>CAHIKZ030001238.1:0-565000 GCA_903632075.3 Acanthosepion pharaonis
TTTAAAAATTTTTAAATTTTTTTTTTTTAAAAAAAAAAAAAATTTTTTTTTTTTTCCAAAAAAAAATTTTTTTTTTAAATTTTTTTTTTAAAAAAAAAATTTTTTTTTTTAGGAATTTTTTTAAAATTTTTTTTTAAAAATTTTTTGCCAAAAAACTTTTAAAAAATTTTTTTTTTTTTTTAATTTTGGTTTTAAAAATTTTTTTTTCTTTTTAAAAAAAAGGGGGGGAAAAAATTTTAAAATTTTTTTTTTTAATTTTTTTTAAAATTTTTTTAAAATTTTTGGGGGGTTTTAAAAAAAGGGCCGGGGAAAAAAGGGGGTTTAATTTTTATATTTAAAAATTTTTGTGTGTTATATATTTTATAAAATAAAATTTTTTTTTATTTTTTATATATAAAATTAATTGTGTGTATATATATATATTATTATTGTGTGTTTTTATATATGTTTATATGTGTTTTTATATTGTGTGTTATATTTATTTTTGTTTATGTGTTTATATATATATTTTTAAAAGTTTATATATGTGTGTTTTTTATATATATATATATATAAAATTTTTTTTTATATATATATATATATATAATGTTTGTATATGTGTGTGTGTATATATATATAATTTTTTTTGTTTGTTTATATATATATATTTTTAAAATTTTTGTTATATATATATAATAAAAAAGTTGTGTTATATTTTTTTTTATAATATTGTTGTTGTTTTTTTATATATATTTGTGTTTATATATTTTTTATATATATTTAATTTTGGTGTTTTTTTTTTTTATATATATTTATAAATTTTTTTTAAAATTTTGTTATAATAAAGTGTGTTTATTATAAAAATTTTGTGTTTTTATATATATTAATATAAAAATTTTTTGGTTATATATATATAATTGTGTGTTTATATATATATAATGTGTGTGTATATATATATAAAATTTTTGTTATATATATAATAATTTTTTTATATTATATAATTGTGTGTGTATATATATATTGTTGTTTGAGACTTGAATTTTGAGAAAACTTACATCCACAGATTTCTTACAGCAGAAATGTTTTCTCTTCCGTGTGTGTATACATGTGTCTTTTGAGAGTTGAATTTAGAGAAAACTTACAATCACAGATTTTACAGCGGAATTTTTTCTCTCCAGTGTGTGTATAAATGTGTTGTTTGAGATGGGCATTTTGAGAAAAGTTTAATCCACAGATTTCACAGTGAAAAGGTTTCTCTCCAGTGTGTGTTAACATGTGCCGTTTGAGAGTTGAATTTAGGGAAAACTTATGTTCACAGATTTCACAGGTGAAATGTTTCTCTCAGTGTGTGTATAAATGTGTTGTTTGAGAGTGGAATTTTGGAAAATTTAGATCCACAGATTTCACAGCGGAAATGTTTCTCTCCTGTGTGTATAAATGTGTTGTTTGAGAGTAGAATTCGGGAAAACTTATATCCACAGATTTCACAATGGAAATGTTTCTCTCCAGTGTCGTTAACTTGTGCCTTGAGAGTGAGGATTTAAAGGAAAAAACTTCCCACAGATTTGGTGGGGAAATGTTTCTCTCCAGTTTGTGATTGCATGTTCATTTTGAGATTTTAATTCATTGAAAATGTAACACCGCAGTTTTCAAAGGGAGTGGTTTATCCTGTATCTGTAGGCTGCTATGTCTCTCCTGTGTGGACGTAAAAGTAACAAATAATCCAGGAATTCCACACTGTGAAAATGTCTTTTTTTCTTCATAAATATTCATCATGATTTCGGGTATTCTCAAAGATGGAAACTGAAAAAGAAAAAAATTAACTGAGTCCTGGAGTAAGAAAAAACACTATATAGGGTTATGAAAGAGGTTTAAATATAAAATAACCTACATTTTTAAGAATTTTCTTAAAGTTGCTGGAGTTTTATAGGGATCACCACTAAAAAAATGCTATACCTAAGGTTTAAAATAAAAAATCTTTTTCAAGCTTTTATTTTAGCTTCAATTACAAGCTAATAGATTAAATTTAATATTTCTAATAATCAAAATAATTAGCTGTATTTCAAAAACTCATCCAAATGGACTGGAAGGAGTTTTTCCTTTTTTTTTCTTAAATAGCTGCTAGCACACATTTTTATTTGTCTTTCATCACAAATCTAATCTCTTTATTAAAAATCTCCCAAAAAAGAAAATATACTTTTCTGAAGAATTATTTGAGTTTTCACTTACTAATAATATCACATAAAATGATTAAAATAGTGCAGAATTTTAAAAGATTTATATATAAGTTATTAAAATGAAAACAATTCTTGTAAAAATTTATCAGTCATTCCCGAAAACAAAAAGAATTTTCTTTACACAATAGTGTCCTTGATATATCTTATTTGTAAAAGCAATTAAAAGCTTCTCTAATTAAATAATGCCATATTTTAATTGAAACATGACTTGAGAAATATTAGCTGATTCAAAATATGATTAATCTGATTTGAAAAAATATTGACTTTTAAGATCAAAATAACAGAGAAATGTATTTTAAAACAAAACACAGTTGTGTTTTAAAGGACATCACCATGTTTTTCATAACTGACGAGGTGTTGACAGGTGATTACATAAGGATTGATCTATGGAGAATTTATATGTAAAAAATAATTCAAGAAAATGACAGGTGAGCTTTTTTAATATATAATTTTAAAGTACACAGTAATCTTAAAAATGTTGGAAAATATTCTCTGTAATCTAATTTTAGGAATGCTGACTTTACATTTTCTATACTCATCACTTTTATTTTCTGATTATGTCGTGTATGGCCACCATACTCCCAAAATTGGGCACGTAATGTAATATTTTATATATATATAAAAATTTTAAAGTATTTTAAAAATCTTTGTGCAAAACAATTTGTATTAAGCTTTTCAATTTTTGATTCATAAATATATTTTTCACTTAATGACAATATCACCTAACCAGATAAAAATTAATGCAGAATTCTAAAAGAGTTATATATTAAAAATTATTATAATTAAAAGTTTTAAAAAATGAAAACAATTCTTGTAAAAAAAAAAAAAATGATTTACATTCTCCAAGGAGTCCTGCTTTTAACTAATTAAACAAATTTTCAGATGAAAATTTAATAAATCCTGCAAATAAAAGCAATTTTTAATTCTTTTTTTTATTTAATAATTTAAAAAATATGGGCTTGGCTCTCCATTCACCATCATGGAGGAAGACATAGAGGTTAACACACCCACAAATAACCCTCTTTTTTTACTTCAACAAATGTGACAGAAGCAAATGAACAACAAGAGTAATAATGAAAACAACAATGCAATGCAATAACAAAATAGATTATTTCTTTTACATAAGACACAATATTGATACAAAATTGTGTTGATGATTTGTGCACAAAAAACTATTTTGGTGTTTTACAGTTTAATTTAATGCAAAGTTCTTTCCAAGTTGGTTTGAAATGATAATGCAAGTTTAATGAGAAAGATTATGTGTTAAGAAATACTGTGAATGAAATTTGTCAGTTCGAGAGAGTAATTTTTAGTGTGTATAAAATTAAACAGTTTGTTGAATATTGAATTTTTTGTGCAATTAATGTTCAACTTACAGTTCAGTGATAAACTGTCTCATTTTGATTGTATATTTTTGGTTTTGAAGAAAAATGATGAATTGTTTGAAATGAACTTAGGAAAGTAAATTCAGTTATATTAAGTGTGGAAACGGATAAAACTATAAAGAACTCACTGGCCAGAATAAATGATGCTTGCTCTGCGAGTGAGTGAGCATCTTTTCACAGGCTGGGAAATGTTAAGAATTCATATAAAATGTGAAAAATGAGTACGTGGATTTCTTTGCAAGATGATTGTTGGTATGCTCACTGGCAAAATGTGTTGACATATTGTATTTATTGTATTTTTGGATGTGTGTATAGGCTCCAAATGAGTTGTGTACTAAATTGTATCTAACTCAGTTATGAGCCAGTATATGCATATGTATATAGTTGAAAACACACAATATTTTTATGTTTATCGACCAATCACAAAATGTTCTCAGAAAATTATCTGCAGAGCCGGTTTTAATGGGTTATTTTCATTTTGCACAGATCTTCCGGTGATCCTTTTAATGGGTTATGAACACTAAATGTAGAAGGTATTTTCTACAACAATGACTTTAAAAAATAAAACAGTTTACTATATGGAATTGAAAACACATTATAATTACTGAAGTGAAAACTGAAGTCAAAGAAAAGCTAAGAATAACAACTAGTAATTTAAATAAGATAATTCCCTAGTATTGTGTTAGGTTCAACTTCTATAAAAATTAAATTTAAGTTTTTTCTTTTTTTCATCTATAATACGGTTCGAGGGAAAAGGAGAAAACATGTCAATGTTTAAAAAACTCTTAAAAACTTAGTTTTGCTCTATGAAAATAAATGTTTCTTTTAATATATAGTTTTATATATTATATTTAAATAAAACCGAAAATATAAGTTCAAAGATGATTATTTTTTTGCAATACCTATTTTTTTAGGAAATCTGTGACAGTATGATGTATGGAACATAGGTACATCCACTTGGTTGCGTAAAAACAAAGGATTGTCATATTGATAGCAAACTCAATAAAACATATTTATTATTAAGAGGAAAGACCAAAATTTTTATTTTATTTTTTTACATATTTGCAGCATTTTGTAATTTTTGTTTAAAAAATTAATTTTTTTTTAGGGGGTGGTTATTTCAGCAGTTAAAAAGATAAAGGTTATTTTTTTTTTTTTTTTTTTGGTGAAAAACACATTGATTTGAAATTCTTCAAAATTCAAATAATTGTCAGATTTTAATGAATAAAAAAGGACATATAAAAATGAATGAAATTATTTTAAGTTATTTATTTATTTATTTTTTTTTAAAAGACAAATTTAAAGAAAATTGGCAGGTGGGATTTTTTATTAGTTAAAAAAATGACTCCTTGGAGAAAAGTAAATCAATTTTTTTTTTTTTTTTTAAAAACAGTTAATTCCTCGAATATCTTTTTAATTGTAAAAAAAAAAAAATAATTAACCAAATATTTAAAACTTAATTAAAATTTTTAATTTTTTTAAATAGGTTATTATCTGGATTCTAAGAAATTGTGAAAAGTAAATTTATGAATCAAAAAATTGAAAAGGTCATAACAGTTGTTTTATCCAAATATTTTTTTAAAAAAAAAAATAATTTTAGTGAAAAAAACATTCCTAATTTCTACCTATGGGAATCTATACATGACATATTCCTTAAAAGGTCACGTGATTTGAGCGTCATTGACGCACTGCAATTTTTTCACTTTAATATTCAGTTGTTTCATCATTAACGTCTTTGCAAATCACCCTTCAAAATATCAAAAAAAAAAAAAAGTTTTACTTTTTTTTAATTACTATTTCACTAAATATTTTTATTTTATTTATTTATTTTAGTTAGGTCATACTTCAATTAATTATTTTTTGTTTAGCCTTAAACGTAAAAAAAATTAAATAATCTTGAAACCTAATTGTAAAAATTAAATAATTGCTGAAAATATGTTAATTTGTAAAAATTAATAGGTAGTTAAAAACTAAAAAAAAAATGTGTTCACTTAGATCTTGAAAATTTATGTCAATTCTGGTCATCCATACAAGCTGTCCTCACCTCAGAACTTATCAACATCAATGAAGATCAAAGGAAAATAAGACCCATCATTAAGAAATGCTTGTATGTTACTTTTTATGCTATAAGTAATGTTTATTTAAAATCAGATTAATTTAACTTTAAATTATCTAATTTTACTCAAATAACATGTCAGAAATATATATTTCTATTTTTGGAGGATTTTTAAAACTGATAATTTTGTTTTGTTTCTAAATTTCTTAAAATTAAGAAGATGACCGCTTTTAAGAAAATTTTTAAAAAATCGAGCAAATATTTAACATTCCAATCATTATAATTTCTAACTAAAATACACCAGAATATTTTACTTACTAGAAATAATAAATTCAATCATTTTGCTTTCAATTAAATCTAAAATGAAATGTTCAAGAATGCTTTTTCATTTTAAAAAATTCATTTTAAACCTTAGGTATCGAAAATTCAGTGGCGGTACCTACTTTTATTGCTCTGCTTTATATTAAAATTCCAATCTGGCAACCCTGTTCCTTTTGTTTTAGTTTTGTATTTCTGCCATAGGTGGCTAGAAAATGTACAAACATATGAATAACTCCTAGACATTTGGCCATCAAATTTATGAACTTAATTAAAAAAAAAAAAAAATGTCCCCAGACCAAATCCTTCTTTGCAATGCTATCAAACATGAATGACACTTTATTTCTAGTGAAACAGCAGGTTTTTGTGTCTGTTTTGAAAGACATTGACTTGTTTCTGATAAAATATCAGAGCAATAACCCTTTGTTTCCTTTCCTTGCAGATGATCTTTTTAGCATGTCCAAACCAAATGAATTTGTAATAATTTTGTTAGCTCCAAACATACATGAAGATGCTGCAAAAATATGGCAGATAGAGCTATGCAAAATTTATCCAAAAAAGGAAATGTGTCAACAAAAGATGTTTGCATGCAGAATTGCAACAGAGACAATGTTCATCACCTTTGAGAAACTTCTGGCAAAGTCTTCCTTTAGATATCCTCTTGGAAGGTCACTTGCATGACTGAACGTTGGATCCATTCATGAAAAAATAAATTGAAATTGAAGACAGTTTAAAAAGATCTTTCTCACATGATGGGCAGAAAACTAGTCAGCAAGTTTGATTGTGATCGCATCAAAGAATATCGAGAACTAGAAAATTGTTTACAAATTCCTGTTACTCTCTCATGGACAGGTCTCAGTAGAGAGAGGTTTCTCAGTCAATAAGGAAATTTTCCACTGACAATATAAAACAGCAGACTCTGGTTGCATAGTACATATTCATGGACTACTTAGCCACAATTGGGGGTGCTGAGAATGTTAACATGACTAAGGCAGTGCTTCCAATGCCAGAACAGTATACAACCAATACCTTGAGGCTCAGAGGGAAAAAAACAGGAAGAAGCAGCTGAGCAAAACCGGAAATCCATGCTTATAGATCTGAAGACAAAAAATATAAGCTTGAAAGTTGCGCACAAGATTTGCTCAAGTCAGCTGACATGTATGCAGAGAAAGCTGAACAGACTCAGAACTTCCTGCTTATTGCAAAGTCCAATGTCATGCAAAGACCTACAAAGAAATCCATAGAGATATCAAAATTGGAAGAGGAGCTGAATGCTAAATTAGATTAACTGAAAAAAAATGTTAACATCATTATGTTCAGTGCCGTGTGCAATGAAAGCCATGAGTAGTAGGGGTAGCTAAAATATCTAGTCTTTTTGTGAAAATTTCTATTTGTTTTGTTAATTGTGCAGCAGTCAAGAATTTTTGTGATATTCACAAACCATGAGTAGTTTAGATAGCTGAAATGTGTAGCATTAAGAATTAAAGTTATTCAAAATTTTCAAGTGTAGTAGTAGAACCCTAAACTTATAATGTTACATGTGTAGCATAGCCAGGTCTGCATTTGTTGTGTTTTAGCCTTCAATACTTTGATTTCTTCACTGCTTTTGACTGAGCCATGTGACATGAATTATTGGAACCAACTGTAGCTTTTCTTTGACCATCCCATCTATTGAAAGATAAATCACATGGGTTTGTGTTTTTGAAATTGATCACTATTTACTTTGTGTGTGTGCACGCACCAGTTTCAGTCCCTGAAACTTAACATAGTCCTAGAAAAGTCTTGGAATTTTTTTACACAGATCTGTAAGAATCCTGAATCCTAACAAAGTATTTAAATTTGACAAATAGAAAATGTTTTATGAAAATAGATTTTCAATCAAATCTATTTTCTTGAAACATTTTCCATTTGTCATATATATATATATATATATATATATATATATATATATATATATATATATATGACCTTCACTATGATACCTAAGGTTTAAAATAATTTTTGTTAAAGTTATTGTAAAGTTAAAAATCTATCATAAATGGTAATGGAAAGATAAGTGATGGCTTTGTTAGTGACTTTATTTTTTTCATAACCTCATTTGCTGGACTTAATGGCCATGTCATGTTGAAATACCAGTTCACATATGATCAGAAGGTAAACAATGTTGAGTATGGTCAGTATCTAGATGGATGACCATACTCAGCTGGGAATATCAGCTGCTGTAAGCTTGGATGTACAGGTGGTATTATGAATAATGGCTCAAAATTGTTGAGCAGAGTTCCAATTTCAGTTGGATTTATATTCACTTACTTGCAAATCCTCTTGGGAAAGCTATGAATCCACCTTTTCTCTCCCCCCCCAGTTATGGATTAATTAGTAATACTTGTATCACTAAATCATTATTATTTAAAAAAAAATTCATACAATGTAAAATTATTTTCTGGCTTTAAACAACCTAGAAAAGGTTGATAAGCCATAGAAAACCAGCCAATCAATAAATCCACCTCAGTTGTGAAAAAATCATGTAAAGTACCAGACAATTAGTATTGTACTTGGTTCTTTTATTCATTTAATTTTTACCTGTCTACCTGCAAAGTAGAGTAGATATGTTTAAAAAATTTCATTTAATTAATATAGAAAAAGTTTAATCTTGATTTGAAGATCTTGAAAGGAATGAAAGCAAAACTAATTGATTTTTGGTACATATTCTGAGTTATTAAATGCACAATCTTTTTTTTTAAACAGTATCTATTTGTTTACTAAAGCTTGCCAGTTAAAAATAACAAATACTTATAAATGAATGAAGCCATCATCACACTATTGACAGATAATAAAATAATGTTTACTTTTTGATTTTTATGTTTATCCATATCCTTATCTAAAAATTTCAGATGACAAGTGCAGTAAGATTACTACTCAATGAATTGCTCATAGAATTGATAGAAAAATTGGATAGTGATTATGCAAAGTAGTTGTTTCTTTTTTTTTATGCTATGTCTTGCCACAAATTCTCTTTTGTTATCTGTGATTTGCATGATTTCTTAAGAAAGATGTTGGAGTGGTTACCTGTTGCCTTCTCTATGGTTTGAAATTCCAAATAGACCTTCTAAACTGGTTGCCAACCAACACTAGAGTATCCTACCCTGCTAGAGTCTATCCTGCAATTTAAACAGTAATTGAGGGGAGAAATGGGCTCATGCCTTTCCTAAAGGTGCAAAGTGAATGTAAAAGATTAGGTTGAAACTTGAACTCTGTTTGCCAATTCTACTTTCCCCACTGATAACTGTTAGGCTACCTGCACATCCTTTAACTTAAAAAAATCATCACCTTCAGTATCTTTTTTTTTTTCTTCTTTTTTTGTATCAACAAAATCTACAATCACATTAAAAAATGTCAAAATATTGAGAATCTCTAAATATAAATAGTGAATGCTGTTGTAATGGATATTAGCTCGGAATGGGAAATTGTTGAGCTAAGTTCGAATTCTGGTCGAGTTCATTACATTCACTTATGCACAAATACCCTTAGGAAAGGTATAAATCCATCTCTTCTCCTCCCCGGGTTGAATAGTGCGACAGACTGTGTTCTATAACTTTGATTGACAACCAGCCTACTGCAGAAAGAAGCGGAAACCTACTGTCAGAAAATCTTTTGCCTCGTCAGTCATTAATTGAAAGAGATATCGCCCAAGCATATATCATGTATATTACTTAACTGACTGAAATAAGATTGAGAGATTTCCAATATTTTCAGATTTTAGTGTGATTTCCCAATTTTGTTGGTGCAAAATGTTATTGAATGTGATGACTTGTTAAAAAATCCTTAATATCTTTAAATTCTTGTTTGTATAACCACTCTCCTATTTTCCTGTTTCAGCTGGCAATTCATTAAGCAATAAGGTTGTTACTAAATATTAGACATTCTTACAAGATACTTTTATGGAACTGTTGATTATGATGATTTCTGAATTAGCCATTTTAATAAATTAGGTGTATTATATCGGAAAATTAATTGTTTTAACAAAGTTGTATTTTCTTGACAAATTCGTCAGCATGAAAGGAAATGGTTCTTAGAACTAAACAATTCATATCGGTGTTGAATTGTCAGAAATTCATGTTTTTTGTTGGTTGTTCAAAGTTTTATACTTTCAGAATCATTTGTTTTTGAGTTGTGTTTTTAATAACATTTATTGTTATAAACTATAGAGAAAGAAAGCTTTTGTTATATATTGTACACTAGTCAGTCAGAAAAAAATAAAATTATGAGGAAAAAATCTCTATACAAATAAAGATTGGGGAAAAGATTTATGACAAAGTGGAGAAAAAATTTTCGTGTGATGCGTTTCATCCTTTATGACTGAGTTTGCTTATGCTGGTGTGATTGCACATGCACACAATAAAGAAGTGCTGTGAATTATAATTTTGAATTATTTTCCATTTATTTATGTGTGTTTTGAATATATAATCTAGCCCATCTCATCAAAAATCAATTTGTTTTTACTAAGAAGCTGTAAGTTTTCAAGAATGTACTTTCAGAAGTAATACCTGTGGACATTCTGGACTGTAGTATAAAAACATTGTACCAGTAGCAAATGGTTTTACTGAGTGAAGTTGTTAGGATCAAGTCTAACTAGTTCAAATTCAGAGTTGTTCTTATAGATTAGTTGTGGACCAAATCAAATGAACACAGTTTACTTTGCTATTTTACCCCACAGCTTGAGGGGGAATAATTCCAAAGTGTATTTAGTGCAAAGTGAACCCAACACTAGAATTTGAACTAAGCTTCCCAATTTTATTTTCTGTGCTGATAACCAGGGCTCCAGACTAACATTTTTCACTTTCATCCCAGAGGCATCACGAAAAACAACTTGAAAAAATTATTAAATCGTCCCAAAATCAAAATGTCTTTTTTAACTTCATTTACAGTTGTTAGTAGCATAATAAAAATACCATTAAGATGTTTTGAAAATAATTTAAAAAAAAGCTAAAATATAAAAGTTTTAAAAAAATGAATGAATACAAAAACATTAAATTTTACTCTAGTTTTTATTTAAAAATAAACTTTATTTTTTATTTAAAAATTTGTTACATCACCTTGAATAATTCTACATGGAAATGTTCTTATTAATTTTCATGCTTCAGATTAACTTTTATCATAGTTTAATTTAAGAATAGTGCTCTATGCACTAATTTTCTTTATAAAGAATATTGTATTCCAACTATTCACAATCAAGTCTTTTAAAATCTTTATAAAAACTATTCAAGTGACTAAATTTTCCATGTTTATCATTTCTTAAATTCTCCTTTTTATTTTAAATTTAGTTTATAAGAAAACATAATTGTTAACTGCTTATAAACTAGATACACTGAAAAATGCTATCATCCTATTGTATATCTATACGTGATTATGTAAATGAATAATGCTTTGTGTGTTGCTTAATATCACATTGTAAAGTCAAGTAGTAAAATATCTTACAGTTTACTTTGATAAATTTTGAATCAATATAAAAAGTGTAAGAATGATTATTTTGTATTTCTCATTTTGTTTGAATTCATAAATCAAGCATAGTTCATCATTTTGCACTATGATATAAATATTGTTTATAAGATTTTTTTGTTCACCTTAGGTCTTGGATCCTCAAAACCTAAAAATTTCAAGTGTGAAATTTGCTCAAAGGCTTATATTGGACGTGCAGGCTTGGCCCGACATTATCGGCTAAATCCTGATCATGGGCAACTCTCAGCTGAGGATGAGTTTGAACTTCGCAATCAAGGTAATTTATATTTGTTTTTATTGAAATATCTTTCAAGAGAATTAGTAAATGTAAGTAGATAGGTAAATGATACAAGTTAAACCAAACTTTTATTTAACCAAAACATGACATTTTTGTGTTTGAAATTTGCCTTATCATTGATCACTCATAAAATTTTTACATGTTTATATTTTGTACTAAAATTTTCTTGTTTACAATAAACTTTGAAATTTGAGAACTAGAGATGTACTTAAATAAAATCTTTCCATAATAAGGATAGGATAGAAATTGTATAATTTTTTCACTTGTTTTTTTAGTTAATTTTATTTAAAAAAAAAAGGCAAGCAAAAAGTTCAGTTGACGATATATATATTCTAATTTGCTTACTTTATCACCCTTCACTTATTCGTGTTTTTATGAAAAACTGCTTCATGGATTTTAATAGTAGCATATCTTAGCTTATAACTGCTTCATGGATTATATTAGTAGGTTATCTTACCTACTGAGATTATTATCAAAAACCGGTAAATTGACCTCTGGTTGGAGTATATACTCAATTTCATCAGTCATATGTCATTTTTTTATTAATTAATCTAAATTCTAGACACTTTTTTTTTTCATGAGAAAGGTTATCAAGAATGAAAATATTAAAGCCAAATATTTATATATTCTCAGAATGATATAATATGCTCATGATAGTAAAGTTAATACCTTTTTGTGTTTTTTCTTTGTTTTCAATTGATAAATTACTATAAGAAAAAAATGTCTAACTCTGAGTATTTTATAAGTACGTTTTGAATAATTTCATCACCTTTTGATAATGTGCTAAAATGGAAGAATTTTAATAATGATATTGGTTAATTTGTGTTTTGTTCATCATTGTTATATTTAAAAGTGATATTAATTGCAAATATAATTTTCAGAGAATTTATTCACTAATCCTATTTTTATTTTTTATTCTAAATGTAACATCAGAATTTTGTATGTTTTTTTTTTTTTTTTTGTTTCCTGCAACATTATTTGTTCAAGTGATAGTCTATATTAGTTCCTATAATTGGATTTATTTATGAGCAAAATAAAGGGTTCAGTTCGACATTCCAACCACCTGAAGAAGGCCAGAGCGTACAATGGCCAAAACGTTATAATAAATATGGCGACAAACATGAGGACAATAGTCCGAATAATGTAAATAGTGTACATAATACCTCATCTCGGAAATATAGACAGATACTGATTTCTTTCCTTAAATATTTAAGGCAAGCATTAGAAAAATGTTTTTAAATGCAAGCACACTCTATTGAATTTATTTTTCAAATATGACATTCTATACCAGATTCTGGTTTACTTCATTTTAACTGTTGTTCATTACTATTATAATGATCTAACTTCTGTATGTTTGTTACTATAACACATCAAGAATGGCATATAATATCATTTTTGTTAGAGCATTTTAATAGCATTGCACTAACTTGAAGAATAAAGCTAATTTTCAATCCAACTGAGCCACCAGTTTCTAAGTAAATTTTATTTAATTATGAATAAATTAACAAACAAAATATTCTGTTCAAGAAAGATAAATCCACATCTCTTAACTACTAATTACAGAGTGGGTTTTCTTTTTCTTAAGAAAATAGGACTAAGCCTGGAAACATTTTTGACAAATTTGCACTTTTCTCTTGTCATCCATAATGGCATACCAGTGACTATATTTTAATAATAATATTAATTAATCTTAGTAATAATTAGCATTTGCAAATAATTATAAGTTTTGTTAATAGGAAGTGACTTGAGTACCAAAGCTAGTATTTATGTGATCTCATAATAAAAATACTAAGAACAAAATAATAATTAATCTATAAATTCTTTTTAACTCAGTTTTAAACTAAAATAAGCTCATAAAACCATTGGAACTTTCTATGGTTAGTTTGGTTCATTTGTAAAACTAATTAATTTTATTGCTCTAAATCTATTCTGTCATTGTTTCTTTTTAGTTCTCCATCAATCAGCTACAAATGGTCTCAATAACAGTGGAAACATTTCTGAAGACAGCAATACACAAGATTCTATACTGGGATTACCTTCTGTGCCAAAAAGCACAACCATATCTACTTCAGTCCCTGTCACAACTTTGAGTAACAATGTCACTAATACAAGCCCTGTCCCAAGTTCTGTGTCCATTAGCACCAATACTACAACAAGCACCACATCCAATAACATTAATCATGTTGTACGAGGTCGAAAATTAACCCATCTTCACGAAACACCTGCAAAGCGTAAAGCAAGGTTAAAAGATGTAAGTATATATTTTTTTGGCTTGAAACACTATGATGAAATGTTTTTAACAGTGTCACTGAACTGTACTAGACTGGCTGCTAAGAGTTGTTTCTGCTTCGAAATTTGAAATGTCTTCTTGGAAAAACAGTTAATGATCATTGAGGATGGGGGGGGGTCAAACAACCAAGCATTGGAAAGAGAACTTCACATTTCTTGATGAATTTACAGTATCCTAGATTTAAAAAAAACACTCAATTGAGAAATAGTAATGTTGAAGAGAAATTGTGATAATAGCGACTATTACCTTTTTTTTATATGCTGAAAATAAATAACACCTAGTTGAAGATATTAATATAAAAAAAAGTCCAGGTAATGATAGTTCTCTGATTATTATAAATTCTGCTTGATTGTTTGTCTATAAAACTCAAAAATTATTTTAAAATATTTTACTTTTATTTCCAGTTAATTAAACAGTGTGAAGATGAAGAGTTGATGGAAATTGTCTTGCCTCGGCTGGCAACTGTTATCACGGTATGGGAGTTTCTGTTGATGAAGGTTGAGAAAGGGCGACCGTCGCGACCTCATATGGCTGATGTTTTTAAGGAATTTGAAACACTCCACAAGCAGGTACAAAAAATGTGCCAAAAATACCTTTCCCTTCTACCAGAGGGGGAGAACCATTTGGAAGGCAATTCCTCAAACAGGCTTCAAGTAAGTTTTCACAATTTTTTTTTTATATATGGTTGATGCAAAACATCCCAACACTATATTTTACACAATGTTAGGGAAATCTTAATGCCTTTGAGGTTTACTCAGCTTTCTACTGTTTGAGCAAAAAGAAAAGAAAAAAAAAAAAATAGGCACCACTTAAATTAACTGGTCCACTCATAAAAAATCCAGATGGGTGGATTTGTTTTTGGAAACTTTTTGTAGATTTGCATCCATGAGTCTCCCCACATTTGTTAGAATAAAAAAAAAAATCTCTTCTCTTTTTTTCATCTTTTCTATTTTCTTTTCCTGTCTTCTTTCCTCTTTTCTCTTCCAGTCTTCTTTTCTCTTTTCTTCTTATTTCGTTTCTTTTCTTTCTCTTTTTTCCTTTTTCTTTTTTCCTTTTTCTTTTTTCCTTTTTCTTTTTTCTTTCTTTTTTTCTTTTCTTTTTTTTTTTTTC
The DNA here is from genome assembly GCA_903632075.3 of Acanthosepion pharaonis. Classification (NCBI taxonomy): domain Eukaryota; kingdom Metazoa; phylum Mollusca; class Cephalopoda; order Sepiida; family Sepiidae; genus Acanthosepion; species Acanthosepion pharaonis. Next base: position 15,170 of record CAHIKZ030001238.1, read on the forward strand.
TTCTTTTCTTTTTTCTTTTTTTTTTTCTTTTCTTCTTTTCTTTTCTTTTTTCTTTTTTTTTTCTTTTTTTCTTTTTTTTCTTTTCTTTTTTTTTTTTCCTTTCCTCTTTTCTCTCTTTTTTTCTTTTCTGTTTTCTTTTTCTTTTCTCTTCACTTCTTTTCTTTTTCTCCTTTTTTTCTTTTCATTATAAAAACAAATTAATTTTCTAACCTATCCATTTATTCTTGAGCATAGTTTTAAAAAATGCTACCTGCCATAATTTATCAAATTTATAAGTAATATCTTTGTGGTTTTAAATTACCTAGTCTAAAACCTGACATTAGGTCAGAGTATTTAGTGTTCAAAATGTCCACATTTGTTTGTGATGTTAATTAGTTTTGGAGGAAGGACTTTATTTTTTAATATTCTTTATAAAACCTGATTATTCGCCTTTCTTGTATGTGTATATATATATATATATATATATATATATATATATATATATATATATATATATATATATATATATATATATATATATATTCCAAGACATCTTTAGCAATTGGCTTACATCTTCATTTTATTTATTTATATGTTTTAAGATACTTGTTTAAAAACTAAGATTCTAGTTTCATTCTACAATAACATTAGATAGAAAATTTTTGGCACTACTGAGGGTGAACTGGTTTGCTTTTTTTCTTTTCTTAATTTGGGGAAAGGCATAATTTTTGTGGATTAGCATTCATTAGACCTTCCTCTAAGCATGACATTTGTAAGGATAAAAAGTATTATTTATTTATTTATTTTTTTTAATTATTTTAGAATAGAGGTTTTGTTCTTAATATGAATACAGTGTCAAATCAATCCCTGAACTTTTTTTTAAATAAGTATCTGTACTTTTTCTTTATTTACAAGTGTCAAGTTTGAAACTGTACCAATATCATTGATAACTGCATAATACTGATGTCCTTTTTCCAAATTTGGAGCTCCCTAATTTATTTATTTATTTATTTATTTTTTTTTTTTTACAAAAAGATTTATTATAAATATATTATAAATAAAGTCCAACCAGATATATACATTTTTATGTAAATGTTTGATTTGTTAACTTATTTGATTTATGCATTCCATTAACTTATTCTAATTTAAGTAATGTAGTGTGAAGGAAAGATATTCATATCATCCAACTTAACTTTTTCCATTTCAGATTCAAAATCCTATTGTTGCCCAAGCATTGGGATTAAGCACAGGAACATATGAAGTGAAGGAAATACCTGTTCATGAAGATAACAACACATTCCAATATAAGCTCTTGACTACTGAGCCTTCAACTCTGAGTGGAACTCCATGTCAGACTGCTAAACGGACAGTTGAATTGGTCACTCAAGAGCAGTTAGTTAGTCAGCCACTAAGTAAACGAATACGGTTAGTTAGTCTGAATACAAATGACTTGTCTGATTTAACTCAGTTTCCAGCAAACTCCATTGTGACATTACCTGGCTCAACTAACCAGCAACAACAGCAATCACATACAAGGTCGGTTGTGGACTGTACAAATAATCAGTCCCAGCTCCCTCCCCCTCCTCCTCCCTCTCAGCGGACACCCCTATCAGAGACCCATAATATCCGGCCAATGGTCGAAGCTTCCAACAGTGGTTGTGTGACCAGAATCTCTACAAAGAACAACAGTAAAATGGTGTTTAGTAGTGCCAATGCTGCTGCTCCTACCAGAACAATAGTACATTTCACAAACAATACAACTGCCAGGAATGGAGCAGTTGTGCAACTTGCAGGGACTGTGGGTGGAAATGGATCTGTCACTTCTATTGCTGCTACCACCACCACAACAACCACAACCAAGACTACAACAGCGCCACTGGTCAATGGGGTTGCAAATGCCACCAGTGGCACAACAGTCATGCTTCCAATCAGAGTTGTTTCAACAGCCCCACCCTCAACACAACAATCCTCGGCAGAACTGGTGCCACCCTTACCTCATCCTCCTACTCCACCACCACCATCACAGACCCCTATAACTGTCTTGCCTCACGTGGCTACAACAACTATGACACTACCAAAGGTAACCAGTAGCGCTGAAGCACTTGTGGCAAATGTTCATCAATCTGAGAGTCCAAAACCCACACTACCACCGTCTGGAACTAACAGTGTAGACTTGGTTGATGCAGCCAACCCCCTTCACCAACAGACACCACCAACTGTATCCCTCCCTGTCTCTGTGACCCAGTCCCCACCCTCACCAACACAGACTTCTGTGGTGGCTGCAGTACCTATGGCTACTGAGCCATCATCTCCTTTAACTGAACTTGCCCAAATTCAACACAGTGGTTCCTCTCCGCAAATTCAAATGCAATCGGAAATGGATGAAGTGGCAGCTGAAGCTCCTGCTGCCACAGCAACTTCTGGAGTTGGGGTGGAGCACACTGTGATGGAAGTACCCCTTTCAATGGAACCCACCCAGCCTATTACGGTGGCTGTATCCAATGCCAGTGTTTTAGATTTGGGACATTTGAATTCTGAAGACAATGAGTTGAAAGCACGGGTGCTGGGCTCAATTGACCAGAGTCAGATTATTTTCCAGGACAGTGTAGCCGGACAGATAGTGACACCAGATCAACTGGTGTCACACTCCAATATATTCCAAACTGCTGACGGTATCATCATCATTCAGAAGCCAGACGGGACTACAATGCAATTCCAAGGGGAACAAAGCATCTCTCTAGAAACTGTACCAGCACTCTTGGCTATGGACACGGAGGGTCAGCTAGAACAAGTAACACCAGTCCAGCAACAGCAGCAAACCACTGACATGGGAGAGCAATGAAAACAAGTTAAGACTTGAATGATATTGGCTCTATGCTGGATGGGTCCTATTCTTTGTCTCCACTCTTGTAATCAATTCTTTCTTCCCTTCCTACTCTCCTGTAAACTTCTTACTACCAATACTGTGACCTTCTGCCCACCTTCCTCTTATGTGAGTTTTTTTGGTAGAAAAGTAACATCTATCTCTCTGCTACAAAAATGTTTCTGTTCTACTCAAAATTTCAGATTGTATGTTTGTGCGTATGTGAAAGAGAATATTTTGAAAGTATTGTGTCTGAAAGAATGGAAAAAGAACCAACCAGTTATTGCCTTGGCTCTCACAAAAAAAAAAAAAAAAACTTAATCCCAGTACTCATTTTGCAAAACCAATTGTCCTTGCTGCAGCCCAACAAGGGGGAGAACTCATGCCTTAATGTTTGTTTAGCCAAAGCCTTTGCAATATATTAGTGTAGGATTGCAGGCTGAGTTTGTCGACAGTGATCTCGAGTTTAGGTTCTTCCATCAAGCAGTGTAAATTTTGTAAATCTTAAGATGCCTACAGAGCATAAAATATTAAGATTAATGTACATTTGTATGAGCAGCACATTCTCCCTCGTATGTATATATTGAATATGACGATTATGAGTTACGCTACTAATATCCCTGATAGATTTTTATTGTAAAAGGAGAAATGCATACTAATCCCTAGGTATTTTTGATCAATATTAATAAATATCCAAGCATAATGATTTCATGTATAATTATTTTCAATATCTCAGTATGCATCAGATATGTACACAAGTTGAGTTTGAATCACTCATTACACCTGATCTCTTGATATTTAATGCCAAAGTCATGTTATTAGTTAAAGTCTTGTTAGTAGTTATTTCTTTTCAGATTCAAGGAACCTGTGATGGGTTGTGCTGTTGCTGAATTTTTAACAGTCAAAATGATTTCAAAAGATGCTTATATATTTAATGCATGTTTGTAGTGTAGAAGCAAAAATGCTGCTAAATCATTAAATTATATGTAAGTTTTCTTTCTACAGATATACATTATATTTCTTTTTATTAACCAGATAAAGGAGTATTGTTAAAAAGTTTAAAACTTTATAAGCACAACTCATGTCCCATCTGTATAAAAAAGGACTTTAAATTGTTTGCACTGGGTTCCTATCTCTCTGATGCATTAATAGAAGAAAAATAATTACTGTGATATTAAGTTAACTTATTGCTGTAACAAGTTAGTCCTACTGACTAAAGGAAGTGATGTAAATATGAATATCTTGTATAGGTTTCACTGTATTTATACTGATAACACTTTGGTTAGTTCTCTAAGTTAGCATACATACCTAAATATTTACAAGATAGCTGTTTGATGTGAACCTGCTCCTACTTTATAACAAAATTTGAGCATGATTATATTTGGTCTGTATCAAAGTGGGGATTGTTTAAAAATGCCATGAAGTAAAATCATTGGATTTTCTTGCCTGATAATCACAATATAATAAATGACTTATTGGGATAGTATTTGATTAAAAACCAGGTTGTACAACATTATAAATAAAATCTGTATAATAGATTTTTATCATTCTGCTATTATTGTATATGGCATAAACTTTTAAAATGGCAATATTGAACAGAAGCTAGTCTGACAGATTATTTTATGTGTACAGTTTACCAGAGAATAAATTATAAAACTTACTGCTAAATGCCTTTAATTTAAGCCCATGGATATTTGTTTACTAGTTCCGATATTTATCATTCAAAACATAGTATTGAAGTTAATCGGTGCATCCACACACTTACATGTAATGACTTCTGAATAAAACTTATTCATAACCATTATCTCTAGAAAGATATGCTTTTAAAAACATCAACTTACTTAGTCTGTATCTGACTCTAGACAATTTAACAGGTCTTGATCTAGAGGTAAAAAATGCTTTAGTTTACTTGAATTTTCATCATTCTAACTTTTATTATTATAAAATTATTTTATTTATAATTTTATATTCTGATTAGAATGGGATAAGTAATATGGGTGATGTATTCCCATATACACACACATCCTTCCTTTGCACTGTCATTGACACTATTGTAGCTGTTAAAATGTACACTCTTGCAACACCATAATCTTTTTTTTTATTGGATAGCCTCACATTACAGAAACATGTTAATCAGTGTTTGAATTGCTGGGATCTGAAGGTTTGCTAATTAAGCAGTTTTTTGTTTTTGTTTTTTTAAGAAAAGTTAAGCTTAATGTAACAATCAAGACTTGCTATAGACTCAAAAATTTGTCTTACAATGCATAGTAAGCTTTAAACTGATTGATTTTTACTCAAAAGTAGTAAAAGTAATAATTTTGTCTTAATTCCAGTTTGAATGATTTGAAATTGCCACATTATTCAAAAATGAGATTTGTGAGATTCAATTTTATTTAAGTCAAGCTAGAAATGAGTATAAAAACACGCGTGCTCTAATTAAGTTTGTTTCAGTGGTGTAGACCTTTACTTTCTCTGACCTCTCTATGTGCCACTGTTACTGTGGGGATGTAATATGAGGTGGATGTCAGACTCAGAGTAGCTGTGATGGTGAAATGATACCATTTATCATGGATGTGTGTGTGTGTGTGTTAGTTGCACCAAATTGGCTAGTCTGTCTACAAGTTGAATTCACTTTGTTTTTTTTTTGTTCCTAACCAACAGATGAACATAACTGAAATTGTCAAGTTATTTTTTTGTTTTTGTCAAAAGTATTTTTTAAACAGTGCTTTTTCATATTTTTAAAAAATAAATTATAGATTTCTAATCATAAGAAAAATATTTACAGAACAGTTTTAAAGATTGTTTCTTGCAAATTTACTCCTGGCAAGGCCTTTAATTTGTATCTCTTTCACATTTTTTCTTTTTTAATTTCCTTTTTTTTTTTTTTTAATCAATATTTACTCCTCTCTCCCCCCCCGAAACAACTAAGTTCAAAGCCTGCTTTTTTCTCTTCAAACTGAAAAATACAAGTTATATTGGTTATTGATATTCTTCTTTTTTTTTTTTTTAATAACTTACCTCTGGATACTTGTATTAGTTTTAACAATTATTAAGGCTAATGTAAAATCACACAAAACTTGTTTTTAATTAATGTTTTTATATAAGTGCATCAATGAAAAAAAATGACCCAAAATCTTTACAGCTATTGGTGCTACAGATATATACATCTATACAAAAAAATGATATATCAGTTTTTATTATGTGTATTAAATAGATGAAAAGGATTTTTCCCTACCTCTTCAATTTGAAAATCTTTGTCTGAAAATAATGGAATGACAAATTTGGAACTTTAATTCTGCTTAGTTTATCAGAAAGCAACTTTCAAAACTTGATTTCACTTCCTTAAATATTTAACAAAAAAATAAGGTCATTTATAATGAAATATCAGTAACTTTTTTATAACTAGTTATTAATGTTACAGAAAATGCAATTTATATATTAGCTAACATATCTAATGATAGGAACATAAAAATAGTGTCTTTGCACTTAGTGACACTGCTCTAAAATGTTCTCTTTAAAAAAAAAATGTTTTTTTTTTATGCCTGTTAAATTATTTTCTATTTAAAATGTCATTAGTTAATTGTAAATGTCTATTTTGAAATTACCTTGAAAATTTAAGAAAAATACCTTTAATTGTGCTGATAAGTTTAATGAGAAATCAATTGATGTAAAATTGGTGATGTCTACTCTGAAGAAAATGAAAACCCTTTCTTGTTGAGGGATGTTTATTATAAATTTAAATTTCATTAGTCCAAAACTATTTGGAGTTATAGTCCACATCTCAGAAAATCTTGGGCTTGGCTCCCTAAGAATCTTCATACTTTCAAAGATACTATTTTTAGCTTTTATGGTTTTGTTGATTCACCTTAAATAATTTTTCTGTCTTGGAAGATTAAAGACAGTACTAAACCATTAAATTTGTTTATTTTACCTTGAGTGTCAGATTCCCACCTGATCTAAAGATTTTTCAAAGTTAGAACAGTCAATATACAACTTTTGCCAATTTCATTATGCCACATATTGTCCTAGTTAATCTTATTTTCTATTCTAAAAGTCAGTCTGCAAACAAATTTTGGAAGCTTATTTGAATCAAGCTTGTTGACAGAACAACCCTTTCTTAAGAACATTCTAGATAAGCATTTTCAAACTGATTTGATGTACTTTTAAAATATTTAATACTCTTGTTGCATATTTCCATTGTTTGTACCTTTTCAGAATGTTGTCTGAAACTGAGTTAACATTTCTTTGAAATAAGCTTGGATTTTAAGATTGCTCCATATATCCTGAAAATACTCACATAGCTTTTATTAATATTTCTTGCAGTAAAAAGATGAAATAAGTAGAGCCTATTAGAATAAAACAAATGCTGATTATCAGAACTCACAAAACAATACTAGAATTAGATTGATTAAGATAAGTAAACAATAGGGAAATGGTATGTATTGTCATTGTTTATTTCTCTACCAATCTCTTAGCTTGTGTCCTGCTTGCTGTCACTTTGTCCAAAGAGGTATTCAACTGATTTGGTTGGTGGAAAGAACCAGGTTTGCCTTTGTTTTGCTTTCTGCCTTTCTTCTATAGTGTTGAGATCAACACAAAATCATGGAGGCATAGAAATAGTAATGTTTGATTTCTTCATTCATTATATCCTCATAGAAGAGTACATATGGCTATTGGTTATTTCCTTTTGTAAGGAAATTGAATTTTGAATTCAATTTTTTTTTAGGTGTGAACTGATATATCAGCAAAGACAGAGCCATAGTTATTTCTGCTCTAACTATGGACTACACCCTCAAGTGAATACAAAGATCAGATGATACCTTTAAAAAATTCTTATTTTATTACTCTTGCTAATTTTCTGTTTGTATTTGTTAGATCATCTTCTCTTCTTGTATACTTTATTGTTGAGCATTAATTTGAAAGATAAAGTGTGACAGTATAAATTAATGTTAACTGGAGTATGATTTAAGCATAGCAATTAATTTTAATAATTGAAATTTAACTGATCTTTTCCAGTAACTTAATGATTTCAGATTTTGCTGTTGTTTTTTTTTTTTAATCTTTATAATGACATTTTGTGCAGCCAACAAGATAACTCTCTTTTGAGATGATTAATACCTAGCTTATATTTGACCTGTCACCAGGCAAACAGGCAGGCACTTGCATGTTTCGTTCAGTGATTGCAAACAAATAGCATAAAGTTCTCTCATATTTACTTGATAAAACCATTAATACAAGAAAGGAAAAATAAGTTATGACTGTATTACTAAAACTACATTAGTACTTTTATTCTCTTTGTGATTTGCCTAGAATTTAAAAAATTTCTAAACTATAAAAGAAAAGCCTATTATTTTTTACAGTTAGTTTTCTAGTTGTGCAATCCATGAAGTACAAATATTAATTCTGGATTTTAAACTACCTTTTGGTTATCTCATGCTTGTAAAATCTGTAAGGCACTTAATAGTTGTAAAAATATCTGCTTTAACAGTTTGCACTTTTTTTGTGACGAGGATTTCTGATCTAAATTAATATTTGTACCTGTTGTGGATTTTTGTGAATCTTAACACATATTGAGTATCTTAAGAAAAATGTTACAAAATTAAGGTTATGATTTGAAGAGTTTTAATTCAAGTCAAGATTTTTAGTGGGAGCTAATTGTGATTCTGGTTGATAAAACTTATGTGTGTATATATATATATATATATATATACACACACATAAGATCTGGTTCTAGTTGAGAAGTGACCTGAGGAAATTGGTTAATAACTGGTGTAGAACATCTATGCTGCTTCACTCTTATTCTTCTCACCTATTCAAACATTGTGTCCTCATCATACACTGACTTTTCTCACTTAATTTCATGTGAAAAATGGAAAAAAAAACTGATTCATTTTCAAAATGTACATTTTATAGAAAAGAGAAAAAAAAGATTATTTACCATGTTTTATTTGAGCTTTTTGTTCCAATTTTTTTTCTCAAAAGGTTCATTTAACAGAAAGATATATGAAAAAATATTTATTGAGGAATTTAAGTAGAAAATAGACAAGAGAAAATTTGAAAAAGTACCATCTCCTTATAAAATAAAACAAAAAAAAAGTAATAACAAGTCATCCCTCCTGTAAGCTTATAGAAATAATTATATTCTATAAAAACCTCACCCCCACAATACTTGTAAGCTTCCAGTGAGATGACTTGCTGTGACTATTAAGCTCCCCACTCTTAACCTTTTAAAGCACACAGTTGGTGTTTTCATTATGAATCTTTATTTTGTTGTTTAGGACTTGTGCAAATGTCCGATAATGTGAAAAACTTCTTAATGAAAGAAAAAAATAAAATTGTAGCACTTGTGATTTTGGTTCTACAGGCCAAAAGCTAAAAGGTTTTGAGATTCCAAGTGCCAAGTTGAATGAGACTGGTCAACTCACATAAGAAAAGGAATACCAAATTCAGACCATGACCAAAGAGGTTTTTTTTTTTTTTTTTTCTTCTTATATGGTCAGCCTAGTACTTGTGAAATCCTCACACAAAATATCAGACAGTGTAGTAGCAGTTAATTATTTATTCACAAAACATATTTATTTTCACCATGTAGGATTTGTCAAATATCTTATTTAACATTTTGACAGCATTTATATTTTTCCTTAGATTATAAGAAATATTTAAAAGGCAATCTGATCATAAATTTCCTTAACATAATAAACCAAGTGGAAGAAATGTTTGATCAGCTGACAACTTTGTCATAAAATACTAAATGCAAAACTACTGACTTTGTTTTTTTTTTTTTTTTTTAAATACTTGTCTTTATTAAATTTAATCTGTCATAAAACATTATGACCCTGGAAACAAGATAAATGCTGTCAAAAATCTTAAATGGTACATGGTTAAAATTTTTTTTCCTTTGTCAATCATCTGAAAATTTACAGCTGTGCTTTCTCCTACCCCAACCTGTTGTCTTAATTCTTAGTTACCTAAGACACCCTTTTTCCTATCTTCAGGAGATTAAAATTTTGAAAGCTCATGCTAATAAAACAATGAACAACACACAATTTTTTTTTTCTCATACCAAAAACTATTTCCACTGCTCCCTGCCAAGTCTGAAATGCCACAGAATATATATATATAATCCACCCTGTTGTGCTGTGTCCTCTATCAATTTTTTTCAATTTGCAATCTTCTCATGATCACTTCTATTTTCTCTACATCCTACCCCATTGCTTCTCTTGTATGTTGACACCAACAACAGCCATCTGGATCATCCCCTTCCAAGACTCCTTTCATTTCCGAGCCGATGGTCTGCAGTTGCTGAAAACAGGCTATTCAACAATTCCTCAATAAAATTGTTGGAATATTTTCTTATGGCTACTTGTCTCTTATTTTGATTTTAATTAACCTTTTTGAAGATTTGATTTTTTTTTTTTTTTTTACAAGTTTTTCTTAAAAGCCACAAAATGACAAGCTTATTTGCTAAATAAGCAAACTAGCTCTCCTGAGACTAACCCAAGGAAATATGGGCTAGCTGTCTCCAGAAGATTGTTTTTGTGCTATAGATTTTTTTTTTCATCTTTATACTTTCAATGTGTTTCTTTTTTTTTTCCTATTAGTATTACACTTCTTTATGATAAAAGTTGATCAATAGTGAAATTACAATCTAATTACTGTAATATATTCTGAAAATCTTAACATGCCATGAAATAACTGTGCTATAAAATATTTATTTTGATTCATCTTAAGTTTTGTAATAAAGAAGAAAAAAAAGGTCTTGCTATCATACTGCCAATATTTTGATCTTGTTATGGAACAAGATTGTTTAGCAAACAAACTTATAGTAAGCTAAAGTTGTGATTGAAGATTAAGTAAATAAATCCACTTTGTCACAATATAATTTGTTTAGGGCTTAAAATTAAAAAAAAATAATTTAGAAATTGAATTGAAAATATGTAATTTTTAATTAGAAAATTACTTTGTGGTAAAATAACTTTTTGCTTAATATTAGCATAGCTCATGTTGATAAAACTATAACTTGTTTCTTTGTCAAGAGCATGTTAAAAATTTACAAGCAAGTGGAAGTTTTTTGCCAACTTCAACAAAACACTGCTAAATTGATCTATTACTGTATTCCTATTGTAAATTAGTCTTCACTATTTAAAATATAATAGTCAAACCGTACATAAAGTAATTTTCTTGACATTTAATTAAATAAGTAGTGGTCTTTCAAGTCATCTCAATTTCAGTAACTAATTTGCTTACAGTGAAATTTCACTTTTAGCATCATTAACATTTGAGGACTTAATAAAATCTACAAACGTTTGTGCTTTCAAAGAGTGGATATTTTGAAAACTGATTCTTTAATCAGAGAGCATGAAATTGCTGATTTGAGATTGATTTTTTTTTTAAATTGGGGGGGGGGTAACACTTTAATTATTAGGTAATAAATTACATATGATTTTAAGTAAATAGAAAGCCTTTGAACTCATTGTGGTGTTTTATACATGTACAAGTTGGGCTGAAAAATGGAAAGAATACAAATTTCATACCTGGGATCAATTATAATCACCAGCTGGCCAGACAGTCACCACTAGTACCACTTATTTTTGTTTTGTTGATCCATCATTCCCTGCCCCAACACTACCAAAACCATACCATTCTTGGCAATGTTTTTTTTTTTTTTTTTCATGACCATTGCATGTCAAGATTAGCCAGCTGGGAGGTAACTAGATTCTACAGAGATTTTGCCCAGTAGTTGGTAGGATTCCAAAGAGATTTCAGGTGTGAAATCCTCGCAGTTGTAAATTCTTTGAAAACTAAGCAAAGGCAATTGGGTGGGTTGGTGGTAGATCTCGTCTTACTAAATCTCAATAAATTCTACTTGGTTTATTTCTGATTCAAATATTCGCAGAGCTTTCTCCAAATTCATTTTATGGCTTGTAATTATTATTTTTGATTCATTCTATCCTTTTTCTCAAAGTCTAATTAGGTTCACAGTTTAATCTTAATTATTTCCTGCTTCTAAACACCACTAGGCATTCTCATGCTGAACTAGGGTTACTACCCTTTTATACAATACTGTTAAAGAACAAACTGTAAAATTTGGGATTTCAAATATTTCTAAGTAGAGAATTGAATTTAAAAGTTACAAGAGGTTGGCCAGAATTATCAACTTATGAAGATTAAAAAAGAACTTTGGTCAGAGAAGTTACAAACATCAACACAAGTCATATTTCAAATAATTTAAGTGTGATTGTCAAAAATATCAGTTGCATTTAAATGAGAAATTTGTAGAGGCTTTTGTTAATCATGTTCAATTCTATGAAATTTATTTAACAATGCAGTATATAATCATGATGATTTTGTATAATGGTTGCTCAAACTATTATGCATTGATGGAACAAAAGTATTTAATACACTATAACTTTCAAAATTATCAAACAATACAGATCGATATGTAATAGAGCACAGTTTGGTGCATAATAAGGAAATGGATCTTGCAAAAATGACCTTAACTAAAAGTTTAATTAATTTAAGATTAAGACTTTATTACACTGTCTATTCAACCAAACTATATCCTATGGATTTTTTTTTTCAGATCACTTACAAACAAAAACTTCTCCAAACCAACCAGGATTAAACTAAATACTCTAATAGCTTTATCAGTTCTTTGAACAAAGATTTCTTCATGAAAAGTATTGTTGTGACAGTCAAATATAGTTATCAGCCAAATGGAAAGATATTTTAAGATACTGGTGATTTCATGTTGAACAAAATGATAAAGCAAACAAAATTTTCCATATAAGATTTTTTTTTTTAATAACAAAAAGGTAATACAAATGTATAAAATAGCTAAATATTCATGTCAGTTAACAATAGGTGACATTCTTTTTCTGTTATAATTTGGACAAGTAAGTGTTTATGAAAGAGTAGTTTACCCAAATGTTTAGTCAACCACTTTCTTCATCAATTACGTCATGCCCATGATGAAAATTCTCTTGTATTATGAGATATCTCAAATAGAAACTTAATTAGTATATATATGATAAAAAAGTAAAAAGTTCTTGGTCCAATCTCCTTTCCAAAATCAAATGATCAATCATCAGATGTATCCCTTCTTGGTCAGGCTAAGAACTTTTCAGTATTCCCTCATAAAACAACATTCTTACACATCCATGTATCTAATTCAGTGTTTCTCAAAAATCCTTGGTAATTGTAATAACTTGGTTATATATATATATAAAATTATAATGATCATAGGGAACATATTTAGCAATATCTATATGGCATCAGTGGGAAACCACCTTCACTGGTGAGTGGACAGGACCTGTACATGGCCAATTCATGTACCACTGAGTGACCCACTTGAGTACAGGACATGTATGAAGTACATACATTATGTTTACTATATAAACTATGATAAAAATAGATAATAATGGTATATAATCATTTTTACGCCGGTTCCCCCAAGGCATTATTTCAGGGATTCTACAAGGGTAAAAATGTTTGAGAAATGTTGATCTAGATAGATGTTTCATTTTTCATGTTCGTGCTGTCAGCAAAATTAAATGTCTGGCATCCAGTTCCAGATCCCAGTGCAACTGCTTTTTCCTGGAACTTTCATTACAGTGCTTCTAGCAAGCTATCTTTTATGAGATTCACAGCTGGTGGTGTTCTGAAATTTAATGACATCATTTACTTGTTAGATTCTTTTATTTTTTCTCTCCACTCTACATTCATACAAAATATAATACTGATGTGTATAGGTTTAATTAACATATCTTAAAGCAGTGAGTGATGAAATTAATAAAATCTAATCAAATTGTAAAAGTATAACAAAAATCTCAGATTTTTTCTATTGGAAATGTGTATTAATCTAACATGAGATGAAATTTAGAGAGAGAATGATTCAAGTTGATATAATTTTTTTTTTTTATAAAATTAAAAAGACTTTTTCTCGGTTGGGAAATTTAATGAATTGCCATTTGGATTAGGAAATAAAAATTAATAACAAAAGTTCAAAGCTGTTAAAACAAACTGAGTCATAAAAAATTTCTAAAGATCTTTTATCATGCTTTATTTCATTTAAGTGCTTTTTTAACATTCTCCAGACAACTCAAATGTCTAATGCTCAGAAAAAAAAAATCTTTTCATTCACATACAAGACTTAAATATAGCAAAATAATCCTCATCATTTAAAAAATTATAATTATTTAAAAATATAAAGAAACTAAATATGAAATTTATTTGCCCCCCATTTGCATTTTTAATGTATGTATATGAAAAAAAAAATCCAAATACTAGGTTATGAAATAATTGTATTTCCTTTGATTTTAATGCGACATTAATAACAGTTATTCCAATTTGAGAGTTTAATTACATTTCTAATAACTTACTTGTAATGCATATAAAATTTGATCCACTGAAGGACGGTCAGCTGAGGTCTTGCTGCAGTAGGCAAATATCACTGAACCAAATTGGTTGGTGATGAAATCACCACCCATCTAAAATAAGTGATTTCCAAGAGTTTTATTAAAAACACTTAAAATATCCACAAATTTAATTACATATGCACATCACCTAATATAATTCCTGTGAAATAACCATAATTTTTGTAAGAGCCATTAATTTTGTTCCAATCTTGATTATTAAAACTTAATTTATTCAATATGTAAATGAAAACCTGCAGGAGTGATTTGTGAATGAGTGTATTATGTGCACATATACCCACACACAAACTCTCTCTCTCATATATATATATATATATATATATATATATATATATATATATATATAAATGATGATTAAGACAAATATAAAATTTTTCACTTAACTGATTGATGTTATATTCAACACCTCGACTCTAGTTTCATAGATAAACATTTCCATAATTGTTCTGTCTACTCTTCAGGATGTTTTTGTTCTCTTTATACTAAGTTTGATGTAATAAATTTATGTGCTAGTTGGGATACACTTATTGGTGTGAGATTACCATTCTAATTATCACTTCTTTTTTTCTCACAACAAAAATGTGAGAAAAAAAGAAGTGATAATTAGAATTGGAATAAAACCTAAGCATGATGTAAGTGAATTTATATATTTACTTTGTTCTTGAGAATTCACAACAAAAATATTAAACACTTTATTTACAAGAATAATTTTATATTGACAAAATTCTAAAAATGAATGCAGTTAGAATTAATACAATGCAATATTTGTCATTTACCAATTTATAAAGAAATAAATGTGAAAACAATATTTTATTCATAAATTTACAAACATTTACTAAATTATTAAAATATGTGAACCAACTATAAGGAAATCCTTATTTACCATTTTATAAAGTTTGAATCAATTGGCAATTAGTTGATGTTTTACCAACTATTCCAATAAACAGTAGTGTAAATAAACAATTTAATAAATAAATTATTCCGATTCTAATCATCGCTTCTTAAAGCAATAAGGGAGTGGAAGTAGTTTAAAAAAGTGACATAAGAGGAAAAAAAAATGTTCTTTTGACACTGTCTTATTGCAAGCACATTTGTCCATGTTTACCAGGCTCTTAAAAACATATATTTTGAAATTTAGATCTATCTTTGATAATGAGTACAGTTAAAAAAACAACATTAAGTTGTATCTATTAGCACTAACTGAATATTAAATACATACATGATGTTCATTTAGAAAAATGTAATGAAATAAACATTCAAATTTTGTGCAGTGTCGTTCTAGATGAAAATCAAAGTGAAGAAATTTTAAATACTTTTTTTTTTTTTTAAAAAAAAAAAAAAGAAAAGTGAGCTGATAATGTCACTAAGACACTGCGAGTGAAAGAGAATGAAAAGACTTTGGAAGGAATCAGAAATCCAATCTTAAACACGAAACAAGGGATAAATCACTATTCTTGTTCAAAAAACTGGGGAGCAGTGTTAATCTATTAAAACAAAAGAAAAAAAAATTTTAAGTTAATGTTTTTTCTTTTTTTATAGAGATAATGAAATATCTTAATACATTTCCAAATGATTACTGTCCTTCAAGACATAAATTTTTTTCATTCATGTTTTAGATAATGATCATAAAAAAAAAAAAAAAAGTATTTAAAATTTCTTCAAAAATTTACTTAAAACAAAAAATAATAGTACATTATCTCTTTGGTAATGCCTGTAAAAATAAATCCAAAATATCAAAGAATTAATGGCTTTCCTTCAGATTAAGAAAATGGATGCTTACTTGGAAAATATCTTCTTGATAATTTTCATAAGGCTTTGGTAAGGTGTGACCACTACACAGGTGTTCAGCATAACAGATCATAGAGGCCATGCCCCACACCTAATTAGAGATAAGACAAATCAAAATGGAAAATTCTGTTAATTTCTAGCGTGAAGAGTTATTTACCTTCAGACTAATGTCATTGTCTTCATTGTTATTATCATGTTTCAGCTGCTGTGCACCCTGGCCTTCTTCAGATGTCTGTTGATTTTGACAGTTACTCATATCAGATACTGAAGAAGGACTGAGGGTACAGTGTCTGAAACAAAATAAGTGAAATAACTGATTCTACTATTGTAATAGAAAATTATTAAAAAATTGATGATGCATATAACATTTTCTTCGTCATACAGAGACATAAGAAACATCAATGTTATAACAGTTACTACAAATTTAAAATCAACCTAAAAAAGATTGTACGAGTAGACATTTAGTAAAAAGATTTATCTAACTTTTGAAATCCAATATAAACATTATGTATATAATAAAATTCAAGCAGTAACAAAAAAATAAAAAGGAAGATTTAGAGCATCTCATTGCTGAGATAATGAATACAAAGTTTGATCTATTTTTTATCAGTTTTATCTTTTGTTTACTGTTCAAATAATTGCTCTGCTATGAGGATTAAATAAAAGATTAACTCCGAAGTTATAAGACATAATTGACAATTTGTTTTAGGAGTCTGATTTGTTAATTATAATTTTTGTTTTACAAACCATAACAGGTTATTAGAAGATGAAAAAAAAAGAACTTTTTACCTTTTTCACAGATCTTGACAATCCAAAGGTAGTATACAACTAAAAATAGAAGAGAAGGAAAATCTTTTAATTTATTTAACTCTTATCACATAATTCAAGGACATCTAGAAATATGACCAGTAAATTTTCTGTGATTGTTAATGTTATCCTAGAACATGGGTTTTAGTATATTATTTTAAAAATAATTACTGTTAATTGATAAATATCAATTAACTGAATTAAAATAATCATGAACTAATAAGGTAAGAAGCCTTAGGGTTAAATAAGGTAAGTTAAGGTTATAAAAAAGACATTATCTAAACTCAAATCATTGAGAGAACCAATACTAAAGAAATTAATTATTAAATATATAATCAATGAAATTTATGCTCTGACTCAAACAATTATAACTGAAAAATTAAACATTTAAAAGAACCAATACAATAAAATTGTAAATTTAAACTTAATAAATCTAATAGTTATAAACAAACAATGTCTTATGCAAGAGTAATAGAGAATAGGTCAAGAAAAAATTAAAAAAAAAAAAAAAAAAAATATACAATCAGGTATTCAATAAAAATCTTTGAAAGTAATCTACCTATTACTTAAAAAAAAAAAAAAAGACAACATTGAAATAGTGAACAACAATTCAATGAAGTTCCTTAGTAGGAAGAAGGAAAGATTTTGTTTGAAGCAGTTGAGATTATCTTCCAATGGAAAAAGAATGCAAAGTATAAAGAGAAAGAATCTGAAACACTTGACCTCCAATAGAGGCTGCTGGTCAAACCTCTTGGCAGGAAGTTTGATTTTTATTTACTCATTATTTGGTATGTACTATGGTTTAAATCAGGGGTTGGAAATCCCTGGGCCACATCCAGTCCACAAAGGATTTTTGCCCGAACCGCCAACTTACAAATAGCAAGGAATTTGTATTTTTTGTTGATTGTGTTAATTAAAATATGGCATCTTTTTTTAACATTAACTTTGTTCTTTTTCTGTAAACCTCCATACCAAAGCAACCTTCTGGATGGAGCAGTCAGAGGTCGAGAATTTATTATATTATATTTGATATCATGGCCCTCCTTCAAAACACTGAATAGCTGTCTGGCCTGCTATGGTTTCCAATAGCAATGCCAATCATAAAACAAGACAGCATATTATTTTTAGAACTAGACTGACCGTCTGGTTGGTTGAATGGGGACACAACAACTGTTTGCATTTAAATTCATTTGCTTAAAACATTTAAATATTTGCAATATAGAATTAACACTCTTGTCCAATAAATTGTTTTTTTTATCCTTCCCCCTCTTAATTTTGATTTCAGAGTTAAAGAATTAAAAAAAATAATAATAAAAAAAAATAAAATCAGGGTTCAATTTTCTCTAAAATTTTGTTGTTGCTCACATGTTCAATCCTCAATATTCTCTGCATCCTTCTGTAGAACCACATTTCTGTTGTCTTAAGCCTCTTCTTCATCTGTGAGGATATTGTTCAGCATTTACTGTCATATAGGACAGGCATCACATAACAGTTCATTACTCTTTTTTTTCTTATTTTTTTTCTAACAAAGATTTTCTGTTAATACTGTGCTTGGCTTCCTGAATGCATCTTTGACTATCCCAGTTTGCCTTCGGATTTTGGTGACACATTTTCCATTAAAACACTTCCTAGATATTTAAATTTTTGTACTTGCTCAATTTTAGCATCTCCAATTTGCAATTCGCATGAACACTTTCTTTTTGCTGACAACCATATATTGTCTTTGTGCCAAAAATATTAAAGGGACATAACTCAATAACAAAAAAGTTATTCACACGAGGAAAGCAACGAAATGGACCAGCTAAAATGCGCAAAATTAACAATTTGAAGATAATTGTGGAAAAATATAATAATTAACAATTATCTCAACATTTTAGACAAAATTATATTAATTTTTTTCTTTTAAATTTCTTTATTATTTCAGTTGCTTTTCATTGCAATTCTCAAACTATCTTTCTGCAGACGTTAGTAAGCAACACAAATTGAAAGTAACAAATAATTCTCCAGTGTTTAATTCTTTCAGATTCATGTTGCACTAAATAAAGAAAGTGTAACTGAATTCAAAATGGAGGTAAAAAAATATTCAACTACAAATTTATATTGATTGAAAATGATTCATCAGAGATTGGAAAAAAAAACCCCAAAAAACCTATTGTTCTCCAAACTTGGGGGTCAGTCTAAGAGAAGGAAAAGTGAATTCCAAACTGAAGAAGGCAACAGGAAGACACTATCTTTTGAGAAAAATCAGAGTGATGCACGCATTAAAGAAAGGAATCTGTAAAGAATTAGAATCAATATCCTGCAGTTATTTGAAATTGTTTGAAAAGACTGGTGATGGTGTTTCATAAATTATTCAGACCAGCATTTGGGCTTACAGCCATATCACATTGAAATACCAGTTCTCATATGATCACTGAAGTTAAGCAATGTTGAGCCTGGTCAGTACCAAGATGGGTGACTGCTTGGAAATACCAGTGTAGCAGTATATGCATGTATAAATGAAGAATTAAGTGAATCTTCAAACACAGCTCTACAAATTTCAATAATTTTTTTATTATTCAAGTATTACCTTTTCTTCAAATTGAAACAAATGAATTACAAAGATTCTTTGCAAACAACTTCACACAAAATATTGTGTATTTTTTTTTTTTTTTTTACAATACAACTGAATGACTTGTGTTAGTATAGCAAAATATAACATGATTCATTCGGTTATATTGTAAAAAAAAAAAAAAAAAAAATTTTGTGTGAAATTGTTCACAAAGCAAAACGGAGGCACTGGAGTCATGGATAGCTGCTTGGATTGAGGAATTGGAGAGCCAAGTTCGAATTCCAATTGAATCCATTACATTCACTTACGTGCTAATACTCTTGGAAAATGTATGAATCCTCTTCTTCTCCCCCCAGCTATGGGTAAATAGCAGGACAGACTGGGTTCTGTAGCCTTGGATGGTAACTGGTCTACCAAAGAAAGAAATGGCAACCTACTGCGGAAAAAAATCTGCCTCGTCAGTCATGTATTGAAAGATACCTGATCACCTACGCGTGTATCACACATGGCACATAACTGATAGCAAAAACAGAAGGCATCTACATGTGTTAGGATGTATGTGACAGATTTACGTTGTTTTATCTGTGTGTATAAATTGTAGTTATCAGTCACATGAAAACGGCAGGGGAAGGTAGCAGCTACTGTTGACACATGCAAACAAACTTAGCCTGCATAAGGATACTTATAATTAACATAAAAAAAAGTTGGATTTCTAGGGCACATAATGAGGAAAGAGGGTTTAAAAAGTTTGAAATTTACAGAACATATTTAAGACAGGAGAGAAGAAAGCAATGCGTAACCTACATAATAAGCTTGTGTAAATGGTTGGCAGAATATAGATTAGCAAAAAGATAAAATTTACTAAGCACTATGAAGAACAGGAAATTGTGGAGAGCCATGATCACACACATCCTGATGGGACATATCACATAGAAGATTATCTACATTGGCATGCAAAACTTTGGGCCACCTTGGTAAATTAATTACATTGTTACCCTAAAATCAAGAGTGATTAACAATATGCTTTTCTCAGTACATCTGGTGATCTTTGAGGGCCAAAAAACAAGTTACATTTTTGTTAATTGTCAATGATAGGACATCTTAAGCATAGTGATGCTGAAAAAAAGTGATCCAAAAATACTGGGCCATCAACAAAAAATTCACCTTTCAACTCTTTTCTGGAGTTAAAAAGGATTTTTTTTGCAACAAGTAATCTTTATTATTTCAGAAAGTACAAAACATCAAAGTACGAAGTTAGTAATTAGTGTTACTGCCTTTGGCTTGAATAATTGCCTTAATTCAATATTGCCAAAAACGTTTGCATATCATTGTATTCAAGAACAACTGATTCTAGCTATCAATTAGTACTTTAATGATGAGTTTGCTCATATTGTTTTATCTTGTCTAGTTTCTTCACTGTGACATGTGAATTTTAGTCAGAAATATCATTTTTAATTGTATGATAACTTTTTTTTTCTTGAGTATTTCACCCCAAGCAAGGTGGGAGTACCACTGGTTCACAGGGGGTTACATAGAGTGAAGGTGAGAAAACAAAAAAAAAAAAAAAAAAAAACAAAAAAAAAAAAACTGTAGAGGGAATGAGGAAAGAATAAAAGATGAATGAAGTTCAAGACATCAGAACATCATTGCATTTTAAGTTTTTGAAGATTGTAGTTATCAGAGAAGCAAGTAAATGGAAAGGAGTTCCACAGGCAGGAAGTGCAAGAAAAGAAGCTGTTGAAGTAGAAATAATGGTAAAAGGGCAAGACCTAGATGCCAGTCTAGTAACATGCTTAAATTTATGTAGTTGGGGAACCACAAAAAAAAGGCAACATAACATTCATAGAAAAGACAAAGGAAAGCCACATACATTTCTAGAAGGATCTTGGTAAAAAGGTAAAGAAGAATTTGTTTCTTTCAACCACTGCCTCGCTCCATCAAGAAGACCAAAAGTTACAAGCATCACATGAGCACCAGCTGCTTTTATTTCATCCTGCAAAATCAAAGAAAAATGAGCATTTATAACAGGATAATGAATATATAGATGAATGTGTTTTATTATTTTCCCTAAGTCAAAGGCTGGCAAAATGATTATCAGCATTCAAATTCTAGTACAAATGTCTATTATAAAAAAGAAAATATAAAATTCTTATTTGTTTATCAATCTTAATATTTTGACTAGTTTTTACCTCATTTTAATTTCAGTTATCTTTCATTTCAATGCTTCAGACCAATGTTTCTCAACTTGTGTGCCCAGGCTACTAATGTGTGCCCCCAAGTTAACAGAAGAGTAATTTATTAAATATTTTTAGATTAAAAAAAAAAATCTTTATTTTTTAAAAATTAGAGACACCAAGCACATAACTTCTATGTCTATATCAATTTTTGGTCATTTGATATTTTAAACTGGATGTGAAATTTCTTAATCTTTTAGGAGTGGATACTCTTTTCTTTTGCCTTCCTCAAAGGATTTAAATTGGTCATTATCGATTTAAAAGGATTTAAATTGGTCATTATCGATTTAAAAGGATTTAAATTGGTCATTATCGATTTAAAAGGATTTAAATTGGTCATTATCGATTTAAAAGGATTTAAATTGGTCATTATCGATTTAAAAGGATTTAAATTGGTCATTATAAGTGTCCTCTAAAGTAAAAAAAAAGTTGAAAAACACTGCCTGAGATTGTCATTCTATGACAGTAAATAGCATGGATTAGAAATAACAGCAATAGAATGACAATCTTAATAGCTGTAATAAAAACTACTTGAATTTAGATGAAAAAAATACTAGTAAAAATAATAATTAATAGTTTCACAATGCTTCATCCAATAATAAAATTCAAGATATGATTTATTTGTTTGTTTCTTAAATGCTATTAACACACATACCCAGTGAAAGTCAGGAGAGAAGCAATTAAGTTGTAATATGTCATTGCTTACTACCAACACAAGAAAACTGTAAAAATGCAGCTTAAAAAAAAAAAAAAAAAATAGACACATTTTTTCTTTAAGTTTTTTCTTTTACAAATGATTGATTAATAATAAAACAAAAACCACTTAAATAAATTTATTAATCACTTATGAAACAAAAGTTCAGTTATGGCTTATTTAAATCTTTACTACAAAAAACAAATCTTAATCTTTTATACCTTGTATGAAGAGGTGCTGAAAAATTCTTGATCTAACTCAATTTTTTGAAAGGGTTCTTGAACAGGCTGAAAAATTTTCAGTATCCTTTCATATAAGCAATGTCTTTATTTTTTACTCTTTTTTAAAAAAAATAAAAAAGTAAAATAAATAAATAAGAACTAACTGAAATCACATAAGTAGTGACTTACTAGTCGAGATTCAACTTGGGTGGCATGACTTCGTCATGGAAGTCATGCAAAATGTCGAAGAAGAATAAGTAGCAAGTGAGGACAGTCCATGTTTTGGAGGTATTCCTTGAGAGTAAATTTCATGCCATCTTGAACATTAATTAAACTGGACTCCAAAGGAATACACAGATCCATTTCAACAGTTGGAGATTGCTGCTGCTGCTCAGCAAAAAGAGCTTTGTCAATTTGGTCCAACATTTCATCCCATTCTGTCTGTAAAAGAAGTATTACAACAAAATTGTTTTAGTTTTAAATTTCATTGTAAAATTTTTGCTTTGAATTCAAAATATCCAAGAGTTATTGCAATGTCACAAATAATCATTTTAGAAAATAATAGAAAATAGATGCTATTTTCTACATTTTTAGTTAAACATGCTCTAAATTATGAATATATAAAGGGTGTTCCAATAACTTGGACTAATTTTAAATGTGAATTAAGTTTAATTTATTGGAACACCCTTTATCATGTAGCTTAAGGCAAATGATAATAGAATTTTATTATTTGTATGCTAAAAGAATTACTGCAACCTCTTTATAAAATTATCTTGCTAATTCAAAGATATTTATACTAAATAATAAAAAGTTATACAAAATAATACATAATTACCACACATATTTATACCAAATGAGATCAATACATTATGGCAACTGTTAAACTGGAGATGTATCTTTTTTGTATCTTTTCAGAAATATAAATCCTTTGTACTGGAATGAAAATTTCATTATGTTGATTTTTCATATTTTTAAGACAAGGTGCAAGGGAGCCAATTATTTACTGTTTATGCAAGCTAACCTGGTTTTTAACATTAGTTCTGCATAGAATTTTCTACATATATGTGAAAGCATGTGCGATACCTTGTCCTCATCAGCTACCAATCCAGGGAGGTAACACAGCTTTGGTGGCTAAGGCATTACTGCCACCCCTGGCACCACCAGCTGCTTTTGCCACTAGACAGGGTATTGATTTTCATTGTAGATGTGTCAGTCTCTGTGATTTTTATGCAACTGCAAGTCAGATTTTCCAATGTTGTGTTCAATAAAAGCATTTGTTTTTGATCATTAAACAAAACAATGCTGATAACTTTTTGATGAAGTGACCACATGGACCACAACATTTTTTAGTGACATATTGATGAAATTTCTTTTCAATTATTCCTGAACAATCATGGCTTTCAAGGTGTTCATTTGATTCATGGGGTTGGTGAGGCTCTAAACTACATATAAAGTTTAAAAGCACCTTAAAAAAATTATGCTGGAATTTTAGAAAGCTTATCACCCAATTACTTACATTTTTCATGATTCCTGTGAATTATAAGTCTCTAACACAGTATTTCAGCATTAATTTTTTTTTTTTAAATTTAGGGAACACTTTTAGAATAACGAACTCTGGCGTGCACTTTAAATTTTAATCAATTTTAAATTAATCATGAAATTTGCAAATAGGACAATAATAAAGATACCTCCTGAAATAAGCATTTATGTTTAAGATATTACATTGTACATTTAAGCAATACAGTTTTCATTTAAATGGTTTTATGAAGAATCTGCTTTTTTTTTTTTTTTTTTTTTTTTTAGAGAGGCTGATAACAACAGATTTAGATCTGTAGGGTCCCTCACATCATACCAGCCGGGATAGTCTGATGTTCATGGGAATAAAAACATAAGGAAATAACATTAAATGAATGTTAAAATGAAAATCGTAATTTTATTTATTTCTATGTTCTGATATGCGTGTATTTTAGTTATATGTGTTTTAAGGTGGTTTTATATAATAGAGGAAGAAAGTCACTTCGTCTTATGACAAGCCAGGTGCCGAGAAGAACTGGACATCTTGACTCTTTGAGGATCAGTACCGAAGAGAGTGACTTGGACATTTTTAGGTGCAAAGAATCTGTTTCTCAGGCAGGAAAGTTTTCCATTGCATATATAATGATGATGATGTCTCTACAGATCCCTTGAAGGAGACAAAATGGAAATGATTATCAACTTCTAAAAGATTGATAATTTTAAACTGGATTGTAAATTCCTTAAAGGACAAAGAACTGACAGACATGGAAGCCATGTGATTAGTGTTTATAGCTTTTTAAAAATAAAGATTTTTATTAAATCTAAAAACATTTAATAAATTACTCTTTTGTTAACTTGAGCACACATGGCTACTTTTCAGGGTAAATTAGTGCACCACCAGATGCACCAGTTGAGAAACACTATAACTGGTTTCACTTATGCCTAAATCTGGAATTGTTTATTCACTACTAGAGTAAAAAGTCCTGGATCAATGTACTTTCTCATGAAATATACCATTACCTGCTACCAAGTGATAAAAAGGATCAAATGGTTACATTACTTTGCTTGATAGCACTTTACTGCATATACTAATTTTGATTGAAAGCTTTTGGGAATAAAAACATAAAATTGAAGCTGTTGTAAAATAAAAACAAAAGACAATTTGTTACCTCAACTTCTAGTAATTGATTTGCACGTTCTTCAATGTTTTCTGCCCTAAAACAAGAAGCAGTAAATTGTAAGCAAAATACCAAGAAAATGCAGCCTTCAAGAAAAAATAAAATTTAACTCATAAGAAAATATTAAAGTTAACCACCAGAATTCTCTCTCTGTCATCCCATTTTCTTTCCACAACAAAAAATATTCTGACAAACACAAACAAGGCTTACTGGCACATCAATATCTGTAAGAGTCATAAAATATATGTTGTGGGGCCGATAAGGATGTCGCCCAAGCAAGCTTTTAGAAGAAAGGTGTGAACAGTCAAGACAATGAGGGGACAAAGGCAGAGGTTTAAGAAAACAATAAATGTCAATTTTATTTATCCAAAATGTACAAGAGTGTACTGTCTGGAATGACTGGTTTCCTTCAGGGGAAGTTGATTCGGTTGTATGGGCAAAACAAGGGTAGAGTTGATTGGCAGCAGTAGCTGGTCGACTGCCAGATTGGAGAATTGTTGATGGCAGTAGCTGGTTGATCGATGATGCACGAAGATTTGTTGGATCGGTTAGGATGAGTCCTTAAACAGGGCCGAGTCAGTATAGCGATATGACTTCCAGGGTGGATAAACCATGTACATGGGATTGTGCTGAAGTGTAGCACTTGACGAAGGCAAAGTCCCTAAACAGGGCCAAGTTGGAATAGTGATATGACTTCCAGGGCAGATCAACCACATAGGCGAAATCACGCTGAAGTGTAGCACTTGATGAAGGCAAAATCCCTAAACAGGGTGGAGTCAGAGTAATGTTACGGCTTCCAGGGTGGATCAACTGCAGAGATGGGATAGCGCCGAAGTGTAGCACTTGATGAAGCTGGGGTCAGAGAGACAATACGTCTTTCGGGGCGATCAACCACGCCAAAGAGTATTCTCTCAACGAAGCACCGGAAGCTCACAAAGGTAGCGTACTACACTTTGATCCTGGCCTCCAGGCTGAGCAGCCTCCTCTTGAACAAAAAAGGGCTAACAATATGTGGAACAATTTGTTCAAGTACTCCCTGGCTGGAGAGAGTAGAAAACCGTAGATCTAAAATTACTCCACATGATGTTCAATGTTTGGGAAGCACTGCCTAATCCGATGCTCATGAGGCACAGTTTGGACTCAACCATATTGGGCCAGTCGTCCAGTTTCTCGCATGTTGCTGGACTTAAATCTGCAAGAAGATCAAGGTCGTTTTTCTAAGGAGCAGCCAATGGCAGCTGTGACATATATATATATATATATATATATATATATATATATATATATATATTGCAGTTGACAATTTTTTTTTGTATTTTTTTATTATTATTACTACCAAGACCATGCTTTTGACATAAACAGTGGTTACCTTTTTAATAGTGCTCTCTAGTCATTTAAATGAATTACCACAAGTCAAAGGATTTTTTTAACCACATTTTACAAATATGGTGTTTAACCAAATGCGTATCATTTTGACTGGCTTAAATTAGCAAGGCAGTGAGAGAAGAATTAAAGAAGGAGAGAAAAACATATGCACCTCAAGTCACAAACTGGTGCCAGTGAAGAGAGAGAGACAAATAATATGATAAAAATTTAAATGAAATTATTTCAAAACAGTTGTATAACTAAAAAGTTAGGAAAATCATGAAGCTAAGATGAGCAATTGCTAGTTAAACTGTTTATCAATATTAACTTATTTCCTTGAATTTTATATAAATTCTTGTTTCTGTGAATTTAACATGTTCTCCAAATATATTTCCACTAAATTAACATTTTCTTTTAACAATAACAGAGTACTGTAATCCATTAGGGTATATGGAGCACCTCATGTACTACAGCTGTAGGAGCAATGGATATGTCTAGGGCAAGATATACTGATGCGGCCTATTCATCCTCAGGCTGTTTTTTGGAATTCAGTGTGGTTCCTTTCCTAGATTGATTACTTTACCAAGAATAAAGAGTCCAGATTTAATCCACCACTGGAAAAAGGTGGATTTATGTTTGGAAATGTTTGCATTGGTGCAAAGTTAACAAAATGGATCCAGTTAGAATTTGAACTTCAGAACCAGTCCTCTGAGCCCTGCTAGTCAATGAAAGTGTTCCCCAAGGGGTCCCTTTTCAAACTAATTCTTTTTTTGATTTACATAAATGATCTGCCTAACAATATACTCAGATGATTTGTAAACATCTATGCTGATGATATGATATACAGGTGAACCTCTAAAACTCTTAATCAGAGATTGGCAGCTGATTTCTCATCTGACCTAGCACTAACTTCCCAGTATGGGAAAAATTGGCTGTTTACATTCAATGTCTGAAAAACCAAACTAGTTACATGCCATCATTACAGATTGAACCCTAAACTACCACCACTTATGATGAAAGAATGTCCCCTCAGGGAGGCACCATGCCTTGAGAGACAATTTGGCCTTAATCTTCCACCTGACCTTAAGTGGAACTCATACATACGATCCATTGCTAAAGATGCAGGTAAAATGGTTGGCTCCCTGTACCACTCCAGTAAGTACTTTATTCTTCATGCTATCCTCTACCTTTACAAGAGCCAGATCAGACCAAAAATGGAGTACTGTCATATTTGGGCAGGAGCTCCCCAGTCTTCACTTTCCAGTCCCAATAGAGTTCAAAAGTGTCTTAGCATCCTTGTAGCCAACAAATTATTTTCCATCCTTCAACCTTTCTCTTACAGGCAAGATGTGAGGAGTCTCACTTCACTATAGCTACTTCCATGGAAAGTATTCAGACAAACTACATTCCTTGGTTCCACCAGTTCTAACCTTCACAGCTAGAACCTTACTGTAAAAAAATAAAGAAAAAATAAAATAAAAAATATGTATATTATATATTTGTACATCATGGGTGTTTTTGTAGGACACCAGTGAATATGTGGTATTATGGTATATGTTAGATTGAGTGATAAAGGATGTGTTCTTGTGGTGATTGAGGAAATTGTTAGTGTATGGGTCACAAGTTAGATTAGCTAGGTGTAGGATAGTGTAGACCAGCCTCTTCCCACCTCCACTTCGGCCATGTTCCACAAAATAATGTATTTTATATAAGTAAACATCACCTTTCAGACAAGATCAAAGTGTAGTATATGTTCTTATACGCTACTTTTCTCTCTATCTGAAACCAAGTAGTGACTTTTCCTCTCACAGTACGGAACAGTCATGTGAACTAACAAAGGGAGGGACAAGCACAATTACAATAGGATATTTTCTTACCTGTAATACTTTGTTAGTACAGAACTAAGCTCATCTCTTTTCTTGATCTGTAAACTGAAAAAAAAAAATAATGAGTTTCTTTGTTATTTTTTTGTCTAAGATCAAAAGTGTAGTTTCTATTCTTCTACATATAAAAGAAATACAAATCTTGATAAACTTTTCATTTCTGACTGGAAGATTTTAAAAGAGAAACAAACTGAAAAGATATTTGTAGGCATCCTAAAAATATAGACTTTTCTTTGAGGTTACTTCAATGCTTTTTGTACATGTTTTAATTACACTCCAAAAAAATATAACTTTCAAATATTTTTGAAACCTGAGTAAATAACTTTTTTTTTTCTCTGTAGATGATCTGATTTCTCTCAGTTTAACACAGTGATTTTTTCCTATTCATTCTCACTCTTTGGGAGCCTTGCGGATGAATATTTATATTTACCAATTAAATTTTCCAGTGTTATACTATGGCACATAAGCATTAACTCGGTGAATCCAATTATTTCAAAAATAGATATTTATGGAATATATGTATTTGTAGCTTACCATGTGGATTTGTTAATAGTTATTACCCTTCTTTCTTCTGGTACAAGAAAAATACCTTCATGTTTAATTATTTTCTGCTGATTGGTAGCTACTATTAATTCCCTCTAATATTGATTTTTGTCAGAATAAAATTTAACTTGCCAATTATGCTCTTTTTTTATGACAATTTTATTTGCCTCTCGTGGCTTATCTGGCAGAGTAACTAGTATGGTTAACCAGGCTTCTCAAGGCAATGGGATGTGAATTTGAATCTCATTAAGAACATTTTTTTATTTATTTCTGATCTGTGTTGCATATTAATGGATGTAAACCAAATCCCCAAACTTTTTAGATCACTGACTTCTTCATGGAATCCTTGCTCCCTGATACTCCACCCCAGGCATATACAAAAATATAAATATCAATATTTTTTTTATTTAAGGATAGCAATTCCTCTGTTCTTTTCCTTCAGTATTTTCTTAAGATTCATTTTAGCTTTACATTTTGTTATTCCTTTTTCAATTTTTCCTATACTAAATGAATTTGAATAATTAGAAAAAAAATCTTTATAAATAATGTTAAGTAATAATAACCACATTAAAAATAAAATAATATACATTTCTATTGACATCATTAATTGGATGGGTATGATTGATTGACATTCAGTTGGAAAATGGTGAGTTTTAGTCATAAGTCACCACAATTTATTGGCTCTCTTTTGACCACTCCCATCAAGAATTTATCACCTCTCCTTATGAATAGTCCCGTCAACAAATCAGAGGTCAATATTGACCAATTTTGGGACCCCTACTGTAGACTGATGGTCTTAGTTATGATGAAAAGCAACTAAAATTAAATTGAAAGAAATTCTAAGTTCAGATAATGTTTTTTTTGCAACTTTAAGTTTCTTAAGCAAAAGATTATTGTAGGAAATCATTTCTTATTCAACCCAATGATATAATTAAATAATTTTGTTTCTTTCAGATTTATTTTTATTTGAGAGTCGATATATCAAACTGAAACTAATCATATATGATGAGATTCAGTTTGAAAATTTTAAATATAAAATCCTTTTTCAAATATTATTTAAACATAATATATAATAGCTAATAGAAAAAATGTTGAGTTACCTCTGAAAACAGTCTATGTAAGCAGCAACAATTCCAAACAGCTTACTAAGATCTGATGAAATGAATTGGTTCAGTGATTCTTAAAAATTAATAAAACAAGAAATTTCAGCTGATTAAAAAAAAAATTTTTACAAAGTGGAGTAAAACAAGTATTAATACAAGAAACTCATTCAAGTAATTTTAAAGAGAATTTCAACTGAAAAGTGTAACTTATAAAATAATACTTGTCAAGTAAATAATTGCTTACCCTTGCATCTAAGTTAGATTGAATCATGAAAAACAAAAATGGGGTTGAAATGAAAGAAACATCCTTAAGTGAAAAAAAAAATTATTTAACTCTATAAATTTTAATTTCCATTTGAACATCTAAGGTAAAATGTAAATCAAACATAATATGCTTTTAGACAACTAATAACTGATTAGCTAACAAAAAGTATTTTTTAATATTTATTGTTTACTTATAATTTTCAAGCATTCTTTGCTTGTTAATCAAAAAGCATGTTTTCCAGCATGATTGTTATCCTTAATGTTTCATGTCTGATGGGTAACATATGTAAAGTATATAAATGTGTAAATTCAAAGTTCCTATGACGACAATTAGTAAAGGATCAAAATTGAAATATTATTAAAGGCTTATTTTCATATTAACTATTTCTTGCAATCATAATCACCTCTCATTCTGAGTATGTTCTTCAAAAATTTTATATATATATATATATATATATATACACACACAAACACACTTTATTGGCCTCATAACTAACTTTTTTTCTTTCAGAGTAATTGAATACAAAAAATATATCAGATTTTAGCAGTATTAGTTATAATTATATATTTTCATCAGATTTAAGCTAAAAAATATTAGTGTCATTATTTGATAAGGTATTTTTCTACAAGGTCAAGGTTTAAAGTGGGTTTAAAGGCAATACTGTAAAAAAATTGCACAAGCCCCCTTGGCACTTCCCCTTTTGGGGATGCCTCAGGCACCAGGCAATAAACCCAGCCTCCTCTTGAAGGAGATGTACTGCCTGCAGGGAAGGTTCCCTGGTGTTTGAGCTTAATATTTTTACACATACCTGCATGTGCCAGATAAGTATTATCTGATAAATTATGTATACTTTTCTTAGGAAATTACACACACACACACACAAACAGTATATAAAAATTATAAAATAGTTAGTTGGTAATCTTTGGCTACATGAGGCTTATCATGTTGAAACACTGGTTAAGCAACATTGAGCCTAGTCAGTACCTAGATGGGTGACCGTTTGGGAATACCAGGTGCTATAAGCTTGGATGTGCAGGTGGTGTAATGAATAACAGTTCGGAATTGTTCATCAGAGAGCCGAGTACCAATTCCCACTGGGTTCGTTATATTCACAGTTCACTTACATTTA
The DNA here is from genome assembly GCA_903632075.3 of Acanthosepion pharaonis. Taxonomy (NCBI): domain Eukaryota; kingdom Metazoa; phylum Mollusca; class Cephalopoda; order Sepiida; family Sepiidae; genus Acanthosepion; species Acanthosepion pharaonis. The sequence continues at coordinate 46,723 of CAHIKZ030001238.1, forward strand.
AAAAGCCAAAAGCATAAATAAATCCTCTTGGGAAAGTTATGGATCCAACTCTTCTCACTACAGCTCTTGATTAATTCACTAAAACCATTATTATCGAAAAAAATAAAAATGAAAAATAATAATTCTTACAATCTAAAAACATTTTCTTGCATTTAAATAACCTGCAAAAGCTTGATAATCTAAAAAAATTCATAGGAAACGAACTAATCAACAAATCAGATCACTAGTTACATGGGAGATAACTCTAAACAAATAAACGCTTCATTCACTTCACAGAGGAGTCACGTTGAAGTAATGGATAGCGGCTCGGATTGAGGAATCGGAGAGCTCAGTTTGAATTCCAGTCGAATCCATTATATTCACTTACGTGCTAATACCCTTGGAAAAGGTATGAATCCTCTTCTCCCCTCCATATGGCTATGGGTAAATAGCAGGGCAGGATGGCAACTGGTCTACCACAGAAAGAAATGGCAACCTACAGTGGGAAAAAATCTGCCTCGTCAGTCAGGTATCAAGATACGTTTGCCTAAGCATGTATCACGCATGGCACATAATTGACTGACTGACCACAGAGTACATTTATTGAAAGTCATAGCTCTCGTTTATTGAAACAGTTTTCCTATATCCTCTTGACATCACTTTTAAGCAGAAAACTTTTTTTCTATACTTTTACAAATTTTTTTCCCTTGATTTCTGATAAAAAAAATCGGTAATTTTCCAACATATTTCAGTAATATGTTCTAAAATTATAGTTCATAGGTGTGCGTGTGTATATATATATATATATATATATATATATATATATATATATATAAGGTGCCAGCTTAAAGTAAACTGACACCTTCAGGGGAATATAGGTTTATATCATACTAGGTTGAATCATAACTCAAAGACTGAAACTAAAAGATTTTTTACCATTAATTTCATAATATTTACACCCTTGAAATTTTATCTTTTTAAAAAGCAGACATAAACACTGATAATTTTTCAAAGAATTTATATTATAAAATGAAATAATTTCAATATATATATATATATATATATATATATATAGTGTATGTGAACTACAAGAGGTCAGATTACAAGTGATATTTGCCAAGACAAGTACTGAGTGATGAAAAGATATAAGACAACCAACATTTAGAGAAAGCATAAAATAACACTAGCAAACCCATTTAAGGATATTCACAGGTAAAAATACACATGCCAACCAAATTTGAAGCCGAGCAGATCTGTGGTGTCAGATGAGATTATGAAAATAAAAAAATAAAAACAATGAATAAAATATACAAATCTAAATACCAGAATTTCTTCTTTTTCTCCATAACTTTTTCTCTGATGAAGCTTTAATAAAAGTGAAACATGTTAGATTGGTAAAAGTTTAAGATTTGGCCTTTCCCATCACAAATCAAATTATAAAATAATGTTTAAATATATGATTTTATTTTATTAATATATATTTAGTAACTTTACAAAGGAATTTTTAAAATAATTATTGAAATCATGTTTAAATAGTTACTTTAGATTAAGAATGAAAAGAGATTTTATAACAAATTATTTTTTTTATAGTAATAATGATCTTTATAAAAATAAAATTTATGTATTAAAAACAATAAACAGATATTTTCATAAATTTAAATGAGAAAAGAATTAGGAAGGCAATCAAAGAAATATTAACATGATTCTATTATTATCTGAACATCTTTGACTTTCTTCAAATTGATAAAATAAAAAAGTCTTTTGGCCAAATGAATAGTGTGATGTGAACTTTGGTCATTTGGTGCAGGTAATGATTTGAACAAAGAATCAGCAATGCATTAGGCAGATGTTATATTATTATATTAACTAAGCTTAGCTGTGTATGGCATAAGGCAGCAAGTTTGAATGGCAGTGTCGAGCAAATTCACTACAGCAGTAATTATTTGTAAGACTAATTTGCTAAACACTATCTTATGTTAAGGTGGCTTCAGGAAGAAGTATATGATATACCACAAAGGTTCAATTTAAAAATGCCAATCTTACCTTGAGCAGTCTGTTACTCAAAGCAAGGTTCTAAGGTAGATGGAGATAAATATATCTTACCATCCCAATATAGTAACACTTATGTATCTTGGTTAATAAAAACAGAGACGTGTATATTACATTTAAGAGAAAATACTTTATCTACATATTTACAGAAACTATAATTAGACAACAGTAGTTCATTGAACTGAATATGTATTAGATGATACAGAAAAACAAAGTGAAATGAGGTGTTATGGGTGAGTTGACTTAGTCATGCGTTACATCAGTGATGTGAGTAGGCTATAAAAAGCAAAAGAAAATGAAAGGATAGAATACAAATGATGTCGTTCTGAAAAATTGGCACCAACTGGCAAGGTAAATTATGTTTCATGCCTCTAGCCAAACTGTCAGGTGATGCATTTCTTACACTTTGGCATAAACCTAATTTATAGCCAAATCAAAGCAGATAATTAAGTTTTGTAATGCTACAAGTACTCTCCAAACCAGGTTTGGAAAGGGAAAAAAAAAAAAACCAAAAAAACTTTTCACCATTACCAAGATGTAGAAAAACCTGCAACCCAAACAAATTTGTGTCTGAAACTGAAAACCAACAGACAAAAAGATGTAATCAATGCAAAAAAGAAAAAGAAACAAAAAAAAAAAAACAAGCAAACAGTTAAAAAGTCCACTCAAGTATTGAACAAAAAACTGAAATGAGGTCTTACTGGTGAGAGGACAGTCATGCATATACATCAATGTGAAAGAAAATGACAGTCTGGAACAGACATGATACCATTCCAATGAACTGACACCAAATGGTAAGGCAATATATATTTTGTGCCTGTAGCCAAATTGTTGTGTGCTGTATTTCTTACTCTTTGACATGTGTATAAATTATAGCAGAGTTCAGGGGAGATAATTACGTTTTGTAATGAAATAGTTACACACATTGATGAGGAAATTCCAGCTGGTAAGCTTATATTTAATAAAGAAAAGTAGCATGCGGAATTTTATCATGGAAGCTGTTATTCAAAAAATGCTGGAGACATGTCAAATACTAAGAAATCAAGAAAAAAAAAATGCCATGCATATGCAGCATGAATTGCTAAATGAAATCAGCTAAGAATATTGATTTTCTAAGCATAGCTTAGATATGGCACAAGGCCGAAAGTATGGGGCACCCAGTGAGGATCGAACTCACTATTCAGTCATAACTGTTTTAGCGAGACAAGCTTGCTAACTATTACAACACGCCAAGGTGCCCAAATCAGCCAAGAATATGGTGCAGTTACTTTGTTAGACTGGTTTTTAATTCATAACTTACCGTGCTCTGTAGTTACAGTTAATGAAAGTATGCTGTCTTGTTATGTTGCATGATCAGTCTAGAGATCAAAAAGTAGGCAGTGTTTAACCTTCATGCCTGCAAAACAAAATGGTGTCATGAGGATGGTTATTTCCTTGACACCGCCTTTACTGTATACACTTTTGACTCCCTCAGCAATGTTTATAATAATATGTGGATCAAGTACAATGCAATATTTATTATTTTATAAAGATTTATTATTTACCTTTTATAAAAGAAATTTGAAAAATATTTATTCAAAAATATATAAAAAAATATTACAAAGTTATCAAATTATGCAAACCAACCACAATGCAATATTTATTATTTACCATTTTATAAAAAAAACTATGAATTCAATCTAATAAATAAATAGTATCTTTGTTGTCAATTCTCCAGAATAAATAAAATGTATAAATAAATCCATTTTCATATATTTGGGTTTTAATAAAACCCCAAATTTTAATAATTGCTTTTCAAAAACAATAAACACAAAGTCAAAAGTGGTGTCAAGGTAATAACTTGTTTCAACACCATCTTTTTTTGCAGTCACAAAGGTTAACCATTATTGAAAAGTGTATATGAATTAGTATTACTGTATCAGTTTTAATTTAATTTACCAAGAAATGTAGTAACATTAAGGCTGTGAAGATAAAGTAACGTTTTGAGTTATAAAGTAGAAATCAGAAGCCATTTTCATGAAATTGACATCAGCCTATAAAAAGAATAAACCAAACGAAAGAATAAAATGAGGTTGAAGTTTTGAAATTGTTTTTCTTTACAATTTGTTTATAATTTAAAAGACTAAAGTAAAATTTAAGATGTAAATTTAAAATATATTTTCAATGTCTCATTTATGTAAAAATAAAATCATTTGCTATTGATAACCTGTCCTTTATATATCTAATATGAAAATTCAAAATTTACTTTCAAACTTTAAACAATCAAATAGAAAATAAATAGTTGCACCAGGTCCGGTACAAGGGTCTAGCTAGTGACCTCTCCCCGCATCTATGAAACACACAATTTTTATTGTAACTTACCATTGTACAATGTAGGTGAACAATTCAAGTAGAAAAATTGAAAATAAATACAAATGTATTTAAATATACAAATTTTTAATTTAGAGACATGTCATACTCATAATAGATAGATCATTCCATCTTAATTTTTTTTACTTTAAAAAATAAAAATCAATGTTTTTTGCCGCTATGCGGCAGTTTTAAAGATTTTTTAACATCAACTTGGATTTTTCTTGTTAAAAAGTTGAATTAAAAAAAAAAAACATTCAATATTATAGATGGTGAATTTTAGTGGGGTTTTTTTCGGAATTTATAAAACAATTTCACGGATTTGAACGAAAAAGAGACCACAAATCACGCCAAGATCCGCGAAAAATTTTTTTTTTTTAAAAATCAGTTGTGTTTCTTAGTTTAAATTTCCAATCAGACCCCACTCCCATTCAGGGGGTTCGGTATTGTACGCAGTTGTCCTGAGTGGCACAACTCTTCCTCTTTACAACGCTCTTCTAACCTAACGTTCTGATGAATATATATATATATATATATATATATATAATAAAATCTAATTCAAATTTAATGTAATTTAAGTTTTATCTGTGTAAATAAATAAGACAGGGAAAAACTGCCGATTTTGTTTTCGGCTTCTTCATAAGAAATAAAGAAAAATAATTAAATGAAGCAGACGATCTTAAATTATAGAAAATAAGACTAAAAGTTCACAGAAAATCTTTATTTTAACACAAAAACAATTTCATGCATATTGTTCCATACAGCAACAAAAAACAGAACAAACAAAAAGGATTTTACTACTTACATAAATAATTTTGTCAGTCTAAAAAGAAAGTATTATTCTTTAAACTGACAACTTAAACATCTTTTTTTTTTTTTTTTACAGAAAAAAAAAAAAAAAAAAACTTGTTAAAATCTTTTCTTCTACAGGATGAGAGATAATTTTTTCAGATACATCTTTTTCTCTTTTTTTTGGAGTTGAAAGGGAAAATAAAAAACACAACGCCTCTAACCTAGGCTAAAAAGATCTAATTTCAAGATAAGTATCTATTTAAAATCTTATTTTAAATAGAGAACGAGGTTAGGGCAGAATTCCCCGCATCGAATGACTCTCTCTGCACCCCACCCCCACCAAAAAAACCTTGACTCTCCAAGTCAACAATACAAACAAATCCGCAAAGGCAATAATTCCTCATCTTGGGAATAAAATTACCTCTTCCAAATAAATGTCTAAATCTCTATCTTAGACAAACATGAAATAAATCTCAAAACTTATAAACCGCAAAGTACGTTTGTTATTTTTAACAAGCATCTACATTAATTCTACATTTTGCGTCAATACCTCAAGGCCTTCTTAAGTCAAAAAAAAAAAAAAAATTTTTCTCAAGTTATATTTAAACAAATTTATAACTTTTCTCAAGTTAATAAACAAATTTTAGCTTCGGAATTCTACCGAAGCTAATAAAAAAAATCTTTTCTACAAAGTCACTCGATACGAAAAATTCACTATCCCTTCTTCCCACAAATAAAACCAGGTAGTTATTAAAAAGTTATAATTTAAATGAAATCTAATGAAAATAATTCGACACTGTAAGTCGAACATTCAAGGTAACATGCTATTTTAGTTGGTAAACTAAATTAGTTTACCACAGAACCAGAATACAAAGCGTCTTTAAACGACCAAGAATAAATTTCTGACTGAGGATAATATCCTCCGATTAAAAGGAGTCGGCGTCTCCAGCTTTCAAATCCCCCAAAAAGAGCGGCAACAAAAAATTATCGTCTGCTTCGCGTATCGTTCAAAATATCAATACATTTTAAATATAAATAAAAAAATTTAAACTTAGTCTCCCACCCATTGGCTTTGCAGGCACATGACATTAACTCGTTAAACAAAACAAAAACAAAAACAAAAAAAAATACAAGAGACTCAAGAGAAATTAATTATTAATTTTAAACACATTTTTTTTCTACAGCTAGAGCCTAATTTAGTCTTTATTTTGTCTTTAAAATGCAATAAATTTAAATAGCAGCACTGACCCGGCCGCGAAAGTAAACAAGTATTACAGCGAGACAGTTAATTGATGGCTCATTCAAAAAGTAAAAAAAGAAAAAAAAATTAAAGTCATAGATGCAGTTTATTAATTTACTTTTTTTTTTTTTTTGGCAGATATCATCTCCCACAATTTTACTTTTTGGATGATGCGGGAAGCGACGAATCAACTCAAATCTTTAAAGAGGTCATAAAAAATAAAATGAGTCAACAGTCAACACTGAAAATAGGACAAAAAATATCGCGTGTGAGTGTATTTAGTTACTAGTGTTCGTGTCTTTCCTTCTTTTTTGGTGACTGGTGGAAACTGGAAAATAACAGATTGCTCAAGTCAAATTAATACCCCTTCCCTTACACTGTGAAATCATTGCCCTCAAATTATATCAGATTCTCTAAAAATGTCATTTAAACCCGTTCTGCGACATGAATTTTTGTGCCATTCGCAGTCAACAGATTATATAGTTTGTTTTTTTAAGATACAAGTTTCATGATCCTGTGTAGGTTGTATTTTTTAACCTTCCATTCATTTAAAACGGTACGGATATGAGAAAGGTTGTGGTAATAACCCCGTGACATTTTAGAGATCTGGTTTAAAAAAAAAAAAAAATAGGTTTTTTGTTTTTATTTTTTATAACTTAAAAAATTCTTTACATTAATTTTTTTTTTTTTTTAGTTATTCTCTAGTTTACATTAGTTTTTAGTAAGAGAGGAATCAAATAATCTTGCAAAGAAAATAAAAAATCTTCTTGGAAATTGACAGAATTTTTGTACGAAGAAAAAAATTTACTGGTTTTAAGAATTTATCATCCTCTAGTCAAAGTTTCTGCTTTACTACGCCACCAGACAATATTAATTTAAAATTTAAGTAAATAAACATGAACTTTATTCATTGAATAAAAAAGGTAACTTTTTTTTTTTATTTTGAAGATTTGAACTTTTTAAATACTTTTTTTTTTTCCAAATACCAATTTACCTTTTTCAATAAGGAAAGCAAAAATAAGTTTTATTAATACGGAAAATGCATTTATGGAAAGAATTCTAATATTTTTACACCTTAGGGGTACCGTAAAAAAATGATAGTTGTTAGAATTCTTTCTTCTACAACTAAGAGAAAAAAATGTGTGTATTTAATTGGGCTACATGTCATAACTCCTTCCAATTTTTTTTTTTTTTTTTTTTTTTTTTGCTTACGGACTAAAATAAATTATAGATAAAAAAAAACTAAAAAAAAAAACTCCAAAACACTCGAAAAATTCAGAAAAGGGAATCATTTTCAAACTTTTAGTTTCTAAGGGAACACACCCTTCCCTAATGAGCCAGTTATACCACTTTAAATCAACAGGTGATATTTTTTTACTACTATTATAAAGAAGATTTTGCAGTAGTAGCGTAAAAACACTGAGAAAATTCCTATTGCTGAAAAAGATATCTTTCTTGCTAATCAATGAAATAAAAAAAATGCATCAAACAATAATAACAATAATGTTCATGTACAATTTTTGTGAGAAAAAATAGAATTTTTTTACATATTTTACGGAAGAAAGAAAAAATTCCCATTTTTTTAGAAAAAGATAAAAAGACTAAAGAAACTTTAGATTTTGTAACAAATGAAGTAATAAATGAATTATTAATTTTGCAAAGAAAATAAGCTAAGAAAAAAAAAGCATGGATTTTTTTTTTACATTTCGATGGATTTTTCTTTAAATTATTACCTCGGCCTTTAAAAGCTGTGAAGACGTTGTCGATAATTTCTTTTTCCTTGCAAACTAATGTTTGCAGCAAGTAATCCAACTTGCTTGCACTGATCGGCGAGTTCGACATCGTAACAACAATAATAAACCATGAACAAACTTTCCTTTCCTTTTTTTTTTTCAGTTCTAAAGCAGACGTCACTTTTCTATCTTCACCGGTAATAAAACGGAAATGTGTCGTGGTCCGGCGCAATGCATTCTGGGAATAGCTACGTGGCATCACTTCCGTGTTCGTGTCATTTTCCTTCGTCACAAGTTCCAGCAGCTGTGGAAGCCAGCTTCTTCAGCGCCGGCATTCCAGTTAATTATTTTACTGCTTAATAAGGTTAGTTCTTTTTTTTTTTTTCATGTTTAAACAAAAAGAAAACTGATAGGTTGTTTTTAGACAAATTCTATAAACAAAGTTATTTGAAAAATATAACAAAATCTTTGATTTATCTGATCATCATTATCTCTCTCTCGTGTTTTATATTTTTCCTCTTTTCTTTTCGTATGGTCAAAAGAAGTACACTCACTTCTACGCCGGTCTTTATACATTTTGATCGTGTTTTCAGTCTTGTGTATATTTTTATTGGAATGGTATAAATTTTAACTACTAGTTACTTTAAAGCCGATCATGTTTGAGTAATTCTAAAAACAATCCGTTCATTCGAAAGATGACACCCTCCCTTTTCACTTCAGTTTTTTTTTTGTTCAGTCATGTTTTTATTCTATTTCTTTTACCATAAATGACTACATGATTTCATTTAATTTTCACTTTTATTTGATCATCTAATGGATTTTTGTTTTAAGATCGATTTCGGAATTTTTCTCGTAAATGCTGGTTAATTTTGTTACACAAAAATAAAATATAATAACACTGAAAGACGTTCGTCTGCTGCTGATCGCTATGGTCATTAATTTTTATATTAATTATTTGATTCCAACTCTAACGAATGGTTTTCGATCGTATTTTAAACTGAACAGCTGATTATCCAGTTTTCTACATTCGTGTAAAAATTGATAGCATTTTGAACTTTAAATCGATGAAACAAATTCCCTTTCTCACATTATTCAGATGTGCCAGCAACAGCTTTTAAAATATTTGTAGAACTGTTGAAAAACATACATTTTCACGTCTAAAGTACATTTTTACAATCCTTCATGGTAAGAAAGCTAAAAATTGTTGGTTTTTCACTACGGATTTTAAAGAGGTCATGCTAGTTTTCGTTTGCTTACACGCAGATTATTTAATTTTTTGTATCACACAATCTAGATTATTGTGTGTATTTTTTTTTTGTCATGTTACAACGTGGAGCAGTTTTAAAAAGAAATCAAAAATGATTTTTTTTTTATTTTACGTAAGCAAATCTGCTATGACCTGACTTACTCGTGATGCACAGAATACTAACAGCTTCAATTATGAAAGGAAAATTATTATTACCTGTCTATTTTCTATATACCAGTCTGATTTCTATGTCGAAAAGGAAAAAAAAAAAGAAAGATTTCGAAAACAAACACACACAATACAATTGTAATGACAGTTCTGAGTTCAGTTTTACATTCAATCCGTTATGTTATGTCATGTGTACTTTAAATTCTTATAGTCTTCTCTTCTTCACTCTTCAGGAAATCAGAAAAGGTTATTGATGTTTATGTTAACGTAATGAATGACAATGACATGTATTATTCAAATTTTTAGGTTTGGTCAAGAAATACTTATTTTTGATCGTAGAAATCAAGTTTAAGAACTCCCATCACTCAACAAGAGATAATTTTTAATTGAATTGTTTATTTATTTTATTTTTAAATAAAGTTTTTTACTTGACAGCTACAGTAAATAAACAATTTTAAAAACTATTTAAAGTTTAAAATAAATAGTTTTTAAAATTGTTTATTTACTGTCATTTGTTTTTTTGTAATTTGACATTTCGATGCGCCTGTTACACACAAAAAAGATCAATAGCTTTTTTTTTTTTTAGATAAAAAGAAACTAAAAAAGTAAACAAAATGAAAAATAATTGATGTGGATTTGTCATTAATACTCACCACAATCCACACCCCTTTTCAATAAACCGTTTATGATTAAATTAAAAGTTGTTTTTAATTAAAAATTAGTAATTGTCATTGATGATCCGAGTTCGAATCTACCTTTGATCAGTCATACCCCCCCCCAAATAAAAGTTTCTCCTAATTTTGAACACGCATTTTTTTTCCTGTTTCTATTATTTTTTTTATTTTTCAGTTTGAAAAGTTTTCATTTTGTTTGCATTCTTGTATCGTTCAGGTCCCACTGTTCAGGTGTAAGAATTTTGTTGAAAATTCACAGCAAATTTTTAAAAAATAAATTATATTTTATTTTCTCTTTTGACCACGTACATGGTTAATTTTTTTTAAAAATACGATAATTTACTTTATTAAATCGACTTTTGCTATTTTAAATTTTAGTTTTTAAAAAAACTATTTCAATTTTTGGTTGCGTTTATTCACTCGGACAATTCGTCGATGAAGATAAAAGTGAAATTTAGGTTTACAGACACAATATCTGTCGCATATTCTGTGTATAAAATTGAAATATAAATGCAGTAATACCTATTATTATTTCATTACACTTTAACTACTTTAACACTTATTTTATACATAAATTTGAAAACAAAAATCATTATCTTTCAAAACAAAACAAAATATTTTTTAAAAATACGTCATTACATAGGAAAGAAAAAAATTCCTTGTCTTTCTTTATTGTTGGATTATTTACTCCAGCTTCCAACAATTGGATTAAATTACTGTTTTACTTACTTGAAAACTAAAATTTAATTTAATATTGGAATATTTAACTTTTTAAACTCTTGTGTGTACTGTATTGTCACTTAGGTATCGAAAATTTATGCCAAAAAAGTGGAGATTTTATAGAATTAATAACAATTATAATGCTGTAAAAACTGTTATGAATGTTTATAATTAATTATAAACTTACATGCAATTAATTATTAAAAAAAATATTTTTATATGCCATTCTTAAACATGTGGATGATTTCTAAAAACATTTTTCATTATAACTTTTTTTGAAAATGACATTTAAATTTTTCTAGTAAATGAATATTTAAATTTAAAATTTCATTTAAAGTTAGAGGAGATTCAAATTAACTGTTAATTTCATGGATAAGTAAAAAAAATCCTTGTCATAAATCTTTTTTGCCTGATTAACTGATCTTCATCATACAGGTGAGAGATGTACTTGTGAATGTCAGTAAAAGTTTTAAGTTAATGATCTGACAAATTCTAATCATTGAGCATCCAGAAAAATGCCCTTAAATGCTTGTTTAAAATGCTTTATTGTTTTCGTAGTCCTTGTATATTGGTTAGTTCCAATCATGGAAATTGGATGAAACAGATTCCTGGTGTTACAAATGCTTTTTAGACTTGTTAGTAAGTTCTAAAAGAGTACTTATTAGCAAAGTCACTTGCTTATCACTAATTTGTTGTTATTGGGCTTTCTTGCAGAAGTTTTTTTCTATAAGCAACTGTATAGCAAGTTTAGTCTTTATCATATTTTGAAAGTGTAAAAAATACATTATTTTCACATTTTACGTCCTTTGGATTCAAAAGTAGCTCTCAGTACCTTATTTATCTTTAAATATTTGATAAACTCGGTTCAAATGTTTGAAATTTTTTCAGGTGTTGATTGGAGAAATATAACCAGTTTAATTAACAGATTATAAAAAGTTTAATTTTTGGAAAAAACAACAACAATGCGTATGGAATTTTCCATTCTTTTTTATCACAATCATTTTGGTAAAAATATTACATTTTATTAATTCAACACTAGAGAAATCTCAGTGGAATGAATATTTGAAATAAGCAATTGTGAAACATTTTATGACCTATTTATATACAATAGATTTTTGGTGTTGTTGCTTAAATTGATAAATTCAAATGCTTTTATTTTGAACTTTTCTCAAAATTGAAATAAACACCATCTGAATTTGAGTTAGTTTGATTAATTAATAAAGGACTTATTTTATTCTTTTGAGCTTTAAGAATTTTTTTTTAAAGAACCAGCTTGTTAAATTCAGAACATTTTTAATATTTTCTGCATATTAATTCAAACTGATATTATTCTTACCAATTTAACGAAGTTTCTTCTTAGATACTTGAAAGAAAAACAATATAACCTCATTAAACAATATAACCTCTTTAATGACCATGTGAGTATTAACTAGGTGTAAGTGATGTAAGAATTTTTTCTTTTCTCTTAATTATTCATTGCCAGTAACATTTTTTTTTTTTTTTTACTAATGAATTTATAATGGAATCAGTCATCTGGGTTATTTTTTATTGTTATGCATGAATTATAAATTTTACAGAATAGTAAATTTTATATATAGTGTTTTTTTTTTGTTTTTTTTTTCCTCTAAGACTTAGCATAGGCAAAACAAATTTACACGTTTGGAGGGACAAAAAGACCCCTAAAATGATATAAAAATCTGCAACATTTTTCATCTTAATAGTCAGTTGTGCTTAGTTTAATTTGTAACATTTATAAATGTAGGTAAAGCAAATGCTGATAAGATAGCAAAAGTCACAAAGCACTGACTTGGGACCCCCAATCAGGACCACTGTTGGTTGGTGGGTTAGTATGTACTGGCCCTGCTTGAAGTGGATATCTATTGCCAATAATTATATTGTATTCTGTGAGTACACGAAAATTTAAAAATAATTAAGGAATATTATTTTTAAATACTGTAGTAAAAGCATAATTGAACAAGTTGTAAATTAATTAGTTTTCTTGAATCCATGTTTGTGTTCATTCCCTATCCACAATGGAAGATTATCACACTTAAAAATGTTTATTTTGTAGACATTTAGTTTATGCCATTACAATGGCAAGCTACCAAGAGTATATCCAACAAAATGAAGACAGAGATGGCATTAGGTTTAGCTGGAATGTCTGGCCTTCCAGCCGCCTGGAAGCAACGAGAATGGTTGTTCCACTTGGCTCTTTATTTACGCCACTCAAAGAACGTGCAGATCTCCCTCCTCTCCAGTATGAACCAGTTCTTTGTTCCAGACAGACTTGCAGAGCCGTGCTCAATCCTTTCTGGTAAGTTTTTTTTTTTCTTATGTTATTGAGTTTTATTTATTTTTAACAAACTCTTAATTCTTCTCAATTATACTTTTGAGAAAAAAAAATTGATATTTCCTTAAATGGAATAATTTTAGCTGTCTCATTAGATGTGATTTTTTTTTTTTTTGTTTTTTTTACATATACAATTTACATATACAATTTACATGACAAAACTAAAATTAGGATTCACTAGGTTGACTATAATTATGAATAAATACAAATTTTCTGAAAAAAAATTGAGTAATGGCAAAGTTAACAATGATAAAAATATGGAATTTTGGGGAAAAACTTTAAATAACCATTTTAAACTTACATCATTTTCTAATATTCTGTCACTTAATTTAAATAAAACCATTTTCTTTCAGCCAAGTGGATTACCGAGCCAAACTTTGGTCTTGCAACTTCTGTTACCAGAGAAATCCTGTAAGTTGCTTTTAATTCTTCTAAATGATCCCTTCTTCTAAACGAGTTAATAATTTTTTTATCTTTTATTACTTCTGTTAGCAAATGCTTTAAAAACATCTTAGGTTTGTGAGTTTTACAGAGAATGCTGTCTTGATAATTTACTGAGAGGTATAGTGAGAACAAGGCTGTTCCAGTCTGTTCTTGCAACATTGATTGAACATTACTTGGGCTACAAATCTAATCAGTTATTTTTTTTTTTTTTGATCTTGCTGAAATTTATTTACATTTGAACTGTCTTCATCTTTGTTATCACAATGTTTCAACCATTGTGTCCTCTGGCCTTTTTCAGGTATCTGTCAACCTTTGAAAAACATTTTAACTGAACCTTTTATAATAACAAAGTTGAGGTTAATCCAAATGTAAATAATAATATCGGGAATTTAAACAATAATTCATTTATTTTTTTACACTTAAGAAAGAAAAAAAATATATATATTATAAAAATCTTTTATTTAAAATATTTGCATTTGAAAAAAAAAAAGTTAAGAGTTTTAATTTCTTTTTTATGAAGCTAATGCAGGATTGAAGAAAAAAATGATTTTTAGGTTGAAAAATTTCCTAGGATGAAGAGCTATTTTGAACATAGAATAGTTGAGTAAGTTTGCTATCCTATTTCTCTACATAAATATGTAATTGAGTATAGGCCTAAAATTATTGATAACTGAAGGAAAATTAATGATTAACTTTATTTCACATTTAAATTTATTTGACAAAGATAATAATACTAACAGTAAGACAAAATAAATTTCTGAAATGATTTAAAAATATTGCTTTAGATTAAGAAAGTTGCAAGGGATGATATGTTACCTTGTTGATTAAGTACTGAGGTTAGTATAGACTTTACTTGGCAAAGAAGGTATTGAGGAACTGTCCAGCAGGTAGATCAACTACTTGTGTATACAAGTGGTGTTATGATTTTGTTGTGTATCTAGCATTAACTAAAATGATCATTCAGTTGATATAATACTCAGTTTTTGTGTGTGGGTGTTTTTTTGTCTGCCCCACCCTAGCATTTTTTTTTTTTATTAAGGAATATGATTGCACCTTCTCTATTCTTTGAAGACTGAAAAATGAATCTGATGAAATGTTATGGTAGGAACATGCAGTTCAATGTCTGAACAATGTTTGGAATTGTAAAAGGCTTGTTCTTAAATGCTTAGCACTTTTCAGTAGTTTCTATCTTTCAGTGATATATTGTTGAATTCGAAACAATTATAAACTTATAACATTTCAACTGTATAAACAAAATATAATAAAGATATTTTCAAAATAGAAATTTCTGCAAACCTTACGAATGTTCATGATGGCTTAGTTGTCATTATCATTTTATACCTTTTTATAGGATCAAAAAACATTAATTATAGGAAATGGATTAAATCGGACAAATATTTAATATTTTCTGTTTATACATTATTTTTTATATATGCACTTATTTGAATAATTGCTCTGTTCTTTAATTAAACAGTATTAATTACATTTACTGGCCTGAATGTTTAAAAGCAATAATTCAAGCTTTGCTTAACTTGAAGTTCTTTGTGGCTGAATGGTCATAGCATGCCAGGCTTAATGGTGGTTCTGTACAAGATGCATGTTTGAGAAGGCATATTTTCTATGAAATTTCATGAACATTCATTATATATATATATATATATATATATATATATATATAAAATATCATTTTTATTATAATAATTTGATCATAATATACTAACACTGACTTGTAGCACAGTGGTGTTTTTGGTTTTCTGACAGTGCAAGACTAACCTTAGAGACAAAAGCAATACTTAAAATCTTGTTTTTGTCAAATTTCTTTCCACATTTATTTAATATTGTTTTTTTTTCTTTACAGTTTCCTCAGCAATATGCAGCAATTTCTGAACAACACCAACCTGCAGAAATCATCCCTCAATTCTCAACAGTAGAATATATCATCACTGTGAGTTTAATCTATTTACTTTTCATTAGGATTTTTTCACAATAGATAATCATAAAAAAGAATTTCATCAATCATAATGCTACACCATTTTATTATTACATGAAACATTCTCAATCATTGATTTATTTTAATTTCAGTTGTTTTTCATTGCAGATACTTGAACTATCATACAAATCTCACTGATAGTTTATTTAATTGTAGTCTTCACTAACTGCCATAAAATGACAGTAGGAGTATTTGTGATGAAAATTAACTGAACATTGAAGAGATATTACTCACGAACAGTTTATTTTACATCTTTTAAACATTAACAGTAATTAATTATGCTTACATCCACATCACATTGAAGCACCAGTTCCCATCTGATCACTGAAGTTAAGCAACATTGAGTCTGATCAGTACCTAGATGTGTGACTACTTGGGAATATTAGGTGCTGTAAGCTTGGATGTGCAGATGGTGTAATGGATAATGTCTCAAAATTGTTAATTAAAGAGCAAAGTTGCAATCCCCTTTGAATAACCTAAATAGGGTTGATGACCCATAAAAGAAAAAAAAACAAATTAATCAATTAAACTGCTGAACCAAAATAAGCTTAGCAAAAATTGATTTCTACACTGTACATCCCAATCAGTAATATTCAACTTAAATCCAGCTTCATGTCTTTTATCATTTGCCTTTCATGCTTATGGTTTAGGTTTTTTGTCAATTTTTCTTTCAGTAATAGAATGTTTTTTGCATTTCTGAACAACAAATCTGTGTTTATGCAGGTGAGAAATTTAGATGGATATGAGCAATTAAACATGTCATTACATTGTTATCTATGACATGCAGCTTGTTAGCAATTTACATATGGTAATTTTATATCATTCTTTTAAGCTTGATATCCAAAAATAATTTTTAATATATTTTTACACTTTTGTAGCTGTTAGATTGTTGGTATTTTTTGTTGTACTAAACTCCTTATACTTAATAAGACACTAAAATTATCTCATTTAATTTGGAATCTATAAGAACTTTACTTTTTACCAAACCATTTTATCTCTGAAATTATATTTTAAATGTACCGTGATATCCAAAAAATAAAAGCACAAGAAAGTATTGTTGTTTTTTCTTTTCTTCACTTCTTTAATTTAGAGAGCCAACTGATGAAAATGTCCTTTTTATAACATTTAGAATATATGCATGTGGCTAATGACATTTCACAGAAAAAAGTAACAGATGAAGCAATTCTTTGTTTAGTTATTACCAGTTTTTGTGTTTGTCAATAAAATACTCTGGCTAAACATAGAATTGCATCATCCTGAAATATATTTCAGTTTCCTCAAGATAAAGCAAGGGTAATATAACTAAATTACAGAAAATGTTCATATGTACAAATCAATATGTAAACAGGTTCTAAAATAAGAGTGTATCAGTGGTAATCAGATTCTATATTATTATTATATTGTATATTCTTGTTGGACATTAACATAAGTTTGTACTCTCATCCATATTGTACGGATGATGAATATTGCAATTGTTGATGTAACGCATTAAGAATTGTATGTGGGCTAATTGGGCAAGTTGGATGGTAATTCTGGCATGCATGCCTGCAGTCCTGCTGAAAGTCAACAATTCCCACTGGTTTGTGTTAACACTCCTGGACCACATTTGCTATAATCTATGTAGTGGATGCCATTACAACAATGTGTTGATTTTGGTGACCATCTGTACTACAGAATCTGGATTATAGATGTAAGACTGTTCATTTAGCCACTGTTGCCATCGTCATAGCACCACTAATGTGTCATGGCCAACAATTTTCTGAAATAACTTTCTAGTCTCTTAAAAGATCATAATCTTATCAATCTCGGAAGACTCCAATTGAAAATGAGAAAGTGTTGTACTATAGAATGACATTTTCTTAAACTTTTACTACAATGAACACTTGCTGAATTCAACACAAATTCCTCATTGAATGTCCTGAGAATGTAGTGGTGTGTCAGAATTGACCCAATCAAACAAATCTCAGTTTCTTCATATTAGTTTTAATTATTAGGGCAAATACTCTTGGTGCAATATTTTTCAGCTTTTCTTTCATTCTGCATATTTTTTTCTTCTTCTATCCAGCGTGCCACTTGTCATCCACCTATGTACCTAATTGTTTTGGACACTTGTATGGAGGATGAAGATCTTCAAGCTGTTAAGGTAAGGAAACATAAATTTTAATCAAATTTTCACAGAATGCATGAATGATTCTTTTTCAGTTTGCACCTGTTTTTCTCAAGAGAATTAGATGAAGTCATGCCACAATAATATTGTCATATAGAAAAATTGGACTATATTAAGTAATTCAAAACACTTCTCAGTATATGAAATTAGCTGAAAAGTTCTCAGTATTTGTCAAAACCAATTTTCAGTAAGAAAAATTGGGCAATTATATTGAATATGATTTTTCATATGACACAATTAATTTCTGTTGCTTTTATTGAAAAACAAAAATATGCAGTCTTTCTGGATTGGGACAATTACTCAGTTTTTTATTTGAAAAATATTTTACTTAGTATTAGATCATGCAATTCATCTATAGATAACATTTCAGTTCTAATCAAGTGGTACAAGTTGGATGGCTTATCACAATATTCAGCAAAATGTAACTTTTGTTAGTTTCTTCTGACAATTAAAAATAATTTCTAAAGGTCTATGATAGACTTCAGTTTGTGGTCAATAAAGTTTTTAAAATATCCAAATCAGTCTTGGAATAATTCTTTTCAATATCTGCTGATCTTTCTAATAAATATAGTTCCAGATGGTTAACAAAATTCCCAATAAATGAATAAATAGTAAATAAAATTTCATAGTTTAGGCTGAGATGTTAGAAGTATAGAGTTGAAGTAGACTCTTAGGAATGAAATTCAAATGCCTGTTCGCAATTCTCTCCAGATTAAAAGAGGTGTTCACCAATTATGAGGTAATCGACAATACACTCCAGCCAGTAATATGGCAAACAAAACAAATGTAACCATGTGTGGACAAATAAACCAATCAAAAATTGCATCACAAATACAACTGCGACAAGTAAACCTAGGCAGGAAGGGATGATGATGATGATGATGACAACATGGAGCCAAATTGCAAGTACTATTAAAACAGAATAATAACATGGTGATAAGTCTGATAAGGCTTGTATTCCTCTGCTTCGTTATTCTCAGTGACCACTTATATGAGTGTTCACTTGTGCTTATGCAAATTATGCATACTAATTTGCTAGTATCACTACATCTCCCTGAAACATAAGGGTTTTATTCCTCTCATAGATCTTTTACTCCTTCTCATGTTATTTTCATCACTTTGCTCTACTTCTCTCTCTCCCGTATTTCTTTCCCTGGGAGACCTAGATCTGTCCCGTGCTAGGCTGTAGTCATATGTGTTTTCTTGCATAATCTGGTCTTCGTTTGAACTTTCAGACTCATTCTGGCCCTCTTGATACTGCATTATTTTGTATTCTGAAGTTTCCTTCTATAATGGTTGTTCTACCAACTCGTTATCATACAGAATTGAAGACATTTCTTCATCGTTTTGCTCTTCCTCTTCACCCTGGGTCCATATTTGGTCTGCATGGGCTAATACACTATTGCCGTTTTCTCTATTTATTATAGCTGTATTGTGGCCTTTTTGCATGATAAATTCTGCACTTTCCGGATCTGCATCTTTGTTCTTTTTGTACCACATTTTTTCATTTGTAGAATATGACATCGTTAGCGGAGCTCTAATCTGTCTTCCAATTAAAGCTGATGGGCTTTCTAATCTTCCCACATGTGGTATCATACGATAGCTTAAAAGCAGCCTCGGTAGAAAAACTTCTACTTTTTCTTTTTGCTGAGAGCATGCTTTTAGTTCCTTTTTTACAGTCTGCACCATTCTTTCTGCTAATCCGTTCGATTGAGGGTGATATGGAGGTGTCTTATATGGTTTACACCCTATTTTTTCTAACCATAAAGTTCTTCATCACAAAATTCTGGTGCATTATCAGATACCAAGGTTTTTTTTTTGTACGCCATTTCTGGAAAATATGACTCTTAGAATATGCTTTACTGTAGAACTTTTCTTGTTTGTAACCCGGATTATTTCAGGCCAACCTGAAAAGGAGTCTACTAGTATTAATAAGAGTCCCACTCAATTAATGTATGCACACGACTCCATGGCTCCACTTCTTTGGGCCACGAATGTAATTTGGTTTGTGTAAAGTTTCTTAATTCTTTACATTTTTTGCACCTTTTTACATATTTCTCGACATCTCTTGAATATCCCGGCCACCAAGCTTCTAATTTTATCCTTTTTTGTGTGGCCGCTACTCCACAGTGTATATCATCATGTACACTTTCTATTATCAGTTTTCTTTGTGTTTCTGGGGGAACTACCAGGTCCCCATTACAAATAACTCAACTCATTTCCACAGTCATTCTATCTAAAGACAAAACATCAGTCTCTATTAAATGTAGGAATGAATCTTCAAATTCTTCCTCTGTTTTATCTTTTGACTGCTTGTAGAACCTCAATCTTGATAGTGCATCCACATGTGGAATTGAATTTCCTTTGACATACTCTATATCAAAGTCAAATGCCATCAATCTTATTGCCCATCATAGAATCCTTGATGTCGTAACTTTGGGTAATTCTTTCCTTGGGTTAAATATAAACTCTAATGGTCTATGATCACTTCTTAACAGAAATTTTTTTCCAATTAAAAATTGTCAGGCTCTAGTAGTTGTCCACACGATAGCCAATGCTTCTTTCTCTATGTTCGAGTAACTGAATTCAGTGTTCATTAATCTTCTCGATAAATATGTTATGAATGTTCACTTGCATCTGTAGTGTTATGTCCTTTTTTGGATCAAACATTTTCACTAAAGGTTTCTTTAACATAATTTCTTTTAATTTTTCAAAAGCTTTTTGCTGTTCGTCTGAGCACATAAATTCCACATTCTTTTTTCTTAAATTTGCAAACGGTTCCGTCAAGTCCATGTATTTTGGTAAGTATCGCCTATAAAAATTTACCATTCCTAAAAAAGACTACATTTCTTTTTTATTTGTAGGTGTAGCTACTTTTAGTATTTTTTCTATCAACGCTTGGTCTGGTGATATACCTTCTTTTGAAATGGAATAACCTGAAAAAGATATTTTGTTAGAATTGCTTACGCATTTTTTTTCATTTATCGTCATTCCAGCATTTCTTAATCTATTCAAGATTAAGTCAGTTTTCTCTTTTAATTCCTTTTCATTAGTAGCTCCTATGCATATGTCGTCTTGATAACAAATCATATTTTGTACATTTCCTAAAACCTGTTCAATGGCCCTTTGAAAATGGCGCTTGTGGTTTTTATTCCATATGGCATCCTTTTCCATTTTAGTAACCCTATTGGCATATTTATTGTGGTTACTTCTTTGAAGTTCTTGTCTATTGGTATTTGGTGGTATGCCGTTTTTAAATCTATTTTTGAAAAAACGGTCATTCCTGCCAGTGCATGTAATGCAAGTTCAACATTGGGTATGGGATATGAATCCAAGCATATCTTGTGATTTACTCCTATTTTGTAATCTCCACAAATACGTAAATCACCATCTGTTTTCCTCAACACTACAATCGGTGATGCCCACTTGCTACCTCCAGGCGGAACATGTTCAAGAAGATCTTGTTCTACTAATTTATGTAGTTTTGTCACTACTAATGGCAATAAATGTCCTGGTAATTTTCGTGCCTCATAATAAGAGGGGGGGAACATTTTCTTTTACTTTTAAACTTGCTTCATAGTTTTTTAACTTTCCAGTTTTTTCCATTTTTATTTCATTAATTAACTTGGTAGAATTTATGTTAAGCACGTCGTTTCCAATAAGTCCGTGGTTCTTTTCGAAGCTTGTAACGACTACTTCAAATTTGTCTTTTAACTCTAATGAACCTTCAAAGTATCCTAATGTTTTTATAACCGACCCATCAAATTGGTGGAGTTGTAAACTGCTTTTTCGTAAAGGTGGCTTACCAATGCGTTCCCAAAAATTTTTTGGTATGAGTGTTACTTCACTCCCATTATCCATTTCATATCTAAATTGCAGTTATTAATTTTGACCTTTACTATAATGTCTTTTTTCTTATGTTCAATTTTTTTATACTCTTATTTTTTAATGTAAAAACTTTCCTATTGGTGTCATTTTCTTCAATTCTTTCAACGTTTTTCTTTTTTAATTTACACACTGCTTGAAAGTGGTTCTTTTTTAAGCAATTATTACAAGTTTTTCCAAATGCTGGACACTTTTCCTTTTTTATTTCGTGCTCACGTCCACAATACGAACACTTTTTTATCTTCTTTAACATGTACGTATCAGCGAATATTTGTTCGCTGGGTTGACTTTTATGATGGTTGTATTTCTGTATTAGTTCTTGTTGCTGAATAAAGTCAATACATGTATTTAAAGACATATTTCCTATTTGTAATTGTTCCATTATTTTATATCGGTGTGATGCATTGCACATACCTTCAATTAATCTTAATTGAATCAAGTCCTCTTCAATAGTCTGTTCGTCTTGTCCAAGTTTTTCAAATTCATAATATCTACTTGCATTTCGTAGACGGTGTAGATATTTTATAATTGGTTCGTCAATTTCTTGTTTCATCGACATGAATTTCGTTCTTTCTGCCACTATCAGCCTTTTCTTGGGTCTCATATGTCTTCTTATAATCTGACTTATATTTTCGAAAGTCAGGTCTTCCAAATTTAAGGGATATGCCATGATGGAGACTTTCATTATCGCTTCGCATCCAGCTGTAGCCAAAAATAAATCCACGATTTCATTTTCGCCTCCCTTTTCCTTGTCTTTCAACTTTTTTGTTCTCGCAGTGGCAGAGAAACAACGAATCCATATATCCATGAAATCTGGATCTTCCAGAGACAATTGGTATCCTATCGGCAACACCATTGTTGTGATGTTCAAGTTTAGCACTAGTCAGTTGCTAAACTTGTATTCCTCTGCTTCGTTATTCTCAGTGACCACTTATATGAGTGTTCACTTTTGCTTATGCAAATTATGCATACTAATTTGCTAGTATCACTACAATAAAGTTGAGTATGTAATAAATAAAATTAAATAAGAAAACTTATCAACCCTTTCATCCACATTACCTGACTATTCAGCCAAAAGTAACAGTTTTGAAAATATAAAAAAAGCATTTGTTTCAAACACTATATATCTACATTGTATTTAGCAAAATTTTTTAAAGGCAATGAATAGAAGAAATTCTCTTATATAAAATCCCACACAACTAATATAACAGTACAGTAACACAAGCATAGATTTGTACATAACCTCTAATTCACCTTTTGAATAGACACTATACTATCTACTACATTTGCATTTGACATATGAAAATGGAAAACTTAAGTCTATTAATATTTTAAACTCACATTTCAAAAAGGTTAATACAGGGTGTGGCAGAAATACCTCCCACATAATGGTAAGACATCAGTAGCAATAGTGTCTTCATTTGACTAATATCTTACCATTATGTGGGAGGTATTTCTGACACACTCTGTATTATACTATGTGTGTTTATTTAAATTCCTTTATGAATTCCTGAGTAAACTTGCAAACAGATATTGTGTTAAGACTGACTTGGAAGTAACAATATTACACAATATTCATGCTATATCATAAAATGACCATGTTCTTAAGAGAAAAGTTTTTAAAGTGATTTAAGAATTATAAAAATTCAAGAAATTGTAAATTCTCATTTTTTTTTTTTTTTTCTCTTGCTCTCTTTCTCTCCAGGAATCCTTACAGATGTCCCTCAGTCTGCTTCCTCCAAATGCCCTCATTGGCTTACTCACTTTTGGCAAAATGGTCCAAGTACATGAACTGGGATGTGAAGGCTGCTCCAAAAGTTATGTGTTCCGTGGAACAAAAGATCTCTCTACAAAGCAGATACAGGTTGGTATTAAACTAATCATTTATGGCAGCATCTAACTTCCACTGCTGTTTGTTTGTTTGTTTGTTTGTTTGTTTGTTTGTTTGTTTTTTTTTTTTTTTTTTTTTGTTTTTTTTTTTTGTTTTTTTGCACTAATGTTATTATTAAAACCAGAAGTCTTCAGTCAGCTCACAAACCCCATTTATTTCTCCTGTAATTTTTCCCTCATCTAATATTTAAAACCACACAATTTTTATTTGTTTTGTCTCCTAACATGCAAACCTTATAAAACAAAATATTTATATTATTAAAAAGAAATAGACTTTGATTCTAAACTTGAATAATGAATGTATGATAAAGAAATCTATTTTATAATTAGAGCAGGGAGCAAATGGCATAAAATTGTCAAGGAGTTGCTTTTATTCACTATTCTGATACTTGCAGAAATCGTTTTGGTTACTTCTCATTTTTACAAATTTTTGAAAAAGATATCTGAAAGATAAATTTTTGCAAGAAATTTTACAATCTCAAAACTAAATAATTTTGTATTAACTTCTAGATTGATCTAAATTGTAGTAGGATCTTTTCTGTAGTAGCTTGGTTTAATGTTTTTTTTTTTTTTTTTATCTATATAAATATTTCTATATTGTGAATGTAGTTTTCCGTCTGCTAATTTTTTTTTTTTTTTTTTTTTTTTGTTATATAGGAAATGTTGGGTATTGGGAGAGCCATTGGTCAGCAGAATCGGCAATCACAAAGTCCCCAAGGCCCCCAACAACATTACCAGTTGCCTGCTAACAGGTAAGCAGAAAATATTTCAAGAAACTGTATTTGTTGGGCAGGTGCAGTAGATGTTAGGTGAGTCTTCATGTATATATAAGATTTATAGTTTTTTTTTTTTTTTTTTTTTCTCCTTAGCATCCTAATTCTACTTTGGAACTTAAGTAGCATTACCATCCTATTTTTATACTTGGAAGATTTAGATTGGTATGACGTTTAATCATAAACTATAAGATGTTATTACTGCTTGCATACTGTGACAATTTCATTCCTGGGAAGGCAAGGTTTGCTTACTTGGTTATGTTGGCTGGTGTCAATTTCAAATACTTCCATTGTGAAACTATGCACTTTGTGACAATTGTGCAAATGTTGGAAAATATTTTTGGAATGCATTTTCTGGAATACCTTTCAGTATTATAATCAAGTGTTACTGGATATCAGAAAATCTTTGTTTTGATTTTGGAAAGAACCAAAAATCCCAGGAAACCTAATTTGGTGAATAAGATAGATATCTTTTTTTGTAATGGATTTCTTAACCAGGAACTTGCAAATTTAACACTTCATGAGTAGGAGCATTGTCATCATGTAGAATCCACTTGTCAGGCCAGTTCAGTTTTTTTTCCTCTGAACAGATTCTCTTAAGTCCTTTCAGCACTTGAATATGTTGATTGATAGTTTACACATTCTTACAAAAGGATTATCCCCTTATGATTAAAGAAACACACAAATACTTGGACTGCAAGGAAGACATATTTTTTGTTTTTTTTTTCCTCCTAAGGTGAATTCTTCATTTTCCACAGGCTAATCTCCTTCATGTCATCACTTAAGGTAAATGTATATGTCTAGTGATGGTACCATCTTTTATGAAGTATGTTTTGTTTTGGGGTTGTATTGAAACACCATGTTTCATCACTGGTAATGATCCTATCAAACATTATTCAAAAAATCAGATGAAATGTGAAGATGACATTTCTGCTTCTCTGTCTAGATTTGAGGCACCATCCTTGGGGAAATTTCGCTCATTCCCAAATCCTCTGTGAGAATTTGCTGCGCTGTTTCCCTATTCATATTTAGTTCTTCTCGGAGTCACTTAATCTTCAATCTGATCATACCAAGGTTCACACTCTACCCACATTTTCATCTGTTCTTTAGTCTTTTTTGGCTGCCTACTTCTTGCATCATTTTTTTTTGTGTGTGTGTGTGTATTCACTCATTTGTTCCCTTCCTTGAACTGTCTGTACCACTCAAAAATACTCTTTTTATTGTATTCACCATAGCCATTTTTAATAGAGTTAATGCTTTGCCAGTACTTTTATAAGTCTTCACCCAAAACTAGATGTTCATCCACTGCACCATATTCGTTTCACTCATTTCCTGCCAACAGTATAACATGAACATGTATAACTACATATCTGGATGTGCTCAGGTATAAATATTTGCCCGACTCATTACCCCAGGGACATGCTGCAGTCATTTGAGAAATTTGAATGTTGATGACTTTTCACAAAACTATGGAAAATACCAAAATATTATTTGCGAGAATATTTATCTTATCTAAGAATCTGACCCAGTTATTCCTATTTAGCTTCTTTTTTTTTTTTTTTCTCATGCAGGTTCTTTGCATATCTCCTTTGAATATATAATTTTTTTTTGTAGCATATGTTGAAATACCTTTTTAATACTCAGTCCCATATTGCCCACGAAAATTTCCAATCTCTCACCCAACAGTTGAAGTTCCCCACCATTGGGCAATATCACCCAGATTGGGAAACCCTGATTTAGGCTAACGTATTTCATGTCCTCACTTAAGGTAATTGTATATATCAAATGATAGTGCCATCTTTGTGAGAAATATATGCAAAAATTGAATAACCTATTCTGGGAGCTTAGAGATACTATATTAGGAAAATGAAGAATCAAGCTTCCTAGTTTATTCACTGGTTATGATTTTTATCACTGTAAAGATTGTTTTTAGTGGATACTCATATTAAAGAAACTTATGTGCTGATAAGTGCTACACCAAATGTATATTCATGTTCTGCATTACCTTTACTCAAATATTTAGAATAAACTGTTTTATATAAAAATAAGTGACTTTAGAAAGTGTTGTTTTTTTTTTTTTTTTTTGCAAAATATTGTAGTACCTGTTTAATGCTGTTAGATTTTTATTTTAAGAAAATTAGAATTAGGAAAGAAAATGTTCATTTATTTTCATCCCTATAAATGTTTATTTAAAGGAAAAATTGTTTTGTAGATTTTTACAACCTGTCCACAAATGTGATATGAGTTTGACTGATCTTTTGGGAGAGTTACAACGTGACCCTTGGCTAGTTTCACAAGGTCGACGGCCATTCCGTTCAACAGGAGTTGCTCTGTCTATAGCAGTTGGTTTATTAGAGGTGAGACAGTTTGAAACTATGTATATGCTAAAATAGTTTACTAACCTTACCTTCGTCTAGCACAAAGCAATAAGCATGAGACATCCAGTGAGTATTCATTTTACTACAGTAGTCATAATTTAATATACCAATGTTTATATCTACTTTTTAAGAAAGGAATAAAGAACATCTCTTAATGTGTCATAAGTCTTGTAGAAGTGATGCTAACTTATTTTAGAAACTGATATTTTAGGTAAATAAAAGCCTAAGCTTGAATTAGAATGATTGAATTTTAAGGACCAATTTCATCATATATGGTAATCCTAAAGATGACTGTCAATGACCTTCTTTATATGAAGGTTGCTCTGAAAGTAATGCATCTTACTTTGTTGGCCTATAACAACAGAGATGGAATGTTGGTGGTATGACAGGTTAAACCTTCCTGCCAATAATCCTTTTTGTCTTGTCACAGATAATTGAACAGTTGTCTAGGGTAATGCTACCTGACCTGAAAGTATGTTGTAAACATTAAATTCTACTGTGTGGAAAAAAAAAAAAAATTCACCCATTGTCCTTCATCAATGCTTTCTGACATTTATGATGCTTGTTTATAGAGACCAAACAATGGCTGTGAGCATAGTTAGGCAATGGGTAATGCATTTCAGTTGTAGTGACAGTAGTCGGTATACTTTCAGAGTGTTTTTTGTTTGTCTGTGCATGCATACATACACAAAGTGTTGATTCCCAAAATATAACCAAATATTACTTTTGGTGGGACAGATAGCTTTTTTTTTTTTTTAAATTTATTTATTATATACACTGTATATAGACCAACTTCATGTATAGTGCAACCCCGGAATTTTCTTTTACACAAATTTTAACTCTCCAAAAAAAAATTTACCTGTGTATAGTGCAAACAGACACCAAAAATATATGATTTTTAACCTATTCAAACAAATTATCTATTATTTCTTTAAAAAATTTTTTTTATATAAAAACTGATAATAAAAACTTACACTATACTCTAATATATACAGTACATAATATTGTCCTGAAAAAACTGACAAAAGCAGTATGTATCTGAAAATGTTTTATAAAGAATGGGTTTTATTTCTATGAAGAAGTTAGAGAGAAAGAAAAAAAAAGCAAAAATCAGTGTTAATTGAACTTCTAGTAATTTACAGTCTTTATTTTTCTAGAGTGATCTAAAAACATTGATCTAAATGTTTTTCATTAGTTTCAGAACTTGCTGCTGAACTGACTCATATATATTTGAAAGAAAAAAATAAGTATCTTTCTTTCATATTTTTTTGTGACGTGGTTGGTAACATTACTAGTATCTGCAATATGAAGGGGTGCTGAAGTTTGGGGCTTGACCAGTCATTATTATATATTAAGGGCTTGATTAGGTAAAAAAAAAAAATTCTTAATATCCCCTTTCATATATATTTGTTTTTCTGTAAATATGGTTTATAACTGTATTTTGTTTTATTTTTTTTTCTATCCAGTGTACGTATCCAAATACAGGTGCTCGGATCATGCTGTTCATTGGAGGTCCCTGCACCCAGGGCCCTGGCATGGTTGTTGGAGATGAGCTGAAGAACCCAATCCGATCACATCATGACATTGAAAAAGATACAGTCAAATATATGAAGAAAGCTATGAAGGTAAATTCATGCTATACATGACTAAGTAGACAAACAGGCTCATATAAATGAAAGAACTTTTTCTTTTTTTTTTTTATTCCTTCCTTTTTAATATTAAGATTTATTTTTGCTTAACACTTCAATATCTATTTGGCATGCAGGTTATTTTGAAAGAAAATTTGCTTGTTCAGTTTTCATTTAAAAAAAAAAAAATGCTTTAAATATTTTGGATATTTAATATACAATAAATATTTACTCAACAGATTAAGGAATAAGTTTTTAATTAAACTTAGTTTTATTTGAGATTAGTTATTTTCATCATAAATCATATTTTTGTTATAATCTTCATCCTTTTTTTTTTATTTATATTCAGTCAGTTTACAAGCATGTAATAGTTTTTGAAACTATTCACAAGATACAACATTTACTTAAAGTTTGGAGAATTGTTTAGCTTAAACAAACACCCCCAAAAATAAGAATACTGATTAGTAAAGTAAATTTAATTACTACTGGTTCATTTTGAATTAATTTTATATATCATTTTATACTTTGAATAGGTGGGTTACTTTATGTGTAGATTTGTATTGGATTGGTTTCTGTAGTAGTCTTTGGGCTTTACGAGCATAAATAAAACTATAATTCTACAGTTCAAAATATCTTGTACCTCAGTGAGGATTACTTTATAGTCTGTATACTTCAGTATATTTTTTTCTGCTTGGCTTAAAAATATATGCTAATGGCTGTGTCTGTGAACTGAAAAATTGCTGAAATTTTTATTATGAAACAACTTAAAAGTTAATTATTTTGAAATTAAATAAAATGATAAAATTTGATGCAAAATTGTTTAAGAAATTGGTATGCTGAAAACAAATATTGCCATGACTAAGGAGCCAATGAGTATAATTTAGTTGGAGGGAAATTAAGGGACTGAACCATTTTTATACACTAGTTTGTGGGTACTTTTATACAAACTGTTTTATTTTTAAAGTCTGTTAGGATTACAAAGAATTAACAAGAAATTTAATACCATTGAAAATATTTTAATTGTCCTTTTTTCTCTTCTATTTCCAGCATTATGAAGCATTGGCTAACAGAGCAGCCAACAATGGACATGTAGTGGATATTTACTCTTGTGCTTTGGATCAAACTGGTTTACATGAAATGAAATTCTGTCCTAATTTCACAGGGTAAGTCACTTTATCACTGTTAAATGCACTTAAGAAATGTTTATATTTATCACAGCTATTCACATCAAAATAATGGTTTGCTAACTTATTGTTCTGTTATTACTTTAAAATTTTTTGTATTCATGCTTTGAATATTCAAATGGGCTATTTTGAAAGTAAAGAATTCAAATTATAAATTTGAATAACCTATGAATTGATGTTGCTTTGGTATTTTTTCTAAATACATAACTATTTGATTATACTTTGTAATAAGTTTTGTGGGTATTGTTTTCTTTGTGTGTATAAATTGAGTCTTTTAATATTGATTTAAATGACTTTTAAATTTTTTGCAGAGGTCATATGGTGATGGGAGATTCGTTTAACACTTCATTGTTTAAGCAAACCTTCCAGAGAGTTTTCTCTAAGGATTCAAAAGGAGAATTCAAAATGGGTTTTGGAGCCACACTTGAAGTCAAAGTAAGAATTATTATTTCTCTTTTTATTCCATTTTTAACTTAATGTTACATTTTGTCACTGCTTGAAAATCTGACAAATCTGATTTTTTCTCAATTCAAATGGATTATCTTGTCACTTTTTTTGTTGAAAGTTTTGTGTGGCAAAAGATGTTTTTCAATTATTTCTATAGTATTTGTGTCAAACTATAAATTTATTGATTTGGTTATGTAAATCAGACTGATTATGTCAGTGCTATATACTGATCTGAACAGCATTTGATCATTGTCTAATCTTCATATTCATTTTGCCATTATCTACTCCATTAATTTTGTTTCATTAAAATCAATCTAAAAACTTTACTCTTTATTAAAGAGTAAATATGGAAAAAAAGTTTAATTTTTAATGTCACTTTTATAACTAAATATTTAACATGCCAACACATTGCAATCCTCAAAGTATTTAGTATTGTTGAAGTTATCGCTAACATTTTTGTTGAGATTTACAAACTCTGTTTCATTTAATTTCATGAAAACCAGTCAATGAAATTTGACTAAGCTGATTTGTTTAGAAAAATACTTTGCCAAAAACCCTATTTCATAGTATTACACCCTAGTAAAACCAACTGTACTTTGTACCCACTTACCTGTCTGCACTTCTCCCCAAAATTTGCTTTTGATCAGTGAATGTATGACTATTTTAAAGGGTATGACAGAATAATGGAAGTAACAGAATTTTATATAGAGAGATTCTTCAGCTTGAGATTTGATTTTTCATTTATTTATCTATCATTTCACTCCCAGTAAAATGGGAATGCCACTAGTATGGAGGGGGTTACCAGGAGTGAAAGAAAGACTTAGAATAGGGAGGATTGAGGAAAGGACAAAAGATGGTAATTACTGTTGCATTTAAATTTTTAAGTTTGTAGTTATCAGGAAAGCAAGTAAACAGAAGGGATTTCCACAGGTGAGAAAAGGCTGTTGGAGTAGGAGTGGCAGTTGCATTTAACTATTTCAACAGTAAAAGTGGTGGGACCTAGATACCAATCTAGTAGCATGCTTAAATTCATGCAGTCTAGGCATCAGTGAAAAAAGTCAGAGCAGTTTCCATGAAAATATCTGTAGAAAAGACAGAGGGAACCCACATCACGTTGGTGAGAAAGTGACTGAAGTTAAGATGCCTGGTCAGGATTGATTACATTACAGATCCTTCTATGGATTTTGTCAAAAATCTCAATGTACTGCAGGAGCACCAGACCAGATATGGCAACAGTATTCAATACATGGACGAATGCTAGATTTGTAAATGTACAAGATGGATTCTGATGAAAAGAAATTTCTGGCACGACAGTGAATTTTTGGCAGTAATGAAATTAGTTTTATAATCATTTTATTGAACTTTTTTATCTTAAGCTTTAAAATTTCGTCAGGTTTAAGCAAATTCATTATCAGTCTTAAATTATTTTCTTTCCAACTACTGATGATACTTTCATTGTGGGGGGACTTTAATTTGCTGTTGCTGATATGAGAAAGTAACTTTGAGATTTATCTTTGCTTGTAATATTACCTTTTTTTTTCTTTTCTCTATTATTACAATATCTCATTCTATTTCTTCTTTCTTTTTAATAATTTACATTTTGCAGACTTCCCGTGAATTAAAAGTATCAGGTGCCATTGGGTCATGTGTGTCACTGGGAACAAAAAGTCCCTCAGTGTCAGACACAGAACTGGGAATGGGAGGCACATGTCAGTGGAAACTGTGTGGACTTTATCCAAACACAACCCTTGGTATTTTCTTTGAAGTTGTCAATCAGGTAAATTTTGGATTTCTTATACCAATGTATTTCCTTAATCCAGACTAAAGAAAATTCTCTCTTTATATATATATATATATATATACATACACACACACACCTCTGGTCTAAATCTTAGGACCAGATACAAAAGGGCTAAAAAAAAATAAAATACTGTTACTTTAATCAAGATATATATTTGCAAAACATTTACATTTAATTAGAAAATGTAGTTTATCAACAAACAAGTGAAAATTTTAAGCTTTTAATTGATTAATTTAAACAATCCTTGAAAAAAATGATTATTTTGGTTGGTCATAAAGATAAGACCATATAAATGAAAATAGCAAATACAGAACAAATAAGTCACAATGACAATTCTCAGTATACCTTCCATTTTTGCAAATTACTTTAAAAATTCACTTTGGCATACTCATTATTAACTTCTGCATGAGGGTGCTTGGGATGCTCGCCCAGGATGCATAAACTGCAGTATGTAGAGCATCCACAGTTTTAAATTGCGATCAATCCTTTGCCATCCATCGCCAAACATTCTCGATTGGGTTTCGATCCAGAGAGCGTTGTGGATTGCAGCATTGTCCTGCTGGAAAATCCAGTTTTCTCCACATAGATGAGGGCCTTCAGTAATAAGCGATGCCTTTCTTAACATGTCAATGTAACTAGCAGCTGTTTGACGACCTTTTACTTCATGTAACTGAAGAGTTCCATTGTATGAAAATGAACCCCAGACCATAATTGATTCACCTCCACTGTGTTGTGTTGAGAAAATTTCTTTTAGGACATCTTTTGCATGCCAGTAATGCTG
The DNA here is from genome assembly GCA_903632075.3 of Acanthosepion pharaonis. Classification (NCBI taxonomy): domain Eukaryota; kingdom Metazoa; phylum Mollusca; class Cephalopoda; order Sepiida; family Sepiidae; genus Acanthosepion; species Acanthosepion pharaonis. Next base: position 79,391 of record CAHIKZ030001238.1, read on the forward strand.
AAAACCGTCTGGGCCATCAAGATTGAATTTTTCTTGTCTGAAAACACTTTCTTCCATTTATCCACATCCCAAGTTTGATAATTGGAAGCAAATTGTAAATGGGAGTTTTTATGACGAAGAAGACGGCGAGGCCTCTGCAACCATTTCAAGTTCTTAAACCCTTTCTTATTTAAATGCCGTCGAATTGTTCGAGAGCTTCATTCGGCATCTGTATTCGCTTTTATCTGATTTGATGTTAGTCCTGAATTGCTCTTAACTTCTCACCTAATGTATCTGTCTAGAGATGGTGAGATTTTATTGGGGGTGACCGCTTGATATTTTTTTTTTTTTTTTTTTTTTTTTTAGAAGCATACGGATCTTTTCAAAGTTGTCTGGAATGTATAACCCTCTGGTCTATTTAGCACTGCCTATTTTCACAAAAATTGAATTTTATTGAACAAGGTGTTTTAATCATTGCATGTGATGGTTTTCTTCAGACCAAATTTCCTTTTTGCTACTGAAAAGTAAACAAAAAATAAAAAAAAAAAAACAACAACAAACAAATAATTCTGAAGAAAGCCACATACAATGATTTTAAAAATGCATTTAAACTAAATTACCAATCACTTGGTTTTCTTGTCTGTATCATTTGTTTCATTCAAGAATATGCTGGTTTTACAATTGCTTTAAGAGGTGAAATATTTTATAAGTTCAATAATTCATAAACAAAAAGCAGCTAATTACAATCCAATTTCATTATTATATGAAGGTTAGAGGAAGTTCATTTTGGTGTGTGTGTGTGTATATCATGGATAACACAAAGGCAAATATTTTGATTAATATTCGTTATAAGTAGAATTGTCTTGATGACATTTCTCTGGTTTATATTAGTTTTATGTATCAAGGACTCCTGCACCTACAAACAATTTCTATTTTCTGTCTGATTTCTGTGATGTGAAGTTATTGTTTACAAACTGTTGTCCTCATCTTTGTTGTTGGTATCACATTTTAGCTGTTGTGCTCTCTCATCAGGTGTATGTCAATCTGTGTAACCCACAGTCTTATGGGTCAATAACCTAGTAGATTAAAGTGCTGGTTTGTGAATTTGGTGACCTAGTAATTGTAAGTTCATTCCTTGGGTCAGGCAGTGTGTACTTGGACTCTGTGGAAACATTAAGCAATAACTGATCAGTACTAAAAATTAGAACTAGACATGATATCCCTAGATTATTGAATGAGAACAGTCTACACCAGTCTATTAAATAAAGGATTCAGTTGAAATTCTCTGTAGGTTACCCAGATCAACATACACCTGATGAAAGCTGGAGGGTACAACAGCCAAAACATTGTTACAAAAAAAACAAAGATGAGGACATTAGTCCAGTTGTGAATAGTGTAAATAGTTTCTATTTTGTTTTTAATTTTCAGTTAATTGTAAATATGTTTATATTATCCTAAGTTCTACATTTACAATGTTTTAAACTTTTCTCCTCTCAACAAAGACACTTTATCACTTGATAATTTCAAAACATTTGGGGGCAAAATGCAAATAAATTGAAGCTCTCTTAATGTCTTATTTTAAAACTTAAATGATTGGTTTTGTTTTTCTCCCTTTTCCAGCATAATGCACCCATTCCTCAAGGGGGGCGTGGCTTTATACAATACATTACTCAGTATCAGCATTCATCTGGACAAAGAAGAGTCAGAGTGACTACAGTTGCTCGCAAGTGAGTGTTTTTCCTTCCTCCTATTTGTATGTATTCGTTTTAAAATAATTTTAGCAAGATATTTTTTGCTTTTATCTAAAATGGATAATTACTTTTTGCATTTAAAGCTGGGCTGATGCATCAACCAATATTCAACACATCTCGGCTGGATTTGACCAAGAAGCTGCTGCTGTTCTGATGGCCAGAGTCGCCATCTTTAGAGCTGAGACTGATGATGGACCAGACGTGCTTCGATGGCTGGATCGCATGTTGATCAGATTGGTTAGTACCTTTTTATACATTCAGAAACAAATTCAGTATTGATATTGTTTTTTTATTGACAACAATGATAGTGAAACTTTGTTGTTCAGTCTCTGATTGAATGCAGTCCCATCTAATAGTAGGAAAACATGAGACATGAAAGTACTTTATGTATGGGGAAGATTTCATTTGAAAACAGCTTGATTATTTTAATTATCAAGGAAGAAGTAAATATTTGACAGATTTATGTCCACATGGCATTTAATCCTTCTCAGTTGGATAGACAGAGGCCATTTTTACCTGAGCCTTTTTCTTTTCTTTGTTCTCAATTACTTTTATAGTTTGTATCAATCAGTAAAATACATGATAAGTAGTAATGTTTGTGTATTAGAACTTGTTTCATGAAAAAAGAAAAAAATTTATGTTGAAAATTCAAAAATATTCTCAATCTAGTTTCTCTTCCCAATGTGTAAGTCTTAAAAAAATACCTTCTCTAAAATTAAGTTTTTTTATATATATATATATATATATATATATATATTATAAAGTGAACATAGAAGTCAACACTTAGAGGTGACAGTCTGTTTCATGCTATATGCAATCGTCAGGCCACGATTGCATATAGCATGAAGCAGACTGTCGCAGTCTAAGTGTTGACTTTATGTTCACTTTTATATATACACATGCTCTATCTCTGATATTGAGTACTTTATCCCATAAATATAGCACACCTTAAGACTATATTTCTTATATATATATATATATATATATATATATATATATATATATAATGTAGGTGTGTGTGTTATTGTTCTACTTGTTTTTATATACAACTGTTATGCTTCTCTACTTACTATCAGTACAGTAGTCTTAGCTCCTCTGACCAAGAAACTTGCATAATAATATCAAGAAGGAAAAAACTGGGGTGGGGGAATAGGGATGGGGAAGAAAGATGGTAAGAAAACCAGAAAAAAAGGGGGAATTCTGTGTATGTTGCCTAGAATCTATGGCTTACCAATAATGCAGAAATGCCTCATTCCAATGTGGCCTGTTATTTCTAGAATAGACAACACTCCTCACAAATTAGTAACTAGCAAAAATTTTAGTACCTCTTTTACGAACAATCAGCCCTTAAGACCTGAAAAATCTGAATAACAAATTGAAAAATATCAAATCCTTGTATACTAACATACCAGTTTACAAAAATTTAAATTTTCCAAAATAAAAAATCTCTTCCTACTAATCAGGTTGTAAAAATTTGTCAACTTTGTACAAACGATTTTTTTTATGTTCAATAATAGTTTTACAAACAAAAAATTAGCCCGCCTATTAGCTATGTTTTAGCATGGCTCCTTTTTAGATCTCTTAGAATTTGGCCATTTCAAAACATCTTACCCAAAAATGCTGAATACTTTCACTATATAGATAATGCTCTACTAATATATCCACACAATACTAAATTACTAGATCTCATAAATAAACTAAAAATCAAACCTACAATTGAATTCACATATAAAAAGAAATGAGTAACACTTTTCTTGATATTCTCTGAATTCAAAATAAAACAAATTTAAAATTCTTACATCACAACAATATAAAATCTGGAATAAGTTTTTTTATTTTTTTTTATTTAAGCAACCTTAGAATTTGCAACCACATGATTGATAATATTTTAAAAATCCTCCCTTATTCTATTTATTTCATATACAATGCTAAAATAGAAGAATACAAATTTAACATGGAAAACATGGTTTTAATAAAATTAGAGACACACACACACACACACACACACACACACACACACATTTATTACTTGAAACATTATTTTTAGTGGATACCTGCATTTGAGTAAATGCTCTGTCTTATTTTAAACTATTTTGTCTACCTGTGTACTCAAAAACTTAAAGATAATGTGACCTCCAGCAGAATTTGATTTGGTGTGCTTTTAACACTTGGCTGCAGTAAGGGGAATGCAGGTTTGAATCCAGCCTGAGGCCATGTTTTTTTTTTTTTTTTTTTTTCTTTTTTTTCTTCAGGTATGCAGATGAAATAAATACTGTTTAAAATAAAACAGAGCCTCTATCCAAATACAAGTGTCCACTAAAAATAATGCTTGAAATAATAAAAAAAAATGGTGGCTAAAGTGTGTGTGAGTGTGAGAGAGAGAAAAAGAGTAGATATTAAAATTTACTCAGATGATGCATTGAAAGTGCTATGATCTTCCTATGTTTAGCATATGGTTAGGCTATTCCATCTCATTCACTGTTCTTACTAAATTATTATCTGAAACTATTGAAATTGTTAAATAAAACCCAAACATTCAGCAACTTAACATAAATCACTTTTTGTCTTGCTAATCTAGATTTTGTTCTTGTGAAATAAAATTGTCAGATAATCAGTGAAACAACAAAATAAAAAACTATTTTATTTTTTTTCCAAAAAAATTCTTATATATTTACCATAAAAAGAAAGTCAGATGTGGAGAAAAAAGAAAGGCATAAATAGGTTTACTAGTTTGATATCAGAAAGGTAAGGTGTGAAACATTGAAAGGTGGGTAGAAGTAGAAATGCGTAAAAAAAAAAATTCACAATTCATTAAATTTCTTTGATTTTAGATGTAAAGAAAGTTTTAAAAAAAATTTTTTTTTTTTTTTTATTTTTAAACTAATCCTTGTTTTTATAACATGAAGATTAGAAGGGATAAAAGAAAGGCTGAGTAGATACAGGCAAGCATAAAATAATTCATAATCTCAAGTATCTGATGAGCTTCATGAGTTCGGCTCTTAGAAAATTAAAAATATATCTAAACCTACACATACACGCAACCAAAATAGCAACAACTAAGTTTTTTTTTGTTCTTTTTTTTTTTTCCTTTTCTTTATCCCCTCAGTGTCAGAAATTTGGTGACTATCACAAGGAGGACCCTAATTCATTCCGCTTCTCACCAAATTTTTCTTTGTACCCACAATTTATGTTCCATCTTCGGAGATCGCAGTTTTTACAAGTATTCAATAACAGTCCAGATGAGACCACTTATTACAGACATATGCTAAACCGTGAAGACCTTACCCAGTCTTTAATCATGATCCAGCCTATTCTCTATGCATATTCATTCAATGGGACACCAGAGGTGAGTACTGTCATATCTGTCCAACATTTTTAATTTTACATTTAAGTCCTTTTTATTCTATCAAAGAAAAGTTGTTAATCTTCAGTTCAAACAATTTTTTTCATTAAGACTTTTATAAAATTTTTGATATTATAAAAAAAAAAAAAAAGTCATCAAATGGATTGCATATTACGAAAAGCATATTTTGTTCATATACAATGCCAAAAGAGAAGAATACAAATTTAACCTAGAAAAATCTGTTTCAATAAAATCACACAGACTTTTTATTACTTCAGACATTTTTAGTGGATACCTTTATTTAAGTAGGCACTCTGTTGTATTTTAAACAGTAGACAAAGTACTGTTTGAAATAAAACAGAACCTATACTCGAATATGGGTCTCCACAAAAAAGTTTGATATAATAATGTTGGTTAAAAAAAAAATAAATTATGATATAATTTTGTTCAGTTATAAGTCTAACTTTGCAGAATATTGATGTTTTGTCTGCAAATTAATGCTTTCAAGATGGAGGATGAAAGTTGCACTTTTGCCTTGGCAGATTTCATCAAGGTGATTTTTAACCTAAACTATCAACCATGCTCTGGGTGACCTTCCAACTTCAGTGAAGACACTTTGCTTGTCATCAGGGAGAACAAATTGAAGATCTTGATGCAAGAGATTCCTGAATTTGAAAATCATTATCTCCACTGCTTTTTGCCATTTGAAGAGACCTAGGTTCATTACCAAATTTGGCATATAGGTGCCACGTTCTCTGAAGGTACAGAACAAGTTTGATAGTACTTCTGTAGTGATTTCTTTGCTGTTACATCATGAAAAGGAGGTGTTTTGGGGCAGAATTGTCACAGGCGATGAAATATGGATTGTTTATGATAATGTTTTACACAAACGCAGAACTTTTTGACTAAAGCAGGCTTGCATCCAATGAATGTGTTGCTATCTGTTTGGGATTGCAAAGGGATAATCACTTTGCATCTTCCAGTCAGTGAAACAATAACTGCAAATAAGTATTGTCACCAACTCATCAATATCAATTCAAGAAAAATGGCTGATTTTGGCAAATTGAAAAGGTTTCCTTTTTCACTACAACAATGCAAGACTGCATGTTGCAAAACAGACCTTGCAGAAGCTTAAAGAGTTAAGATGGGAAACCCTCCAGCACCTACTTTATTTTCATGACTTGGCTCCTTCAGATTTCCATTTCTTTTCTACAGAACAATTTAAATGACAAAAAATTTGACTGTGTGCATTCATTTGAAAACTACTTCACATTCTTCCATCCAAAAAACCTATGTTTCTATCAAAATAGCATGAACAAGTTTATAGAATGATGGGAGACAGATGTTAAAAACAATTGAGACCATGTACTTCACTAATTTTTTTTTTTTTTTTTTTTTTTTTATGTAAAATTTTGTTTTCATTTTCTAATTGTGCACAAATTTTTGCCATCTGATAATATTTAACATCTTATATTAAAGCAAAAGCCATCATATCAAATTTTCAAACTGATGTACATGTTGGTTTATAAATTTATTTAATGGCTAAGAAAACCTATATATTTTTTTTTATTTTATTTCTTATTTTAGCCAGTCTTACTGGACACCAGCAGTATAATGGCTGATAGAATTTTATTGATGGACACTTTCTTCCACATAGTTATTTTCCATGGAGAGGTATGTGCATTTTCTAAGGCATTTATTATTCTTTATTTTAAAGGATTATGCAAAAGAGTATTTCTCTTATTCAAAATGATTCCTCATGTATAAAAGAACACCATTTTGAAATAAATTTTACTTTTGAGGAGATTACCTTAAATTGAGCTTTATACCATGTATATACAAGGACTGGCTGAAAAGCTCATGGGAGTGACCAAGATATAAATGTAAGTAGACACACCAATCGGTAGACTAAAAAACATGCATGTGTATTATGACCAATAAGTGTTGTTTGGTCAACTGTTGTATTCTAGTATACTTGCATGTCTTTTAGCGTACTAATTGGTATGTCTACATTTATATCTTGGTCAGCCAATCAGTTGATCTTTGTACATAGATAAACCATGACATGTCTTTTTTAATTTTTTTTTTTTTTTTTTTTTTTTTTTAAACTTCTTGTTCATTCCCACTTTATTTAAGCTCCACTGTATGTGTTTTTCTCTGTGTGTGTCTTTTTGTTGTCTGTTTTTTGCCATTGTTTTGTGTGTGCATGTCTATCAAATCAGATGTTTTCCTAGAGGAAATACAATCCATATAGCTCAATCATTTGCGAACATGAAATTTTTTTTCTTGCTTTTCAGACCATAGCATTATGGCGAAAACAGGGCTATCAATCACAGCCTGAATATGAAAATTTTAAGCAACTCTTACAGGCTCCTGTTGATGATGCACAAGAAATTCTACAGACTAGGTTCCCCATGCCCAGATACATTGACACAGATGCTGGTGGTTCTCAGGTAACTTTGTATAATGAAATCCATTTGGAAGTTTTTGTAATGATCCAAATTTGTTCTTTTTTAAATTTCTAATGAGGATGGCTCTTAGAGAAAGATTATTTTTTAACTTCTAATTAAATGGCATAAAAAAGCAAAATTTTAGTCCTTATTTTTACATTAAATTTCTTTTTCAAGATGAGTAGTTAATGGCATCAGGACTAACTTTAAATTATTTGAAATTGTATGTAGTTAAAAGGAACATTTGCTTTATTTTATATCGTTGCTGCTTTCTTAATATTTGAAAATGATTGTGACTTGTCTGATAGTCTTATGCTAGTTTTAGTCATGCTTCTGGTTATCTAAAAGTCACTGCATGTAGAATTGAATGAGTAGAAAAGGCTACTCGGTCTACTGCACTGTACTTTAGTACATTTATCAAGTAGACAAGTCACAGAAAACTAACAGGTTTTTATCCCTTTTTGTGGGTGGGGGAAGCTTATAGAACCACATTTTTTTTATTTTTATTTATTTATTTTATTTTTTTTTCTTAAATCCTAATGGAACTGAGTAGCAAGGTTAATAAATTTAAGAATTGTTAATACAGCCAGTTTTCCCCCCACCCCTAATAAACATAGTGTTATTATTTTTTCAATACATATGGGGGTTGGTCGGAAGTGAATTATGCAATCATGAGTAGATTTTTTTTTTTTTTTTTTTTTTTTTTTTATAGCATTGGAGTTCTTTAAAAAAACAAAAACATTTTGATAAAAATTTTTCTTTTCTTTTTTCTTTAATTTTCCCTGTTAAAAATTTATTCTTTTCTTTCAGGCACGTTTCCTCCTGTCTAAAGTGAATCCTTCTCAAACACACAACAATGCATGGGGCCTGGTACGTACTGAATCAATTCTTTTGTTGTAAATCTTTCTTTGAATTTACATGTTTTCAAATGATAGAAGCTTGTAAAATCTCATCACCTACAGAACCTTGTCACAGTTCAATATTTTGAATATTTAGCTGGAGATTGTTTCCATTTCTAATTATTAAACCAGAAATTATAAATCAACGAAAATGTAGAATGGCAAGACAAATATCTTTAACTTTATCAGTATCACCTTTTTATATATATATATATATATATATATATATATAGTCAAATAGTCCTTTCAATTACAAGCTATACATTTAACATACAAAAATGTTATTCTCTATATAGATTTGTAGTAGAGATTTAGTTGATTTTGGTGTGATTTATTCTAAAAATTAATTTTTATTATCAATAATTATTTTATTTATTGAAATTTATTCTGATGCAACTTTTTTCCAAAAGATGTTGGCATATTGTAATGGCATGTGAGAATACTTGAATTTCAGTGTGCACATAATTAACTCTGAGGAAAGATTTTAAAGTGATATCATTAACAAAAAAATACTGGTTAAATTCTGCTATGAAAATAAGATAAAAATATTTGTGGTTCTCTTTATTCATTTGTGTCAATGTATGCGATCATACTTACATAATTCAATTTTTCATAGTTTCCCTTAATTTAGCAAATCAGCTAAAAAGTCAGATTTTTTTGGACTCTCATTGTGATAATGATCTCAGTTATTACATACACTATAGACAGTTATGTCTTACCTTTTTTCTTTTTTTTTTTTTTTTTTTTTTTTTTTTTTTTTTTCTTCATCAATTATCAAATATATGGAGACCAGGGTTTATGGAGTTTTTCTACAACTAATTAAAAACAAGTTTATCATTTTTTTTTTTTTCCTTGTTGCTGTTACAGAAAATTTGTTTGCTTTTAACAGCTAAATATTGATTAACATCAATATTTTTCACAACTTCTCTTCAAAGACATTTTATTCTCAATGTGGCTTTCAGTACATTATGTATTTCTTTCAAATTCTACAAAATGGCTTGTTTTGTTCATATGAACAATTGATAGTGGAGCTTCAAAGAAACTTGTCTTTTGTTATGTATGTCCAAGTTGGAACTTTAGATTTTTTAAGTTAGAAATGTTTTACATGGATTAATTCTGATTTATAGTCTTGTTGGATCCTTGAAAAAGCATCTTATATTGATGTTAAAGGTTAGATTTCCTTTGTTTTTTTTTTTGTTTTTGTTTTTTTGCTAACAAATAAAACAAACCTGTGCTATTAGCTGTTTACATGGTGACCCACATAGGAATTATTTTGCTACAGCTCATAGCAAGACACAAGATAAGTGAAAAGAAATGATTGAGAGATTTCTTTTCATTTTCTTTCTGATCTATTTCTGCAGAATTTAATATTTTGGAAGAACAGAAAAGGGATCAGTCTTTTACAACTTTTCTCTTAAACTATTGGATACAGATGGCATTAACAAAGCTAAACCGTTAACTTCCTTTATTACAACTTTGACTTTGTAATTTGGCATAAATAAAATTTCTGCTAACTGTATAACAAAATTAACTTTTTACAACTGGTTAGCAATAAAATCTCTAAAGAACTTTTTCAAGTGATAAACAAATTTTTTAAACTTCAGTTTGGAAATACAAGGCTAAGTAAAATGTTATAATTAAAAAAAATGAATCATATTCAAAGGCATAGTTAGCTTGTATATCTGTATTTAGCATTTAGGCTTATTATAAATTCATATTATTAGGGGATAAAGGCACTTTTTATATTTGGTTAATAAAAAATATATTATCAAACTATAAAGAGAATATAACATTTTTAACTTGGATTGTTAATCAAATACTGAAGTTGTGATCTGGCCAGAGATTACATTCTAACTGGTAACTAATTTTTCTTTTTGGTATTTGGTTTTTTACTTAATTTTAGTCTTATAAACAAAATATCCTTGTTTCAAAGAGCAAAGATATTGTTGAGATCAAATTCAATTTGTGATATTCTTTTTCTCTCAGCAGACACCAATTTTAAGCCAGGTATATTGCAAAATCTTTCTACTTCTGGTGACGGCATATAATTTTGGGGAATGTTTTTGTTATTTGCAATTCAGGAATTTATTTATAACTTTTTTGATTTTATTTTTTATTTTTTTTATCATTGATAAACATTTTTATCAAAATCCAATCCTCACCAAATAACATTTACAGATACTGTTACTTGGAAAATGTCAGTCTGCTCAAAATACTGATTTACTATGTGACATATTAAATTTTTTTTTTTTTTTTTTTTTTTTTTTTTTTTTTTTTTGTCCTCTTCACTAAATATATTTAATGTCATGGTTTCCTATTAGTCTGCTTGTAGTCTTTGACTTGTTTTTAGTTTTGAAATCTTTTTAATATGTCTCATTGTTTAACCTTTAAAGTTATGTAGCATTAGTTGTTACATTTTTTTTTTTTTTTTTTTTTTTTTTTTAAACAGGGAAATGCTTATAAAGTGCATTTCACAAACTTAAGAGAAGGTAGATGATTTTCTGCTCTTGATTAATTTGGTTAATAAAATTTGCAATCCTTACTGTTAACATTGAAAATGATTAATATTTTTAAAACTTTTAATGCATTGAAAATCTTAAAATTCCTGGATTGTTGTATTCATTGTTGTTGGTGATGGACAAGTGGGTTTTTTTATGGAAAGAAAATTTGTCAAGGAGTTTTACAAATATTTCTTTGAATATTTGAATATTTTTTTTTTCCATCCTGGTAAGGAAACTTATTTACCTTTTGGGGGTTTAATTTTTCTATAGTTTAATGTACTTTTTAAATTTTCAAGTTATAATTCTTTGTAAATTATTGGTGACCAGAATTAAAGAGTGGATGTTTCACATCACATCTTCTACAGATGAAACCTTATCACTATTGGAGTTATTTTTGTGCCTATTTATCACTTTGTAGCCAGTTTACTGGATAAGAATATTAAATGGCTTAAAAAAAAAGAAAAAAATTTTAAAAATGGCAGTGTACAAGTTTTCAACCACTTTATATAAACCAAGTCATCTATAGTAAAATGTCTTTGGAAAATTATTATAATAGTTTTTCAAAAAGTTGCTGTAAATTGTTAATTTATCATGTCTTCCCTTATCATGAATTGCTTTAGTGTACCTAGGAAGTGATGCATACATGCTCTTCAGAAATGAAATGTCATTGTGACTGAGTTCTCGCAACTCTTCAGGATTCCATGGATTCTTCTGATGAACTCTTCTCTTCAGTTCTGTCCATATTTGCTCAATGATAAGTCGCAGTTCTGAGCTGGCCAATCTTTCAATACAGTGAAAAGATCTTACTCAGCCACTCTTGTGTCGCAAGTGATTTATGGTATAGAGCTTTATCATGTTGAATCTTGTCTTCATCCAAGTCAAGTGGATATGTTAAGCACTATTAAAGCTACTGTTGATTTTGTGTCCCCACCAAAGTATCAGATTCTTGTGTCTAAACTTCAGTTTTCATCATATGTGATGGATTTTGCTTTTTTGGACTTCTAACAATATTTTATTGATTAAAATGCAACTCCATCCTTATTTCTTTGATTAGAATAAGATCTCATTCAGCATCTACATTCTATAGCTCATGTCTTAACTTAATCTTGCCTTCAAATGATTTTTGTTTAATACTGGTTTCTTAGAAATACACCCCCACTTTAGTGTCCATGCTCTAGAAAGATGTACTTTGTGATATCTACTGATGCTAAGTTGGACCAATTTGTTACTTGCTTTATTTGGCTGAACTTTTGCTGTTTTAATCTGTTTCTATACTATTATCTTTTACTACAGCTTTTGAGTCAATCTGAAACACCTCATGGCTTGACACTCCAAGACCATTTCAAAAATGTCACTTATTGAAATTCTAAGTTCCTTAACTATTCTTCATATTCTTTATCGTTGCTTGAAATTACAAACATTTCCTATGAATGAATGCAGGAATTTTCACTGGAAAAGTAAACTAAATATGGTTGGAACATTTTCTTTGCACATTTTTTTTAGTCTGTCACATTTCCTCATTCAAAAACTACTTTGACATAGTTATAGAAATGACTAATGGCTTGAAGTGTCCAAAGCCTTTTGTAAAATATTGTATACTTAGGTACCTCAGAGATTGCTAAAAAGAAAAAAAAAAGTATAGTATAATGGAAAAGACAGCAAGCTTGACAAAAAAGTTTTATCGTCTAATTGTTTATTATTAAGAGCAAAGGACAAAGTATTTTTTATTAAAATCTGTTCCTTTTTAGAACATTCTAACTTGATTTAAAAAAAAAAAAAAAAAAAAGCCTTGTTTCTCTTTGTATCAACAGAACTACTAAATAACATAAAATTTTAGCTTTTTTTTTTTTTTTTTTGTATGATAGACATTAATTTGGAAAATCTTGCAAAAATAAAAATAATTGTCGGATGTTAATGACTTTCAGAAACTATTCACAATTGATGGAAAAAGTCGTGGCAAAAATATTTTAATATTTTTTACCCCCCAAACTAATTTTATGAAAACTCTAGAAATTCAATACCATTCAGTTTGATTATATTAGTTAAAAGCAAATCATTTTTTTTTTTTTTTTTTTTTAAATCAGACCTTATCCCCCCCACACACACACACCTGAAAATCAGCTCTAAGTTGCTTTTACGAATATGGATAATATTGGTTGAAAGCAAAACTTTTTGATGAAAAATGAATTTTTAAAACAATTGTTATTTCTGAAATTATTTTTTTACATTAAAGTTAAAATATTCTAAAATTAGTAAAAATGGCATTCAGTTTAGTCAATGGTGTTATTAAATAGATCTCTTTTAGCATTATAAGTTATATAGCTTATAACAATCAAGAGCGAAATGGTATATAAAAAAAAAAAAAAAAATTCGAGATGGCTTGTGTCCATAAAACGGCCATAATTCTAATGTACAGAAGACCAGCAAGAATACAATAAAAAGTCACGTTATTTGAATTAAGTGTTGTTCTCTGCTGTTAGTGCCTTTATTTTTTACGAAACATGTGGAGAAGTTAATTTGATTTTTTTCAATTTCAACTGAGAAGGGTACCTACAAGTATTAGTATCATTTTATGAAATTTATATGATCTGTTATGAATTTTTTCATAAGGTACCTATAAATTAATTAAATACCTTTCTTATGAAATTTAATCTCCCTCTCAAGTCTTATTTTCATTTTTTTTTTTTTTATATATTTTCCATAAAGGTGAAAGCTAAGAACAAAAAAAAAAAAAAATAATAAAGAGCACTGAAAGTTTTCCTTAGAAGCTTATTTACCTTGTTAATTTTGTCTGATAACCTTTCCTCACGTAAGCTGTCAATACATGATGAAATCATCACTCATCACCTGCTTTGCATTATTTTTAAACTACATCTTTTCGGTGCAGAAACTAAGTAATGCCTGTTTCAAAATATCTTAAATAAGCTTTATAAATTCTAATTTTCTTAATTATTTTTTTTCAAAATTTATTTTTTTTTTTTTTTTAAGGAATTTGAAACTGAAATTTTTTTTTTTTTTTATAAAAATGGAAAAAAAAAAAACAAATACTTTGATCTTTCCTCTTAATAATTACAAACATTTAGACAAAATATTTTCAAGTTTAAGGCCCTTTTTATTCATGTGTTTTTTTTTGTTTTAGCAATCTATCAGAGGTACCTATGTATACTCACTTTATTTACTAGGCTATAGTGGTGGACATTCCTTCGTAAACTTTTTCATAAATTAACTATCTGGAAAAACCTGCTAAGTAGCCATTTAATTTAGTAAGTAATACTTCCCTTTCTGGTTAATTAAATCTAATTGTTTTGTTTTTTCAACAAAGGTGGTAATATTTAAATATCGATGGTCAAGATGGCTAAGTAACATCTCGGTGGTTGAGTCAGTGGTACCCCCCCCCAACCTTTTCTTCATGTGTGGTTAGCTGTATTGTACATTTTCATGCCTTTTATAATGACTGATGAGCACACAAAAAAAAAGTATATATCATTTGTGTTGTATTTTGCAGGATGGTGGTGCCCCTGTGTTAACAGATGACGTGAGTTTGCAGGTGTTCATGGAGCATCTGAAGAAATTGGCCGTTTCTAGTTCTTCATGATGAGTACCAGCCAAAATTAGAAAACTTGGAAATCTGAAACTGACACCTTGGGGGGTGGGGGTGAAGAGGCTCGATGAAAAGTCAAATCCACAGTTTTACCAATTAGTGACAAAGGGATTTTTTACCTTTTTGTTATGCACTGGTCAACTCCATTGATTTATGACAGCTTCGGATTTTGTTAATTTTTTTTTTTTTAAACATCAGTTCAAATTGTCCTTAACTACCATTATCAACACTTAATACTGAACATCTTAATCTCACTTCTAGTGTGCATAAACACAAATTTCTAGATACTTGTTTGCATACAGACAGACGTAAGCTGGGATAATTACAGACACAAATTTCTATTTATATATGTACACACATGCATACACCTTTTTCTACAGACATAAATATATACATACAAATAATTTTTATAAAGACTATATAATTGACTTTACCTATAAATTGTTCCATCATTCACTGAAGAAAAATGAAAAGTAAATAAATAATTCCTCTTGTTATCTTTGAATTATTTTTCAAGTTGTTGGCTTTTTTATTTTTTGTAATTATGCTTGCAAATACATTTTGTGTTGGATTTAGTAAACAACAATCCATGGACAGCAAACCAAATAACATTTCCAATCTGACAACTTTATTTTTGCTTGTCTCTGAAAAATTTACTTACAAGATTCTTTAACGATAGAACATTTCTTTAATCTTTGTCAAATATATCACAACATTTTGCATTGAAAAGTTGTCTGAGAAAGAAATTCTGTTTGAAGGACAAAATTTTCTTTAGCTTTAAAGAATTGTATTCAAATTTAGCAGTTATTTGAAATTTTGCTTTGATTAGAATATTTTAAATATTTAATATATTACAATTAAATTATCAAGGTGCAGTTTTTGCCAGTTGATGTAGTTAAAATTGCTATCCAATTATGAGGTTAAGCTGAAAAAGTTCATAAGCTAACTAGGAAGGAATGCTAGAGCTGTGAAATCTTTCATTAATTTCAACCCTTTTTAAACTCTGCATTGTTTATTCCCAGGTAAATTGACATCTGACTGTTCAAAAATGTAACAATTTTAGTAACAATTTTGCTTGAAAGTAGACAATTTAGCAGTGGCAGGGGGGTGTTCTATACCCTCAGTACAGTACAAAGGGGTTAACTCCCTCTGAAGACATTCATGCTGACATGGTTACTACATTACTTACGCTCCAGCTTTATCAACAATGCAACTGAATTTAGGAGCGGATGGGAATCTTGAAGATGAACCAAGGGCAATCACTAATGAAAACATTGATAGTGTTCCCTACATGGTGAGGGATGACTATAAATCAAATAGCCAATGCTATTAGCATATCCTGTGAGTTAATATTCTGTACAATGAACTTAGCATAAGGAAGGTTACTGTTTGGTGGGTGCCACCTGGCTGATCACATGGAAAAACCTGACACTGGTAGGTGTATTTATTTGATTTTCTTGAACATTTTTTTTAACCCACGATGAGTGATGGTTTCATCACTTTGAACCAATCCATACTCTGAAAGCACCTCCCCTCCAAAAAGGCAACGGTCATTTCACCTGTAGCAAAGTTTTATTGACTATCTTTAAGAGGGGCCCTACCATCAACGGAGAGTATTATATCAACTATGCCAAGCCAGTTACAAAAAGCTATTACACCAAACTCCCAGAAAAACTGATGAAAAGGGTCTTATTTCAGCATGATGATGCTCCAGCATACAAGTCCTTCATTTCAATGGCTGCTGATTTGACTATCATCAGTTCCTCAACATGAAAAAACCCTTGGCTAGTGGACCAGTAGTGATAGCATCAGATCTGCTGTTAATGATTTTTTTTTGGGGGGGGGGTGATCAACAGACTGAACAGTGATGTTAGTTTACCTAGAAATAGATAATTTTCAGTTAACAAGTATTAATTTCCAGCAGCTCGAGTTGCTTCCCCTTTTATAAGTAAATTGTTAAATTGGAAGTGGGTTGTTCGTTTCCTCATATGGTTTAATATCTTTGTTTATTTTACAAAACATGTACATAAATATAACCAACGAGTTTTTAATGATCATTTTACATTTTTATTCAGTACAAATCAATGATCCTTTCACCATTGGCAAAGGCCACTTAACTACCATACTGCAAAAACAAAAAAGTTAAAGCTTTTTTTTTTTTTTTTATACAATACACACAGACCAAAATCCAAAAATTGTGGGACAAATAAATCTTCAGACTTAAACATTTTAAGTCTCCTGTTAAAATTTCCACTGTAAATTCGTCAGAAAGATCCCAAAAGCATATGGCTAGGATTTGGAGAAGAGAAGGGGAAAAAAAAAAAAAAAAAAAAAAAAATTTTTTTTTTTTTTGCAATATGGTAATATTGACTCCTGATTAAAAATTTTTTGTTTTTCATTTCTATATGTAAAATGTATATTTCTCCTTTCTGTACAAATAAATCCAGTCCCACAAGAGACTGCAAGGATGACAAGTGATATATATTGTTTTACCCTATCCCCCTACCCCTTATTTTCAAACCCCATATTTACAGATTTGTATCCATCTTCCTACCCATATTTTTTTTTTTTTTCAAGCTACAGAAAAAGCATTTTATAATAAACACATATCTATTTTTTCTGTAGTCATGGGATGAAGATTGATTTGGCAAAAAAAAAAAAAAATTTTTAAATTGTGCCATTCATCTTAGTATGAACAGAAATTAACTTGTTTTGTTTGAAGTAAAAACAACCAAATCTTAAGGAATACAACTTAGCAGTATAGGAGCCGTTTTGTTTGGATGGCATCAAATGATAGACAATGAATAGTGTGCAGCCCACAGGGATCAGATTATGGATAATTTACTTGTCTTGTACAAAAAATATATAGATTCAAATATGTTTAGTTACAGAAATATAAGTAAATCTTTATATGAACCAGCTTAGCTAATCAGAGCAAATTGATAGTTTTTCTTTTTTTTTGTGGCTTAACCTTTTGCAGGTTATTTAAAGCCAGAAAATATCTTTAGATTGTAAGAATTTTCTGGAAGATAATGATTTTACTGATACAAGTACTACTAATGCATAGGGGAAGAAGATGGTATTTGTGCATAAGTGAATATAACAAACTCGACTAGAATTGGAACTCTGCTTGCCGACTTCCAAGTCCAAGTCATTATCCATTACACCACTTGTACATCCAAGCTTACATCACCTGGTATTCCCAAGCAGTTATCCATCTAGGCATTGACCAGGCTCTACATTGCTTAACTTCAGTTATCATATGAAAACCAGTGTTTCAATGTGATATGGCTATAAACCCTAAATCAGAGTGAAAATTTCATATCAATTTTCATTGGTCTGAATTATAGTCTATATAAATTGAATGATATTGTAAAGGGGGGAAAGACTTCAGTCACAAGTATACACATCAGCTGATGAGTGATTATTAATCAAATTACTACAGATGGGATAAATGGCACAATGTAAATTCATTCTTATGTCTATTTTGCATCCAGAACTGCCTATGAAGCTACTAAAAATGAGACAGATAATTGAAAATTTGGCATGTAGGCACTCATTGGAGACCCAGGTGAGTTTACATATGTAACATTTTGGGTAGAAAACAAAGAAGAGCAAGTTGGGTTGTGTCCAAAAAGAAATATGGGAGAGGGAGAAACTGAAGCAAAAGAACTAATAGCAGCAGCTTCTTTGTTGTGGTGGTGGTGTGGTGTCCCCCTCAAGTGTTTGCTGTGGTAACAGCAAAGGACAGGCCCAATGGTATAGGAAGACAAATGTCAACCGTCAGGAATACATTCAATGCAGGAAACGAATGCTCATTTTCTGTTCAACATCCACTCGTTCCATCACCTGGAAATGTAGGAAAACAAAATCCATGAAAATTCCATAAAATATTGGCAGAATTTCATACAAGAGAAAAATACTTAAATTTTTTTTCCAAGAACAATTTTCCTTCTAAAAGAAAATTACTTTTCTACTTTGGTTTTGGAAAATGTATAGTTAATCTTAGGCTTTATTGAATTATGTTGCAAAACCAAATGAATTTATAGAGAGTAGAAGTAAAAAAAATTAAAAAAAAGGTTACTTTTAAGAATTCTGTAAAAGAGATATGTCTGTCTCCATCAGTGTCGGCCTCAGCAATTGTTCGATCTGCAATACTTTCAAGCTTAAAAAGAAAAAGGATTTCAAACTGAAGATGGAATTGCATGATATACTGTTAAAGATGAGATTATGTGAATAATAACCAATAGATTTAATTGTGTAAGAATTAGAAGTTTGAATCAAAATTGGGTTTAAAGTGAATAAGAATTGTGTATATGTGTTTGTTCATGAGGAACCACAGAATTTTATTAGATCTCTTTATGTTTCTATTAAAGCAGCATTTTCTAATATTAAGTGAATTTCAGAATTAATTTCTGCTTATAGTTTTAGATTGTTTAGCACTATTTTTAATTTACACTTTTTCTCTAGATGAACAGTCATAGTGTAACAAATCTGGATAAAAAAAAATTGGCTTGAAAGCTATACTAGGAAAAATTACAACTCCTCTACAGGACTCAAAGTGAAGATTTTTTTTATTCAATTTTCACAGGTAAGTGATACAAAAATGCTAGCAGCAAACACAAATTTGACAAGTTGTCTAGTATTACTATGATTAATTTCATTATTATCATTATTTTTACTACTATTATCATTATTATTTTACTTCTGTTACTATCATCACTACTACTATTATCGCCATTAATATTTGTTACTTCCACTGTTATTATCATTATACTTTACTACCACTATTGTTTCTACATATCCTCCACAAATGCCATTGATTATCATCCTTTTACAATCATACCTCCCTTCCCCATCAAGATTAGTGCCAATTTTCCATAAACATACCAATAAGTAATATAAATTAGGAATTTAACTATTTATACAAGTGCAATTGTCTATAATACAAAATTCAAAGATTTTATTAAAGGCTTTACCTGTTCTTCGGAAATATTTGTGCCAACCATCATGTGAAGAACAGCCAAGAGTTCTTCTCTGGAAATCTTGCTATCTCCATCCAAGTCATACATTTTGAATGCAACTGAACAAAAAAAAGAAGCAATCTTTAATTCTAAGTGTTGGAGGAAAACAAGAAAGAAATCAGTAGAGGAAATCATCTTTTTATTTTTTAACAAAGAAATATATTTTTAACAAAAATACTCTCAAGATTAGCTATAGCTGCACTAGTAACATTGATAGCCATATCATGACATATCATATTCAGCAAACATTTTTCCAACAAAGAAATGTAAAAGTTTACAATAATAAATGCAAATGCAAAAAAAAAAAAAAAAAAAAACCTGTCTATTAAATGGTCAATGTATGACCGGCAATGTTGTATATCAAGCTGGATTTGTTCCAGTAGCGATGTTAAAGTCTATTTTGGTTCTAAGAATCCTTGCAAGCTTTGCTTCTACTATCACCGTATGACTGACTAATATCAAATATAGAAACAGCACTGCTGTCTAATTATTTCACGCAGTTGAAACACTCCAGTAAACCTTCTATTAAATGGAATATAATGACAAGCACTAAGCCATTTAATGGCAAGGGAGATAAATTCAGTCTGTATTTAGCTGAAAAATAATTATCTTACAACATTTAAATGATCCAGGCTTACTAATTAAGAGAAAAGAACTGATGGTCATTTGTTGGCATAAAAATAAATATCTACTTAAGCATGTAGACCCAGATTAATTTTTCTAAACCACTGTGGTTTAGTTTTCAGTGTAGGGTATTTTTTTTATTTATTTACTTATTTAATAAGTATTACATATCATTGGGTTATTACTGGATTTTTTTTTTATACATTTTTATTTTAAGTTATATTTATTTATATTTTTTTATTTTATATATTTCTCTAGTAATTTTACTATTTTATATTAAGTTAAGTTCCTTTTATTATTAATAAATAATAATTTATAGTTGATACTTGCCACTCTAAAATTAATAAATTACTTATCTTTTATGTTCATATGGTAATAGTGGTTGGTTTAGTTATTAGATTTAATGACATGAGAAATATAATTAATATTTTTTTTTTAAATAATTTTTTTTTTAAAGTTTTTGAAAAAGATTGTATCACTATATCAGGAAGTTCATTGATGAAGATCAGACTGCGTAAGACCAGTGTACATGTGAAAGGATCTGGAAGTGAACCCATTCAGAACAGCCTTCATTTCACAATTTGGTAAGAACAATTGGATTAAATCAAACAATATATATATATATATATATATATATATATGTGTGTGTACACACACACAAACAACTGAAAAAAGTGTAAAAATTATGAGAATTTAACTTTTTTTTTTTTTCAGGCTAGGAGAAATTCTGTTAAAGAGCACTATTATGAATATTATACTTCTGGTTATCAGTAGATAACCAGAGCAATAATATTCAATAGATGAAGAAAAGTTCAACTTTAATTCATTTATTGAAAAATGTGTGTATGCATGTTTTGTTTTGTTTTTTTATAACACCTATTTTATATTAGTAAAAGGCATTAATTTTTACTAGTTTGTTTTTATATATTGCAGTGATAAAATAATCATCAGAAGCCATTTTAATATTGACTGCTTCTCTGATTACAGCAGGCTTTCTTTGCATTGTGTCTTTCAGTGCATTGTTTTCAAACTGCCAGATCTGATGAAGCAAAATCTTCCTCTCTCTCACTAGATTATTATATATATATATATATATATATATATATATATATAATGGACTCTCCCGTCGGTTTTGACATATGAGGATCTGACAGCTTATTGATTCAGTTATGAAAGTTTGTGCGATAATCTTAAGTGGCATTTAAGACCCACTAATAATTTACAAAGGAGGCCACATATGGAGCAAGTGTGAGGATTGTGAAATGAGATCACTGTTAGATTGGCTGACCTTTTAGATCTTGCTCTCACTTCTGGAAGATGATTCAGACAAGCAGATTGAAAATTGCTGAGTCCACTAAAACACATTGATCTCCATTCTACCCGCTCCAAAGCTAAGCGCTCAAGGGTGTTATGTGGTATATTGACTGCTGACAAGTTGCTTTTCAGCTTGTCTTTGTATCTTAGCCATGTGCATCCTACATTCCTGTAGCCCTGATCTAACTGGCTGTACATTAGGATCTTGGGTATCCTGTCATCAGACATTCTCAAGCCGTGACCAGTCCACCGTAACTGAGACTGTATGATAAGTCTCGATTCTTCCAATATTACGCCTGTTGAACAGGTCTATGTTAGATGTCCTATCTTGAAGCTTAACTTCACAGATTGAACGCAGCAGGCTTTTATGGAAAACAACTAGCTAGCATATATGGTACCTGTATGGAGTCCACGACTCTGAGCCATACAACAGCTCTGTAAACCCAAATTTTCATATCCAGTTGAATACCCCGCTCATTCCACAAGCAATGACAAAGTTTGCCGAAAGCACTGGTAGCCTTAGCAATCCGATGCATATATATATATATATATATATATATATATGAGGGAGACATTTTTCTTGGAATTATAATTAGTATAATGTAGTTTTTATTGTAAACAACAAAAAAAAAAATAGTCTTATAAAATATCCTAGCTTTTCTATGGAAGAAAATAATAAAGAAAAGCAACTTACATTTAAGTTTTTCCTCTCTGGAGTTGAGCTTGTTTCTCTCAAGTTTTGTCTTTGTAGGACGGAATCTGGCAAGAACACGCATGAACTGGCGAAAGTTGACAGTTTCTTCATTGCTTTTGAACACAAAAAAAAATTGAAATTTTAAGTTTACCAAAGAAATGACAATCACATTAAAACAGTCTTTGCAAAAGAGAGCAAGAAAATATTTAAAAATTCACTAATAAATTTTATTTGTTAAAATGTAAATTATTATTCTCAATTTCTGTATTAAGCAATCCCGATTTTGTGTTGTGTTCCTTAATTCAACAGATACTCACCTTTCTTGAAAGAAAGAGTGAACAATACGATCTCCGAGTGGATTGATAGCAAGTTCTGGAATGCGTAGAAAATCTTCTCGGCTTAAAAAAAAAAAAAATTTGAATTAGTTAAAGCACGATTTAATGATTGATGACAAATTACAAAAAGAAAAAAAAAATTAAGTACAAATAAAAAATATTAGTTTGCTTGAGATTTGCAGTCTAAAAGAATGAATTCAAATGAAAATTCAAGAGAGGTAGATATTAACAGGTAAATAGAGAGACAAGGTATTAAGAGGATTAATACCTGTGCATGGAGATGAACACAAGTGAAGAGTGTCAGAGGTAAGTAAAGTAAGAAATCTTGAAAAAATTAACTTGACAAACATGCAAAACAAAAGTGTTCTGGGTGGTCTAAGATGGGAACATCCACATAGGAGAAAAGTGCAACTTTATCTCAATCTCAGGTGTTTCTGTTTTACAGCTAGCAGACAGGTTCTTAGCAGAAATTGACAAAAAGTGTCACCTACCTACCTACCAACCCAGGCCAAGCAAGTAGAACCCTGAATAAAACACTTATTTTATAATATCAGAAACAGAACTAGTGTTATTATTTCTCAAGTGGCATAAGTTTTCTTCTTTGTTGCTGTGTGAAGATGCAGGGGGCCTTTCTTAGTTTTCACTGAACACAAATGTGAATGAGAATAGAGATGTAATGGTGGTGAGGAGGTCACTAACCCATCAGTAGAAAGCTGGGCAGGGGTTTAATTGTGTTTACACTGGGAATTATTTTAACTCTTCTTTTATTCTCTACACTATTTACATTGTTCGGACTGTTGTCCTCATCTTTTTTGTTATATTCACAGCGTTTCAGCCATTGTACACTCCAGCCTTCTTCAGGTAATTGGAATTTCAAACTGAACCCTTTATTTTATCCACCAGGGTAAATTGTTCTAGTTCCACATGCCATACATCTTTTGGCTGTCTCAGTTATCTCCCTTTAACTCAACTCTCCAAGTTTTTGTTCACTACTGCAGTAGCCAGGTATTGAACTGACAACTCTTTGGGTCAAGTCACTGGATCCAACCAACGCTTTTATCTACTGGGCCATGTGTCCTTTATTCTCATCGAAAATATAGCAGGCATTAAAGGTTTCTGAGGAGGAGGATAGAGCTAAGGCTGATAATTCAAGAGACAAAATCTGAATTATTTTCAATACTTTTTCAATTCCTATCTTGTTAATTAAATAGACAAATAAAGATGCATCTGACAAATGCAGAGTTACCCAGTTGGTCACAAAGCATGGTAATTAGCCATTTCCTTATAAGGAAACAGTCATCATTCATTGACTGACCAGCCAGTACTACTGTCAGGTGAAATATGTAAAATCTTTCTCTCCAAACAAATTTTCAGAAAAATAGGTTTCTCAAGTTACCACTCTTTCTACTATTGATGGGGGTTTTCCTTCCTAATCTTTTATTTGAAGTAGTGTGAAACCTCAGCATCTTGATTATGTCATTAATTTCTTAGAGTCACAAAGTGTGACCCATTTTGGCTATTGCTGCTGTTAAAAGTCCTTGAGTGATGTTTCTGTTATTTGGTACAAATGGTACAGTATGCTTCTCTAGATGTAGATACAACTTGCATATTCATTTGTAAAATAGATTCAGACATAATTTTCAGTAAAAATTATCAACTGTGGCTTAAATGAAATAGTTAAAAAAAAAAAAAAAAAATTAACAAATACGAAGGGTCTATTTCCCAATTATTACTGCCAATTATTACTTGTTGCATAATCTGGCAACCCTGAATCTGAGCTCAATGGAAATCATTCCCTGTGCCTAAGTTTTCTAGAACTTTTGAATGAGCTATGAATCACTAAAATCAAACCATCTCACTGTATATATAAGATGTTCAATCTCATTTGTTATACTCAAATTTTGTCTCTTATACTCTCCAGCCTTCCTCAGGTGTATATTGGATAGATATTTCATATAAATTCTCTATACCTTTGTGTCACTTGTCCATTTCTTCTACTAAACCAGAATGAATATATGACCACCATATTTTTATTTTTTTTTTTAAGTTCCTGTATTTGGTATACCCTGACCTTACCCTTTAGCATTCTGTATTATTAATATTACTCTCCTTTCCACTGCATTCTTTTTCAAGGCCTCTCAATTTCAGTAACTTTATTGTTAACTTCACTCAGAGTTGTTTTCTGTTTCCTTAGCAGGATACGACATCACAACTATTAAATTCAAACACTATTGTTCAGGGATCAGAGTCATCTTCAGTGGCAGGATAAACTTTTTGTACAGCAAATAAAGTCACACACAGAGTGTGAAAGATTAGCTACCTATTTATAATTAATTTTCTAGGCCATATTGTGTTTTAGTTGTAACCATTTCTTATATTATTCAGTCCGAGAATGGTTCCACCTGGTTAAAGACTTCACTATAAACAATATTTTTATCCATCAACTAAGAGATTTTTTCCAACACTTTTGTCATCTAAATACAGAAATTAGGTTTAAGACGCTAAAATTATGCCACTGAATTGTCCACAAATGGATTAAAGATTATGCTAAAACATCCAATTTCATGGTAGTTCTAAGTTCAATCCTTGGGTTGGGTAATGTGGAAAAGTCATACATTGTGGTTCATTAGAAGAAATGGATTAGCAACCCAAAGAGAGAAGTGATGGATACAAGATCTCTATTAAGTGGGGAGATCAGGAGAACCACTTTATCTCCATAGTAATTGTATTAGCTGTTTCCTTATAAGGAAAGATTTGGCATCCATTGACTAAGCAGCCAGTGCTCTCATAAAATCTTTCTCTTAAAACAATTTTTCAAGAAAATAGGTTTCTCAAGTCCAGTAACTTATTGTTCTTTCCAGTATTGATAGAGGCTTCCTTTCTTCCTAACCTTTTGTTTGAAGTGGTGTGGAATGTCAGCATCTTGATTGCATTATTTTCTCATGTTACACGTGTTATCCATTTTAATCGTTGCCACTGTTGACAGTCATCAAGTGATGTGGTTTTTGTTATTTAGTACAGTTCTTTGTAATTCTGTAGTACTAGTCCACAATGTTTAAAGAAGGATAGTTCTTGTCAAGACCTACAGACAGCTCAAAGTCAATTTTAACCATTGATCTGAGAAAGCAATTGTATACAGTTACCAGGTATTTCTTAACGAGTTTGGAGCCATGCATAACATCCATATGAAAGATTTTATCTGAAGAAGCTATTTAAAACATGACTCAAGTTGACTGGGCCGAAATACCTGAAGAAGGCAGGAGAGCAAAGCTGCTGAAACATGAATAAAACAACCAAATTGACCACATACTTGTCTGAATAGAAAGTTGTAATCAGAATATTAATTTCAAGAAGTGTGTCAGGTCAAGAATTTTTCAGCACCCCCTTCATATTAGGAATATTTACCAAAATTTATTTAAAATTTTATTTTATTTTTTAAAAACCTATACAGGATGTGACAAAAATATCTCCTACATAATGGTTAAGACATTAGTGACAACGGTGTCTTCATCTAGCTAATGTCTTACTATTATGTGGGAAGTATTTCTACCACACCCTGTACAATTCTTTTTTTTTTTTTTTTTTTTCTTGTGGGCAGTTTGAGAGTTTCAAATAAAATTAGTTTATTGCCCAAATAACAGTTACACTATTGTAGCTTGCAGTTAGATTTAAAAGGTGATATGAAAATTTTTACCATCAGCTTACAAAACACTGAAAATTTCATAAAAATTTAAGCATTGTGTCTAAAACAAAACCATTCTCATTTACTTCTTCATATGTAAAACTGAATTAAGAAAAAAAAATTATTTTACAGAATTCATTAATTACTTTTGCGAACTCTAATTACTAAGTAACCAATAAAATGGTTGTGATAAATGGAGATTTTTTTTTTTCTGGCCACAACAGAGATGAACAAAAACTTGGAGAGTTTAGTTTTTGAAAGGAAAATAACTGAAACTTAGATATGCAGAAAAGGCATGGCATGTGAAACTAGAACAATCTACCCTGAAAGGGGTTCAGTCTGAATTTCCAATGTATATCACCTGAAGAAGGCTGGAGTGTACAACGAACGAAACGTTGTGAATATGACAAGATGAGGACAACAGTCTGAACAATATAAATATTTTTATCATTTTATTTTTGTACTGAACTGATGTCATAACAATTTTAAGATTTTTTTTTTCTTTAAAATGTAGCAAGTGGAAAGGAAAATCATTCTCAAATTATTATTTTCTTTGTCAACATTTAAATTTTTTTAAAAATCTGTGTCTATAGCCTTTATTTTTTTTTCCAAAGAGCTTTTATATTAATGTTACCTCTGAATATAACTGTTAATCATTAGGTGAAATTAAACCTGTCACATTATCAGTTACATGTTTATAAGACCAGATCAAATTAGGCCAAAGTGAAGAATGTGTACTTTTACAAAACTTTTACTACAGCAGGTCAGTCTCAAACAGCTAGAAATTCTAGGTGTGTTTACTTAGGCCAGGATGTAAAAGTTAATAAAAAAAATCCCTGGAACTATTACTACTACTGGGGAAAATAGGAATTTGTTAAGCCTGATTTTATAGGATAGATTTAAAAAGATTAAAACAAAAAAACAAAAAAAAAAAAAAAACCTTCTCTCAAGTTACTGATTCAATTTGCTACAGAGCAACAATGGGGGGGGGGGTCAAAAATGCTTACCACAGGAAAAAAAAAAAAAAAAATCAAAATGTTTCAGGCATCCTCATCTTTAAGTGCCATGTCCCTTCAAGTCATAGGAAAGCTGTGGAGAACCACATTTCTTTTTTTTTTTAACATTTGTAAACTGCATTGTTGTGATTGCTCTTTGAAAAGATGGAAGGATTTCCCCATTGCCTTCTCCAGTTTTGAATTCAGAATCATCCTCTTATTCTGGTTGCCAATCAAGGCTAGAGATCCCAACAAAAAATAATTTTAAGAGGTTTACTCTTATGAGGAGGGTAGGATGATAAAAAGCTTTCAGCTTTACCCCACTCCACAAAACATGAGCATTAATTTCTCACTAGCTGGAAATTTTTTTTTTTTTTTTTAATTGTAAAGTGCTAATTTGCAGGATCTTTGCATTTATTTTTTAATGTCAACATAGAATTTTCATATATTGAACTCCAGGCCATCATGAAGTTCCTGTTGAAGAAAACTCCAAAAGGAAAACTATGAGAGTATGATACAAACAAAGTGACAAATGCCTGTCATACTCAATGGTAGAGAAACGGTGTGCTAACTTCCAGTAAGAGAAATTTGAAACCAAAGATGCAGCACAGTCTGGGAGGTCTTTAACAGTGTTAATTCCTGAAATTGTTGACCATGTTCACTACTTAATTTTGGCTAATGAATCTCAGCCAAAAGAATTGCTGAGACACTAGAGTTATCTAAGGAACACATTGGGCTTGTAATTCATTAGCATTTGGGTCCAAAGAAGGTGGTGCCAAAATATTTGCATGCTGACCAGAAATATTATCTAGTAGATATCTTCAGGTTGGTTTTACATTTTCTATGATCTAGTGATTAGCTTTTGGAGTGACTTGTTGCTTTTGACAAAACAGTCTCATGACTATGGTGATTTTCTAAGTGCAGGCCGAAAGTATGGGGGTACAAAGTGAAGATCAAACTCCCTATTCAGTAGTAATTGATCTAGCGAGACAAGCTTGCTAACCAAAATACCCAAATGTTTGCAGGACTATGATTCAGACATAAAACAACAGTCTATGCAACAAGTGGCTTCACACAGACCTTGGCAGTTGATTCATAAATTAGCAACCAGAGGTATGCAATACCCTCAACTGATTATAACCTTTTTATTGAGTGTTTGAATATTTTTTAAGCAATATGCATCTCACATACCTTTGCTGTACATAGAACAGACAAGAAAACTTACTATGACATTACGTGTGCCCTCAATGGAAAATAATCAACACAACTTTTCACAAAGTTCTCAACCAGGAAAGTAAATTGTAGAAACTTTGTGACATTATATCTCTTTAAAAAACTATGAAGTCTTTTTTTTTTGTAACCTAGAGACAATGCTACTTATATTCCAGTACAGATTTGTTTGTTTAGTAGCATATCAACTCTTTATAGGTCATTTTTAATTTTTGGGGGTGCATTAGTAATTTCTTTTACAAAAATGTATTGCTGGTATTTTTATTATAAATTTTTTTTATACTTTCATAGTGTTTTGACCCCAGTTTGGAGGTTAACTATTTATCCATAGCAAGTGGACCTGTGAACAACAGCAATTAAGAGGTGGTTCCAAAAATAAAGCAAAAGAAAAAATAGCTATCTTTTGTTTGTCAATGAAAATATTCTTTAAGAAATACCACTATTGTACTATTTATTATAAACTAAATTTCAACAAAACTAATAAAAAATAAACAAAATAAAAAAAATTAAGATTTTTTTTTTATAAACAGCATTTATAACAATAAAACAATCAAAATAAATGAGTTTGTCATAGTGATATCATTTCAGTTTATGAAACTATTTAGAAGTTAATATATAGAAAATTAAAATCACTACTTTATAAAAATTTCTGAAATTTAAACATTCTGAATTAAAATCAAACATAGCTATTTAAAATACAACACAAACTAAAACATTCTTTTCCCTGTTTTGCTTCCTGCAAAGTTAAATAAATACGAGTTTGTCATATTGATATCATTTCATTTTATGACACTACTTAGAAGTTATATCTAGAAAAGTAAAATCTTTGTTTTATAAAAGCTTGATTGGTCCAAGGCTGCAGCCTATAATACCCTCAGGGATAATCTGGCTCTGCAAGTCAAACAGTAAGTCAGATCTTCCAAATCCTTTTCAATTCTACTTTGAGTTGTTGAAATAATTGGAAATCAAGACAATAAAAGTTAAAAAAATTAATAACAGGCCAAAAGTATTTATTTTCTAATAAGTAAATTTTAAATAAATTTTATTTTTTATAGTCACATCCATAATTTTATCACTTACTCCTGTTTTTATAAAATTAAAAAAAAAAATTATTACAAAAATATTTAATAAGCATCTAGATATGTTTTTACATTTAAACAAATTGTCAGTATATATTTTTTTTTAATCATTTCATTCCAAACAAGGTGATAATTCCACCAAGATGCAAGGGGTTCCTGGGAGTGAAAGAGAATGAGAAGACTTTAGTGAGCCCTGAGGAGAAAGGACAACAAAAAAAACAGGTTTCAGGAAGGCAGAAGATTGCAATTGGCATTGCAATTTTTAATGATTGGATTTAATTTTATTGTATTTTTATGATAAGTTGTTACCCACCCAAACCAAAAATCTTCTATACATGATGTCATAACACAGATACAAATATTTAAATTTGAACTGTAGCTAAAATATCGTTGTCTACAATATGGACAATATTTACTTCCTGATAATGACAGTTTGGTTGGTTGATTTTGTTTAGCAGCATATCAACCACTGTGTGTTATTTAATGCCGAAATCTAAATATTTTAAATACATCTGTATGCCTTCAAATACAAGTAAAATGTATTGCTGGTTATTTTACTATAAATAATACCTATTTAATGTATTGTTGATTATTTTACTATATAAAAATATATTGCTAATATTTTACTATGAAAATGTATTTTTATACTTTCATAATGTTTTGTTTTTATTTGGAGGTTCACTATTTGAACATTACTGGGACCCTAACAGGTGCTACCACCCTGAGTCAGTGTGGACCTGGAAACAACAGTAATCAAGAGGTGGTTCCATGCACCTCAAAACCTCTAATCTCCTGATCAGAAGACAGGATGTAGTTTATTGTCATACCCAGGACTAGACAGACAGTTAAAAAATACTCAAGCAAAAACAAATCAAAAACATGAAATTTGAACAATTTATCCACAATTTTCAACTTAATGTACAAATAATTTGAAAATTGAAAAAAAAAAAAAAAAAAAAAAAAATTAAACAGATCTTGTAGGAGCCAATGGCACACACATGCACACAAAGTTAGGATGGGGGTCTCAAGCCTTGAATACTTGTTTAAATGAATTCCTGCTGCCTAATATATGTAAATAATACCGGATGCAAATTAGAGAAATTTGAAAAAAAAAAAAAGAACTTTAATATGGCATTACAATGCTTTCACTAGATTTAGAAACTTTTTAGAAATAATAATATATCAAGGTAAAATTCAGAAAACAAAACATGTTGAATACAATAGTTACACAACATAGAAATCATCATCATCATCATAATAGCCATGTCTTTTTTTGTTGGGCCTGGACCGGGATTAATCTTGCACAAAGCAAAAAGGGTCCTTCCTGACAAAGAATTTGTGAAAATGATTTACGGCAAGGTTTTATAAGGCCAGATTCACTTCCTGATGCCCATCTCAGACACTCACAGTAGCTCAAGTACACCGAGTATTTTTATCGAGACACCATCTGTAGGAAGGTTGCTATTCAAGGCTTGAGATCCCATCCTAGATTTATGTACATACCATTGGCTCCTATAAGAAGCTTATCTGCTCTTTGACAGGTCTTGTTTTTTGTCCTGCAAGATGACATACCACCTCTCCTCACCAGCAAAAAAGCTATTGGGATAGCTGGTTTAGACTTCAACCACCTGTCTATGTGGCAGGTTATACTGGGTTACATGTTAGCAGTAGCAGGCCTAAGCCTGACCTAATAAAATTGATAATACATACAGGAAATTTATATTTACAGAATTATTTCTTAGTATTCTGCAGATATTCAGAAATATGCTGAACTTTAATTTTTTTTTTTTAATATCAATCTGTCTTATGGTTTAGTGGGTTTGAATATAAACATTCATATGTAGTTGTCTAAGGAATTTTTTATTTTCCCTCTCTTATCCTTTATTGTTCTGCTTTTCATTCACCCTTATTTTCCTAGATTTCTTTTGTCTTGGATTAGATGTTAAATTTATACAACCTATTTGATAATAGATAGGAAAGAAGACCCTGTATGTAATTAATAACCCTTCCATTCATGACAGTTCAGTAGTAATCATTATGTGATATGATGAACACCCACACAGAAAGAGAAGAGGTGGTTTTATCTTGATCTCAAGTGTTTCTGTTTGATAGACCAGCAGATAAGTCCTTTTGAAATTTGGGTCTTCTAAACAACCTCTACTTTAACCTAGGCGGAATGGAAAGTAAAGGGATTTTTGGAGATCAAATGGCAACAAAACCGGAAATAGGCTATATGCTGGTGTATATTAACAAACAGGCTTGGGATTGGGGAGAATTCTGGCCTGCCCTTGAGAAGAAGCCTCTATTTTGTATTGCTATCAGGATGAGTAGATGGACAGCTTTTAGTGAACACCAATGAGATCAAGAATTGCATTGTAGGATGATCAGTAGCCAGTCAGTGTCAAGCTTGAGTGAGAGTCACATTGTATGTTTACAATAACAGATTAAAGCAAATATATTTTCATTCAAGTCTAAAGTGAGCATATACATTTAGCCTCCTATATAGGTAAAAGACAAACCAATAATCTGAAAGCTGTATTTCCAAGGCATTACAGGTTTTAAAATATCAAGTATTGGAATTCTAGTTCCTTCTAAAGTCTATTTCAACTCTATACTTCTAACATCACTGCTTAAAATCTGAAATTTTATTTACTATATATTTATTTTTCCTCAAATAGGAATGGATAGGTTTGCCTATGATCCAGATCACACTCCTCTATGATATTTTGAACAAGAGTAGTGGTTTATCCATAGTTTCCAGTTCCTTCTAAAGTTTTCTCATTCTCTATCACTCCCCGTAGCCACTTGCGCCTTAGTGGTATTATCCCTTTGCTTGGGGGTGACTTGATAAAAAAAAAAGAAAAAAAGACAAGACATGTCTAAAGTGAGTGAGTGTATATATATATATATATATATATATATATATATATATATATACACATACATACACACACACCCACCCAAGTATAGGATTGATGTATATGGAATAAATTCCAATAACCAACAAATAGTATTCTTAAAAAATATATATATATATATATATATATATATATATATATATATAGCTCTTATATAGGTACTAAACAATATCCTGGAATCTGCATTTCTAAAGGCATTTACAGATTTTTTTTTTTTTTTTTTTTTTTTAAGATATCGAGTAACTGAAATAAGTACACTTTGGACTCTCCATTCTAAGATGGTTTTTCACTTTTATAATGCCTAAATTTTAGAATTACTGTTTAGCCAGAATCTCTATTTTCTTTCTAATGAACACGTCACACAGAAACACAAATTCCTTGTTTCTCGTTACCTCAACAGTTCAACCTTCCCTTTGATCAACACAGACAGTATTTATTCTTAACACGACCACTGACATTTGTAGTTCTCTCAACAACTATTGTAAACAGGATTGCTAGATCAGGCTACATTTGAAAACTCAGCACTACCGAATTCTAAATTTCACTACTTGCAACTATTTGTGATATGTTTAAAAATAAGCTCAGCCAACTTGGGCTACAAATAAGAAATAAGAGAAAAAAAAGATTGTAAGGAAGTAAAAATAAGCCTTTTTTTCCTTTCTTTTCTTACAAGATTTAGAGATGGCTAGTGACATCAGCCCACAATGTAAATAAGTCACTAATAAAATTTCAGGTAAATTTTTCAGTTTTATTCTAGTTAAAATCTGAATAATCATTTGTTAAATACTAGTGACTTACTGTAAATATGTAGCTTTAACTTAAATAAAAAATGTATTTTAGAGAATTTTAGCTATTTGTCAGTGATGCTTATTAGCATATTTGCCTCAAGTACTGTATTTCTGATATATAGTCTATCTCTACTTACTTTCATTTAATACTAAAATATTATAGATTTTAGCTAGATACAAGTACTTGTAGTTTACAGTATCTGGATAAATATTTGCCTACAAGATACAGCAACTTGCATATATAAAGATACTAGAGATTTTTTTAATCATTGCTTTTTTTGTTGGCAGTGGTGGGGGGGTCTTGTATACCATCAGATAGAGTAATACACATTTGATTTCAGATTTTAGCAGTAAAATATGTCTGATGGATTCAATAGGCACATAAAATTATCTCATCTGCCTTTATCAAAAGATACTTCAACTGAAAGGCACATTACCAACACTTTTTAAAGAGCAGTGTCAAGGAAAATTGATGACTTCCTGTCTAAGAGGTACTTCCTCCTCAAATGTGTTTATTCAAAAAAAAAACAGAGGTGGATATACAGAAATGGCTTCATATTTTTAGGAAATTACTGTATTGTTTTTTTTACATAAAAAATAAGTAAAATTTAATTATATATTCAAATAACATTCTTCAAATCAATTTTATGATCTATAATCCATAACTTGAAATAAAAAAGTTCTTTAAATTAAATTTATGTGCAAATTTAAAGTCTAATTGGCACTATGTCCCATTTCAATAACAATATTATTTTAATCATTAAGATAATGAAATATAAAAAATAATTTCTCAAATACCAATAGAAAGAGCAGCCATTGCTATAGTGAATAATTAATTTACCTATCTAACAGTGTGGTGTACTAACCCTAACCATTGACTGCTTTTTCTGCTGGAATTAGTGAAAAAATAAATAAATTAAACAAACAAAAAGTTGCTTTGTAAATGAAATTTGGGAAAGTATCTATTCCATTTTGTGAGTTGTTACAAACTAACTTGTTGGGAATAAGAAAATTAACAAAAGTGAATGAAATAAAGATTACAAAGGTCATTTAAAAAATTAGTTTATGGATTAAACCCTGTTTTGTTTGAAATAAAGAATAAGAAATTATAATATATACACATGCACACACATTATTTATATATATATATATATATATATATATATATATATATATATATATATATATAAAAAGATGTCTTGTCTTTACTTTAAGTTACTTTTTATTACATTTTATTAACTACCGAAGAGAGAAAAATGATTTTGACACCTTTCAAATTTTAATTTAAAAATCCTGCAATTTGATATTAACTGAATTTTTATTTCAAATTTTCACTATATTATCAATTTATGCTATTAATTTGTTGTACAAAAATACTTTATACAGGATAATGAAAATATCATTGGGCTATACACTTAAATATTCACACTTAAATATGAATAATTGCTTAAATTTTTTGAAGAATCCAGTTGCCTAACCCATTGAACTGGTCCAGCATCTAATCAGAGAATTACTAATATGCAAATAGAGGAAAAAAAACAAGCAATTTCTTACCAGGCATTAGTTAGCAGCTTTTCACTGTCATTTTTACCTATTATGCAGGTAGTTTTTAAACAGTGAAATTTACCCAAATATCCCAAATTCATTTATTTTTCCTTAATAATAGTAGATAGGTTTGCCTATCAGCCAGCTCACACTCCTCTCTGATCTTTTGAACAGGAGCAGTGGTTTATCCATAGTTTCCTATTTAAGATTGGGTTTCCAATTTTTCCTAAAGTCTTATTCTCTATCACTCCTAGTAGTCCCTTGTGTCTTAATAGTATTATCAACTTGCTTGGCGGTGAATTGATTAAAAAATAAAAAAAAAATAAAAATGTTTAAAGTGTCTTAAAAAAAAAAAAAAGTCTAAAAATGTCCACTTTATCAACAAGTGGTCAGATCTCAAGATTCAACGAGTTAGAAAAGATAAATGAACCAAAAGCCATGAGGCTACACATTTTTAATATGAATTTTCAATGGAAACAAATTGAAAAGAAATGTTACCATTGGACATGCTCTACTTTGATTAAAGTTGTGAATCTTAGATTGGAAAAAAAAAATGTTACATAGTGTTTGACATCATTTCAACCAGTGTCAGTTTTTTCTCACTTTTTTTTTTTTTGCATAATGTAATTTAAATATTCTTGATATATATTGAACATTTCAAGTGTTTAACTCACCACAACTCTTCATTTTGAGTGCATTAATTGGTAACCTATTTAAAAAAAGTTTGAGGCAAAAATGACTCAGGGTGTCAAATAGTAATTTTAATAGTAGTCTAGGCTGACCATTTAAGTTTGAATTTTCTCATGCTATTGTTTTAACAATATGTAGACTAACAAAAAAAAAACTAAAAGAAAGACGAACAAAGAAATAAAACAAGTTTATAATAAACAATATTTGTATCATTTTTCATTCCTAAAAATGTGGCATAGAGCATCTTAATATGACCTTTTCTTATTTGCATCTTTCAATGATACTCTATAGTTGTTAGCAGTCAAATTCACATGGTTGATTTTTTACAAGTACCAAAATAAAAGCAGCTCTCAAGTTTAATTTTTTTCTGCTCTACAGTGTCATAGTAAAACAGTGCTGAATAGACAAGCTCAACTATTCAGATTCACTGGCTTTATAAAAGTTAGATATAGATACATCAATAAGTTGGTAGCCTAATAATAGAAAAAATAAAAAAAATAAAAAGCACTTTTTTTTTTTATTTACACAAAATATTTATTTTTCAACATGATTTTCCTTGTCAGTGGTAAATTTAAATCATATAGATCAAACATTATACAGTCAAAATTTCGGATCAAAATTTAACATATAAAGTTTATCACTGTTCTTAGCTGCATATAATATACTTTTTATAATTAAAAATTTTTTTTTTTTTAAAAGTAAGGTTCACACCCTGTACAAGGCCTGGGGTCCACTCAAGGTAGAGGGTTATGTTAGGAGGCAGTTTTATTGATAGGAGGGGAAGGTAGTGTTTAATTCTAGACTTGCAGCAAATCAAGTATTGTGGATGTGTGGGAATTTATAAAACTGGTTAAGATAAAAATTTCAAAGCAAAGATTACTTTAAATTGTCTACAAAAAACTTCTTAGTATCATGTATTAAGGTGGTCCAAAGTTGTTATAGGGCCAAAAACCACTAATGATATAAGGGTTAAAAAAAAAAAAAAAAAAAAAACCTGCGGAAGCTTCCCAGTGAACAACAGGCAGGCATAAATCTTAACATACAAATATTGATTACAGCAATCAGATTGTTTACAATAATTGCTTCAGTAGAATATTCTTGAGATTTTTAAAGTAAAGTAAAATTTTTCTTTCAGAGTTTAATAAAATGTTGAAAAAATTATAAGTACATACAATTACACTAATTTAGACTTCAGAAGAAATTATATTTCTCTAGTTGTAAGTTTCTCTCTCTCATATATATATATATATATATATATATATATATATATAAATAACTCTCCCATCGAATTTGACGTATGAGGGTCAAAAAGATCAGTTCCCAGGAAACCGACAGCAGCACATGAGATTCGATTATAGCGGTGAAGGTTTCGTGCAGGACCATCCACACTTTTTGAAGGGCCGAATACAGAGACCTGGTGCACTACATGCCACAAGGTCCCCAAACGACCCTCCGCAGGTTTTGAATTCAGAGTTATCCTTCTCCTAGACTAGTTGCCATCCAAGGCTATAGAACCCAGTCTGTCCTGCTATTTACCCATAGTTGGAGGCAGAAGAAGAGGATTCACACCTTTCCCAAGGGTATTAGCACATGAATGTAATGGATTCAACTGGAATTTGAACTCGGCTCTCAGATTCCTCAATCCAAGCCACTATCCATTACCCCACCATGCCTATATATATATATATATATATATATATATATATATATATATATATATATATCTTAGATAGGTTGGTTAATAAAACAAGGTCAAATGAAAGGGTACCAAAATAATCAGTACAACAAACATTTATTAAATATTAACGATATAACAAATGAAGCACGGAGAGAAAGGTTTTATGTTTGGAATTTTTGGACACGTCTGTGTCCTCTATCAGCAGACTGAGGAGCAAACAGAGAAATGGGAATTACTCACCGACAGATGTTTTTGTAGATGGGACATTTTCCATGGGAAATGGGAAAATCTCTGATTCCTCAATGTGTAAAACGTTTTATGAAAATAAATTTAAAATTTTGATCAGTGTAAAAGTGTTAGGTAGATCTATTGTTATCAGTGTGTGTCGTGGGGGTGAGTGAGATTGTAAAGATCGATGAAGAGAGTTATAAGTTCGGGAGGGGGAATCTTGCATTTACAAATTTGTAGCAAAAATTGGCAGACCACGTTGTTGAGGGTCGAAAGATGGGACCATGGTTAGAATATGAAGTGATGAAAAGGAAGAAAGAGAAAGAAAGAAAAAAGTGGGGGGGGGATATATAATAATAAAATATTATTAAATAAAATGAAAAGAAAAAGTGAACGAACAAAAATATTGATATAAATTTGGAAATTTATTGTTAAAAAGAAAGGGTTTAATTAAAGGAGAAACAGAGGAAAAAGCATATACATATATAGATGCACATGCATATATATATATGTGTACACATAACTGTGCAAATATACACAAGCCACTACACAAACATATAAATCTCCATACACCTATAGATATAAATACATGTACAAAATTAATATGTATTTTTACTAACTTTCCACTCTGCTTACATAATCTTATATGTAAAGGAGCCATAGTGATAGATTCAATGATAGTATAAAGAGGGTGACTGGAAAGTAGCACTCAGAGTACAGGGCAATTGTTGACTAGTGCATCATGAGGGAAAGCATAGGTGGTAGAACATAAAATATAGTAGATAGGTGAGGTGATGGCTGTTAAAATTTAGTGGGGGAAAGTGGTGTGTGGGACTTACTCATCCAAGGAGTGGTGTTGCTGATTATGGGTTTTCCTTGCAGAAATTGTACTCTCTGAATAAACCCAAATCCCTGTTTAGTCCCTCAATATGGGAATTTACATTTAGGATGTACTTCTACTCTGATCTGCATTTGTCCTCCCAGCTGCCAAACCAAGATGCTAAAAATATGCACCCAACATCATTGATGCTATGACTAGGTTGGTTGGAGTGTACAGAGACAAGGAAATTGTTGTTATCCCTGATGTTTTTTTTTTTTTTTTTTTGTGGTTATTGAGCCATCAAGGAATCAGACAGAGATCTGGTTTTTGCTAATAGTACAATTTCCACTGGAAAATAACCCATCTGCCAGTGAGTAATTCTGAGCATGAAACCTTTCTCGCCATGCTTCATTTCTGTCATATGGTTAATATTTAATAAATGTTTATCATACCGATTTTATTGGTACCCTTTCATTTGTCTTTGTTTTATTAACTATGTATTTTACATATTACAAGAAGCACACATGGACCACTTTTTGTTTTTTATATATATATATATATATATATATATATATATATATATATATAAAATGAATTTAATCTTTTGGAAAAAATGATAGTTGGCAAAAGAAGTGCTAAGTTAAAATACGGCTCAATACAATTTATATAGAATGAAAATACAGAGCAAATTAATATATAAAACATCAGAAATACTGACCTTCTTGCAACTATGGTTTCTGCCAAGATGGTGCCACAAAATACTAACTAAAATGGTTAATGTACTTTTGCACATGTCAAATTTTTAGTTTTGGTGAAGTAAATTCCTCTTTTTGGAATAAATAATTAAAATAGTTTGTTTTTTTATTTGGAAAGTCTACTTTATTAATTGGTGTTGGGAAATTTAATAGGCTTATTTTTTATTTTTTTTGCAACAACAATAACCATGTTAAGAAAATTTAAAATTTTGATCAGTGTAAAAGTGTTAGGTAGATCTATTGTTATCAGTTTGTTTGACAAACTTTCAAATGACACACATATATATATATATATATATATATATATATATATATATATATATATATAAAAATGGATTTTACTTGGTTGGCTAGTTAATTGCTGTTACAGGTCTTTTGTGTCTCTTCAACAACCAAAGCCAAATTATTATTTATACTGTAACTATGCTACATAGAACTTAATTACAGTTTCTGGGAGAAAGCACAATCTGACAAACACCAGTTTGCAACAAGGTCAGTATGTTCAAACACTCAGTCATGCTGACTTGTGATGAGATGCTAGCGTAACTATCAAAAGCTTCCAAACTGCTTTACCTATCAGATTTAACTCACAAGGCGTAGGTCAACTCATAGTATTGTTTTCAGGCACTTCTCCAAAATTATCATTTACCAAGGCTGATATTATCAAAAATTCACCTGCCATGGTTAGATGAGTCCAAGTCTTATGACTGAAACACTATCGTTTTAACTATTCTTTACACACACAAAATAAGTCTGCAATAATCAGAGTTCTTCATGAGATCTACATGTATATATTTTAAAAATCTTGCATATACATATATATATATATATATTTGTTCTATTCCATTATTAATTAATTTTTACCATGTTATATAATTAAAGGGTGGTGCTGTGAAAATCTTCATTAACTAATATTACTAATACATGTGCAAACTTCAATTATGATTAATCCCACAGATTACTAGAATCCCTACCTTAACCACTCTTTCTCCCAAGACCAAAATAAATAAATAGACATTATTTAACAAACAATAAAACACTTTGTAACATTAGCTTTGGTTCAAATGTCAGCTTTACCATCTGAAGTAACTGATTAATGATTGTCCACCCATCACAGGATCATTTACAGACCAATGTCCACCTTATATCCCGATGACTCAGGAACAAGTTCATTTACCGGTTTGATCATGTCTTTGGGAAGGTGACCAATGATTGATGTGTCAATAAAAAAACTGAAAACTTTAATTCTATTTGTGGGAGTGGTAGAAAAAGAAGAATTGGATATCAACAAGTCATTCTAACTTAAGAACATGTGCGTGTTGTGAAAGTGAATCACTAATTTTCCATCACCTGTGATTTTAAACCCTGTTTAAGTGAGGTTAACCTCCTATTGGTCTGGAAAAACAGTTAAGTTAAATAATTCATTACAAAAAAAAAAAAAAAATTCACCTATTGTTTCATTATCACTATTCACAAGTAGAAGTTTATTTAGACAGTTTAACCTTCTAATGGATTGATAACAACTGATGTCACCGTTAACACTTGTACCTTCTTAAAAGTCATACCTAAGGTAAAATTTAGGTGAAATAAACAAAAAGCCCTCCCAGTGTATTTTTACTATCACAACAATTTCTAGTATCTTGTTAAATTCATGCTGAATAAAGGAGATGTAAATTCATGGAATATTCATATCTAATCCCCCCAAAAAATGATATGGAATACACTTATCCCATCTAAGAGATTTGTCAAGTAACTATGAATACTAATGGTACCGTATAACCCAGTACTACCTGCCACCTTAACCAATTCCTTCACTAGGCTTTTCTAATAAGGAGGGTGGATAAACACCAGCTGGATTAAAAACAAGAGCAAAAGGGACAATGGCCATGAAGCCCACTAAGACAGACTGGGCACTATAGCTATATATACAGCCAGTGCAGTGATGACTCAGCATCATTGGGTGGAGAGTCAATGGTCAGGGTGGAGGATTCCCTCAACGGCCACAACCAAGGTGAGCCTTCAAGTAGGATATCGGCTGTGGTTTGACTTGGAGGAGATGGGCTCTATGAGGTCTACTTGTCCAAGTTATGCTGTGCACAAATGAATATCTCCAGCTTTTTACCCAGATATGTGGAAGGAAATGGTCAAATGCTCAACAACCCTACAACCAATCATTGGATGAATGATGGTGGTATATCAAGAGAAAAAGTAATGAAAGCTACATGACTAGATTTGGATTTTTGTAACTGTCCCTGGTCTTCATACGCCAATCAGTAAGTATCAGACCAATAGGCTTCTCAATTAGAAGTTTGAATTTTGCTATGTTTATTTCTGATCAGTACTGGTTACAATTATAGAAGGATAGGTTGAGAGTTATGATAAAAATAAAGCAACAGAAATAAAATAAAAGAAATACTAGTCAAACGTTATAAGAATTATTATTCAACAGTAACACTTTACAGAAACAATGAAACATCTTACCTTAATACTCCATTATTATTCTTATCCAAATTAGTAAACCTACTGTATAAGCGGGAGATCTGGTTTGCTGAAACTAAAATAAACCTTATATAAGAAAACATATATAAGAAAATTATTACTTTAAATGTTTTCTTGAAAAATAGTAAATAAAGAAAAACAAAAAAAGGAGATTATAAAAATTAATAAAGCACAGCAATGTTTGAAATATCAGTGTAATTAGACAATTTTTTTAAAAAGATGGCATTAATATGATCAATAATTTAAAACTAGTCCCATCACAAATACCTTTTCACTGAAAATGGAAATCAGTGTTAAAAAACAAAAAGCACTTAAATCATTTATTATAATCAGATATTTTTACCAAATAGTTATCAAAAATTAGTACAAAAAAATGGTCAGATTTCTATATAAATTTTTTATTCATTTTTTTTTTTTATAACAGTTATTTATTACAATGAATATCAGTTAATATATTTTTTGCTGCATGCCAGCAGCCAATTCTTGTAACTTAAAATATCAAAAGGGATCCCAATAAGCAGCTTCCACTTTATAATCATAATATCATACATTATAAACATTTCACAATTCTTTTTATTTCACCCAAGCAAGACAATAAAGCCACTACGATGCAAGGGATTACTAAGTAACAGAATATATAGGAAAAAAAAAAACATTAAAGAGAGAGAACAATAAAAGAACAAAAATTAAGAAAACAAGATATCAATTGAAATTTTTGAAGATCAATGTATTAACGCTATTTCTTACCCCACTTAACAGACTGTAGGTAATTTTTTTTAGATCAGCTTCCCAGACATACTACTAAAATAGCAGTAAATAGTTGAGAACTGATGACATCAAGAAGGTCATTGATGAAAATTAAGAACAATTTAGGTGAATGGAGAAAACTTTAGAGAATACCTGCATTAATGCAAAAGATCTAGAAGAGTGGCTTTAAAAAAAAAACAAAACAAAAAAAAAAAAAAAAACACCATTTCATGATTTGATAAGACTGAATAAGTTCAAAGATTTGTCCAGAAATATCATAACCTTTCACCTTGTGAAGAAGACCAGCATGCCAAACCCTGTCAAATGTCTCTGTGATATCTAAAGCAAAAGTCCGAGCTTTATTCTTATTTAAAGCTTGATAGACTTTCAGCAATAATTGTTAATACATCAGCAGCTGACTTACAGAAGCAAAAGCTCTATTGCTTATCTGAATAAAAGACCTTGCAAGGTGAAATGCTTAACCAATTTAGAGTTGATTAGAGCCTCTAACACTTTGTCAAAAAGGAGATAGAAAGAATGTTAATAGGCTGATAGAAGGATTGCAGAGTTCTTAAAGACTAGAACTACAGAAGAGGATTTCCAACAAGCAGGAAAGCAAGAAGCAGTAAGGCATTTATTGTAGAATTTAGAGAGAGCAGGAGCCAGTTCAGGAGAACATTTCTTAAGGACTATTGCAAAGATATCAAGTCCACATGCTTTGTGAGAATCCTGTTTAAAGATTATATCAGAAACCACGGACAGAGTTATATGCATATTAGACTCAGTTCTAAGTGGAAAGTCAGGCAAAGATGTTCCAGATGAATCAAGGGTAGAATTTGAAGATAATTTACAGGCAAAACATTCTATTTTATCAGCAGATGTTAATACTTCA
Organism: Acanthosepion pharaonis; assembly: GCA_903632075.3. NCBI lineage: Eukaryota > Metazoa > Mollusca > Cephalopoda > Sepiida > Sepiidae > Acanthosepion > Acanthosepion pharaonis. The sequence goes on from CAHIKZ030001238.1 coordinate 122,452, forward strand.
AATTAAATGAAGAGAAGAAGGATAGAATACTTACTCTTATTTAACACACTATTATAGAGCCGCCAGTAGTCATAAGAACTAAACGTTTTGCTCTATATGGTGCCTCATTCTATCAGTAAACAAAGAAAATTGTGATGGGAATTAACATGTTGGTACAGTTAGAAAGAGTGATTCCTGTGGGTTATAGCAGCTGAACAGGCAGGTGTGAACCAAGAATATTGTGGTTTCACCTAGTATTTCAGAAAAGGTACAAAAGCATTGATGCTGGCTTTAACCAAAGAAGAAACCTCTGTGGCACAATTCTCAACAATCCAAGGGGCGTCTCAAAGAAAGTCACAAAATCAGTCCCAATCATTATGCTGATAACAGAAAGAAGTCTTGAGAAGAAGAGGTGCCTGTCTAATAGACAACTCAAAAGAAATATCAATAGATACTACAGCATGATTATTTTATAATTTGTTGTGGGCACTTATTAATTTCTAAATATTTTTCATGTTTTATATGACATTAGAATGCGATGGCTAATATTCCCAAAAATGTCACTACATAGGGGAAAAAATTAAAAGACAAAATACAAATAAAAATTAATTTTTGATATCCTATAGTTTAAAAGAAAAATTATAAGCATAATTGACTAAAAAAAAAAAAATATAATTTGTAAAGAAAATAGACAGTGGTATAAATGCAGAGTTATTTTTAATTGCCAGACTTTCACTTCTTACAGCCACTGTAGAACTTTCCTGTCCAGAAGTGACATTAGCAAGCCTGCAAACAGATATGGAATGCCTTCTTATATCTTCATTTGCAAAGCGAAGCCATTGTGATCATAAATCAAAGATGACTTAAGCAACGAAGCACATTCTCAGGTGATAGCAAGTTAGCCCCACAAGCTGTTGCCAGTGTAATGTATTCATTCCTTGCTGGATGATCCACTACTGTGGCCATATTACAGTCAAAACTAAATTTAGTAAATCAAAAAAAAAAAAAAAAAAAACAATCCAACATACAAGAAAGAACAGTATTTTACTGGAAATCCAAAGGAATGATTTGGAGACACACCAACAATTAAGTGGGTCACAAATAATTTCTTATATTAACAGATGTAAGCTGAACCATTCTTTTATCACAGCTGTTTGAGGTTTCTTATAGCCCCACTGAACTTAAATAAAGTCAATTCAGGTTTGCTATGGTAAAAACTTTCTATTTCAAGTAAAAATCATCACAAAAATGGCAAAGGTCATTTTGTCACAGCTTATTTTCTCTGAAAAAAATGTATTTTCATACTTTTATATAGTGGTAAAATATTGAAAAATGATTGTTTTATCATCATCTAAACAAATATCAAGGAAACTTTTGACCTGGACATCATTAAACTAGGTATTTTCTGAAAGCAAAGGATATATTCTTTCATTTAAAAGTAAAATAGGCTGGTGTAAATGACTCAAATTTTTTTTTCAGAGGGTAAAATGTGAAAAAATAGTGAAAAGTTTACATTTTTTGTAGTTCTAAAAAAAATAAAAAAAAATAAAAAGATTTTCCCCATTAATGGGAAATTAACCAATTTTTTTTTTTTTTTTTTTTTTTTAAATCAGGAAGCCTAAATCAAACAATTTCAGGCATAAAATTGAGAGTTTTGAAGGAAATCAACATTCCTAGATATTCAAAATGTGACAAATTATATGACTGCCAGAGGTTAAAAAAACTGACACACGGCCACGGAAATTTTTAGTAAAAGGTGAAAGATTTATCTGCAATTCTTGACCACCAGAAATGAAAAGTAAAATTAAGCCAAATTGACTTTGACATGTCTGGGTCAAAGGTCAGCCAGCAATAAACGTTTAGAACAAGATGTTGTCAGCTTGTAATAAAACCCACCAATCCCAGTTAAGAGCAAAGAGTGAAAAGAAAAAAAAAAAAAAGGGTTGACATAAGGTTTGTTTTTTGTTTTTTTCAAACCTGTGTTTGAATAATGGCTTGATGTGTTTTGTTTCGTTTTTAACACACTGTGACCCGGGTGATGACAACAACACTTAGCAGACGACATTGTTTTTTCGCTGCATGTCTTCTGTATTTTCCCTCGCTGGGCCATTTAGCCCTTCCTTTTATTCAATGATGTTCACACCAAATAAAGGAGAAAGGGATGAAGTTTGAATGATATTATTTTGAAGTGAAAATAAATATTTTTTCATTAAAAAAAAAAAAAAAAAAAAAAAAGGCGATTTTGCTCAGAAAATTGGGCATAATTTCTTAATGATAACCGCCAAGTGACATTTTCCACAGCCAAATCAAATATTAATTACCAGTGAATAATTCTATGTGCAAACAATAGTCGTCTGGATCCTATAATGTCACCCGAAAAGGTCCAGAAGTTTATTGATTGATAGAAAACTTGTTGCGCATAATTGTTTTTCACGGTCAGTTTCCATTATTTCATCTTTATGTTATTTTCAGACAGCCAAGTCATCAAGGATTCAGGAAAACAGTTTTGCACAGGTTTGCTTTAAGAACTTTACATTCTATGAGGTGTTTAAAATGTTATTGACGAATTGTGAATATTTCATTTACGTGCCATGTTGGAATTTCCTACATGACAAAAATAAGCCTTTTAAACAGCCATGTTATGACAAGATTATAAAAAAAGAAGTGGTTCTAAATGTAAACATATATGACTAAAGAATTATTTCAAGATAATACACATCACCATACGGCAATTTAACTCCTATCTTTTAAAGAAATCTGTAATAGGATAACCCATAGGAGATCTGTGGTCAACAGTTGAAATATATAAATCATTGATTTTTATTTAACTACAATGCATTAAGGCCAAACAAAATATCAAAGCAAGTTTATTTCAAATAATTCCAAACATTTCAGTTAAATGTTTAAACAATAAAGACTCAGAAGCATTCAGTGTTGAGTAATAAAAAACATCCATTCATTTTATGTATAGTGAACATGTCAGGTTTCACATTTCTAGTATCTATCATCAGTTTGAATAATATTGACCTCCATTGATACTGCTTTGTATTGATTTAAACTTAACAAGTAGGTTAAATTTTGAGAGAGGAAAGAGGAGAGAGAAAGAGGAGAGGAGGGGAGAGAGAAAGAGGAGAGGAGGGGAGAGAGAAAGAGGAGAGGAGGGGAGAGAGAAAGAGGAGAGGAGGGGAGAGAGAAAGAGGAGAGGAGGGGAGAGAGAAAGAGGAGAGGAGGGGAGAGAGAAAGAGGAGAGGAGGGAGAGAAAGAGGAGAGGAGGGGAGAGAGAGAGAAAGAGAGAGGGGAGAGAGAAAGAGGAGAGGAGGAGAGAGAGAAAGAGAGAGGAGGGGAGAGAGAAAGAGGAGAGGAGGGGAGAGAAAGGGAGAGGAGGAGAGAAAGAAAGAGGGAGGGGAGGGGAGAAAGAAGAGGAGAGGAGGGAGAGAGAGAGAGGAGAGGAGGGGAGGAGAGAGGAGAGGAGGGAGAGAGAAAGAGAGGAGGAGAGAGAAAGAAAGAAAAGAAAGGAGAGAGAGAAAGAGAGAAAGGAGAGAGAGAAAGAAAGAGAGAGAGAGAGAGGAGAAAGGAGAGAGAAAGAAAGAGAGGAGAGAGAGGAGAGAGAGGAGAGAGAGAGAGAGAGAGAGGGAGAGAGAGGAGAGAGAGGAGAGAGAGGGAGAGAGAGGAGAGAGAGAGAGAGAGAGAGAGAGAGAGGAGAGAGGAGAGAGGAGAGAAAAGGAGAGAGGAGAAAGGGAGAGAGGAGAAAGGAGAGAGGAGAGAGGAGAAAGGAGAGAGGAGAAAGGAGAGAGAGGAGAAAGGAGAGAGAGGAGAAAGGAGAGAGAGGAGAAAGGAGAGAGAGAGAGAGAGAGGAGAAAGGAGAGGTTATTCAGATCAACAAGCACCTGATGAAGATTAGCAAGCACAGCTATTGAAACATTATGGCGATAAAAAGGATGACAATAGTTAAAGTGTAAATAATTACAAATTTTTTTTTTTAATATTGGTCTTAACTTTTAATGCAATCTTTCAAAATTGGACTTTCATTTTTATTTATCCTATAAAGCCAGAAAGACAATATTTAATAAGAAAATTAAGCAGTAAACTATATAACTATGAAATTTTAAATTAGGTTTTTGAAAATCCAACATTACTAATACTGTCACAACATCTTACTAACAGAGGGTTATATTTGTTTATTTCAGTATGTCACTCTACTCTCGCAAGCAACATGTTGATAATCGTAAAACATTTGACATTGTTAAAGTTTATTTTTTTATATTTAACAGTTATACTTCAAAAATATGATTTATGATTAATCTTTTCTCTTTAATCATTTCACGCCAAGCAAAGCAATAAAGCAACTAAGATGCAATGGGCTACTGAGTGTTAGAAAATATGAAAAAAAAATTAATAAGAAGAGAGAACAATAAAAGAATAGGAATTAAGATAGAAAACAATTGACATTGCATTTAAATTTTTGAAGATCAAAGTTGACTGGAAAGCAAGAAGCCAGAAGAAAGTTGCACAAGTGAGAAGTGTGAGAGAAGAAACTATTAGTATAGAAGATATGGTAACACCTAGCCATTTCAACTATAAAAATAAGGAGACCTTGCTGCAAATCTAGATACCACAGAGGAAGGTTCATGAGAATAATTACCATGAAAATATTTATAAAAAGAGAGGTTAGTTTACATTATGGTGGTGAGAAAGTGACAATGCAAGATGTTAGAACAATAACAGTGTATTTTTTTCTATTGCAAAGAACAAATATATAGCAGAAGCACTAAACCAGATATGGAAGCAATATTCAATGCAAAGATGAATGGTAAACTTGCATGTTAGATTCTGGTAAGAAAAATTGTCTAGAACAATACAGTGAGCCAACTTTTCTAGCAATGGATTCATTATAATCTTTCCACTTCATGTTAGCAGAAAATATTAGCCCAAGAAGGCATAATGAGTTACTTTCATGGAGCATCAGTCATGATGATGGAAGGCAAAAAGAGGTTCTCTAACACTATTAAGAGAGCAGTTTTGCTTTGAAGGTGTTAAAATTAACAAGCCATGCCTTGCTGCAGTTAATGACAGATTATAGATTATTTTTAAGATCAGCTGCCAATTTGACCTTATTGATCTGATCTGACTTATTAAGTCAGGAATAAATAGTTGTCATCAATATAGATACAGAATTGAAAACTGATGACATCAGGAAGATCATTGATGAGAATTAGGAACAACATAGGTTCAAAGATAGAGCCCTATGAGATACCTGCATTAATCCCAAAAGATTAAGAAGATTGGCCATTCAAGATAATTTTCCTTTAGCAATTTGATAAGATTGAATCGGTTCAAAAATTTGTCCAGAAATACCATATCCTTTGAATTTGTGAAGAAGACCAACATGCCAAAGCCAGCTAAATGCCTTTGAGATATCCAAAGCAACAGCCTGCACTTTACCATTCTTATCTAAAGCTTGATAGACTTTCAGCAGTAATATTATTAAAACAGAGCAAGTTTATTCAACGAAATAATTTTTATTTTGGTGCCTAAATCATTTAACAGTATAGTAGCCATTAGATACACCTTCAAATTGTCCAGTGTACTATCATTAACTGGATTTTAGTTCTCTGTAGAAAAGTTACCAGTTTATAATTTTAAGACCTTTATTGAATTCAAAATCAGAATTTTGTAAAAAAAATGCTTAAAGTTTGCTCTGTGCTTAATTTTATGCTTTGGTATGTTCTTCTTGTTACAATTATAATGCTTATTGACAAGACATGTCAAAAGCTTAAAATTTTGAAACAGTTACTATGAAAGTAAATAAATAATTACAAAATGTATAGTTAAGAGAACACTTATACAATTAAAAAAATGTAGATCCCTGGTACCTTATTAAAAATGATATTTTTTGTAGTCAAGTATAATACTTTGCTAATAATCTGAATAAAGCTGCTTTTGATTATTTAACTTAAAACTGGAGAACAAAAACTCACTAGCAGTCATATGAAAAATCAGGAAAAAAAAAGATTTAGTGCTCAAGTAAATTTACAGAATATCCTTTAATAGAATTAACAAAAGGAAGTTGCACAAATTTGGAATCTAGTGTATCTTGGGTAAAAAAAGTAAAAATATGGCTAGTTTTTATATGCATAAAATAAAATTTACTACTTCTTAGCAATATATATGTATTAAACATTATTTGTTTATTGATTTGCAGCGATTTGATTTATATAGAAAACTAGATAAGATTTACTATTAATTGCAGGCCACAAGAACAGGAAACACTGAATTGGATATTCAGACATTTAATTTCCTCAAAGATCTGGAAAAACAAAACCCGATCTGCTCATTTCAAAGAATCAGAAGTAATAGGTTACAGAGGATATATGTACAGAATGGTCCTATATCAATTATTTTTACAAGCTGAAAACTCAATTGATGAGTGGGATTTTTAAGCTAGTTCGTTTGGCCCACAAACAAGATGATATATTTGAGCTATGCATTTATTGAACTATACCTTATTTGAAAATGAGAAACTCTTGGATGACAATTTAAATATCTGAAGGTGGAGGATTTCCCAAATTATTCCTTCCACTTTTTATTACAGCAATAAACACAGGCATTGAACTATGTGTTTGCGGAGACTTGCTCAGTTTGAAATGTACATACAAAATTACTTTTTTCAATTAGTTGATTTTATGACTTGTCAACCTGCATTAGGTTATTTAATATTGAATTTTATAAGTGAGTATCATACTTTCTACACAGTAATAATAGTCACCCAGACTAGCCTCAAGGCACCTTGACTTGATTTTCTGATGACTTAAAAAGTTACTAAAAAAAAAAAAAAAAGAAAATAATCACAACTTTGATATCTTAGGAATTTTTCAATTAAATGTCTATTGTTAAATAAAATGATCCCATTATAATTGTGCTTGCCCCCTCTCTTCATTAGTTTGCACAACCATTATGTTCTGCTAATACCCCATAAATAATGGACCAAAGAGGGGGAAAAGACACTACTTGATTTCAGTGAGACAATGAATGAAAGAAGATAGAAGTATTTAATGGCTGTTTCAATGGGAAAAAGTTGTCAATTTCAAAACTTTTCATTTGTATTCACTTCTTAAAATAAAAAACCAGCATTCATATTTATGATTGTTATTGCAATATTTTGTTAAAGTTGTTAAGTTCAAATGTTTAACAATGTGATAGGGGAAATTGTACGGATATTTTATTGCCATCAGCTTAATCATTAACTAAAGAATTAAGATTCATCAGAATATAAAAATACGAAAACTGAAATTTTTGCAGATTAAAACTTGCTAATTTTAATTTTATTAAATTGGATATAAAGTAAATGTCCAGTTTATCATTAAATTTATTTTGTAAATTGAACCCTTTGCTAAATCTGAAAAGTTTTGGGATTTAAAATAAATATATATATATATATATATATATATATATATATATATATATATATATATATATATATAAAAAAATTTGGAAAAAACAAACAAAAATCCTTAAATGCAATTATGTTGTTTAAAATGAATGAAATGTCGACGTCTGACGTTTAGGTTTAATAAACCTTTTTCAAGACAATATTCATTAAAATACAATTCAGTTCAATTTGACAAAGACGATGGACATAAAAAACAAGTCTTATCCAAAACAGATAACTGTCTTGAAAAAGGTTTATTAAACCGAAACGTCAGACGTCGACATTTCATTCATTTTAAACAACATAATTGCATTTAAGGATTTTTGTTTGTTTTTTCCAAATTTTTCTTCATTCTGTCTGATCTATATCCATTTACTTACATACATACATATATATATATTTAAAAAATAAAAAATTAATACTGACCAGCCAGAACACTACTATGGTTTCAACCATTACGGCCTCCTCAGGGGTTTGAGGAGACCATAGTGGTCAAAACCATGGTAGTGTTCTGGTCAGTATTCATTTTTTTTTTTTTTTTAAACAGCTCTGCAAGTTTGGTCTTCCAGCTTGATATCGAGCACTTTTAATGTGTACAATCTTAAATATTTTACTATTTGTTTACTCTGGCATGCATATATTTTCTGTTTATACATTATTTTTATAGATACAAATATTTAAGTAAATGCTCTGTTTATAATAAACAGTATTAACTACAGTTACCAACTGGAATGTCCAAGAAATTTCATAGAAAGTATGTCCTCTGACAGGAATCGAATTTGACTTACCTAACTAGATGCTTCCTCTGTAGCTAAATAGTATAGCATGTCAAGCCAAATGACAGTTCCTTGTAGGATATAAGTTCAATTCCTGTCAGAGAACAAATATTTCTCAGACATTCAGGCAGGTAAATGTTGTTAATACTATTTATTATAAACAGAGCATTTACTTAAATATTTATATCTATAAAAATAACAAACAGAAAATATATTAAAATTATTGTCAGACTTAGTCTGTTTCATAATATATATATATATATAAACAAAGGCCCTAGAGTCCCATTGGGTACATCTCTACCTGTATTTGAGTTAGACAACAAACGGGTAGACAAAAAAAAAATGGCATCTTGTTAATTATAGTAATATGGTTCATTGCACATGTATATTCTTTTAATTACATTTCTAGATCATTGGAAATAACTAGACCACAATAGATTAAACTAGGAGAAAATGACATTGCCTTATATTTACTTATGTTTAAATCTTTTTTTTTTTTTTTAAAACGAACTTGATGCACAGAAGTTAAAGCTAAATTTCATCTTTTAAGAAAACCCTAGTTCAGAAATTTTACATTTCAAAGTATCCATTTTCTGGAGAAATGGGAAAAAAGACTTGTACATGCTTTGAAGCATGAACAAGTCTTTTTTCCACTTCATAACACAAAGGAAATACATTTATCATTATCAAACTCTTGAGTGTTACAATCATTGAGGTGGGAGCTAAAGACTCTTGAAGGGGTGTGGAGAGACTCCTTCAATATGATCTGTTTGGCAGTGGCTTTCAGGAGTCCCAGGCTGTCATGTCCACCCATACATTTATATACAAGTTTGACTTTAAGATTGTTTACATAACATATCCAATAAATTGAGATTAGAATTAGGCCTTTTTAGCTAACAGCATTATTATTCCATATCTATTGAATTTGATCAATGCATTGCATGCATTTGTACAAGTTTTATAAACACAAAATGTATTTACTTTTTTTTTTTTTACCAGCTTTCTTTTCACTCATTGTTTTCCTCATTTCACTATAACAGGATTTAAGATATAGTGTTGGGACACTGGAGCAACAAGGGAAATGAGGTTTGGGAGTCAACGTGTTATAAGATATTTATCTAATACTAGCAGCAGAGGCCGGCATTGCCCGGGGATGTAACAGTAAGAGATAGATCAAGTATCAACCATCATAAAGACTGAAAAATAAAATTGACAAAGATTATTGTTTAAGGTTGACGGACATGCATGTCTTAATTAGTTTTTTTTTTTTTTTTTTACAAATTAGTCAAACCCAAACTCAAATAAAAACATTGTTTTCAATCGTTATGAGTCTATCGATTGAATATAATTTTATTATAAACAGTTGTCTTGTAAATGGAATTTTTAAAGCATTCTGAATGAAAAATAAAGAAAAAAGTGTGCAAGATAATAAGAAACACTACCTGCCAAAAAAAAAAAGTGAAGTTTTGTTGAAATCGGTTGAAAAATATAGGAAATCCGATCCCGTATATAAATGAACACACACACACACAACCTGGGTTTTTATAATAAGTATAACTCAATATGAGTTGTCCCCCTTTCATTCTGGCAACAGAATCGTGTTTTATTGTGTTTTCAAATTGATTTCATACAAAAACAATTGTGTTTTTCCAAATTTTGGCACTTTCAGAATCGCCGCAAGGTAATTTTACGCAGTCCTGTGAAGTTTTGTTGAAATCGGTTGAAAAATGTAGGAAATCTGATCCAATATATAAACGTACAGACACACACAATCTGCGTTTTATAATAAGTAAGATGACTATTTCTTTAAAGGAGTTGCTCTATTAGGTTGGATGAAATTTAAAAAAAAAAAATGGGCTTTTACTAACAGGTAACAGCAAAAGACAAAGATCAACATCCAAAGTTCCATCCTAATATTGAATCCATCCTTTGATCAATTTTCAGTTGAAGACATCAAAGACAAGCATTTATAGGTAGTCAAATATGCATAAATTTACTTAGATGAGGGTCTTCATTATGGTCAAGAAAGTCACATTTCTACCATTGCAATGACATTTTGCAACCAAACAGTGCAAAGAGTCATGATAGCTGTGTGTTCACTGCTCTGGTTGAGTAGTGTAAAAAAAAAAAAATAATATACTCTAGTTCACTGGGAGAGACAAAGTGACATCATAAGGTTGAATTAAAAAAAAAAAAAAAATCAACTGGTATTAAATATTCTATAATGTGGATGGTAAAGTGAAAACAACCTAACCACAAGAGTTGAATACAAAGTTCAGTTATAAATTCCCATATGAGACAATTGCAAAAAGGTGGAGAATACTTTGGCCAAAACAATGTAACCATAAAGATACTAGTCAGTGTTAGTAAGAGTATAATAATAGTTTCTTGTATCAAAGATTAAAAATTTCAAAAGTTGGGAAAATTGCTAGGTCTGCTGCTAGGAAAGTTGGTTCATGCTAGACAATTTTTCGTACCAGAATCAATTTTACACATTTATAAGTCTACCATTCATCTCCATTTGGTCTGGCACTTCAGCTATATATGTAGAAATTCTTGATAAAATCCAAAAAGGAATTTGCAATGTTATTGGTCGTGACCTGGTATCTTTCTTTAGTCACTTTCCTGCTGCCATAACATAGCTACCTTATGCCTTTTCTATAAATATTTTCATGGTAATTGTTCTGATGAGGTTTTCTCTTTGGTACCTAGACTTTATGAATTTAAGCATGCTACCAGATTGGTGACAAGGTCTCATCATTTTACAGTTGAAATAGCTTGATGTAACCATAAGTTCTATGCTAACAGTTTGTTCATCTACATTTCTTCACTTATGGCTTTTCTGGCTTCTTGCTTTCCAGTCAACTTTGATTTTCAAAAATTTAAATGCAATGTCAAATCATTATCTTCTGTCTTCTTAATTCCTGTTCTTCTATTATTCTTTCTCCTTAATAACGTTTTCTTTTTCTCATTCTCTCACTTGGTAACCCCTTGCATCTTATTGGCTTTATTGCCTTGCTTCAGATGAAATGATTAAAAAAAGAAAAAAAGTCTTTTTTATCCCAGATTAGTTAATAAATTTCTTATGAAGGAACAGTTCAATTTCAAATCAAAAAAAAAAAAAAAAAAAAAAAAACTTTTCATTTATACTCAGCCTAATATCTACCATGTCAACAAGTTACATTTGATGAATTGGTTAAATTAACATACTAGCTGGTTGGCATCAAGTTAGTAAGGACTGTTACAATAAAGTCTAAAAAGAAAATTACTTTCTAAAAAGGCCTAAGATCCCTTTCCCAATCATGATTTATTTAGGTCTAGTAAAATTATCAACATATGAAATGAATAGCTTGTGCAACTCACATCATGTATTTTATACCTAAGCATAAATTCTGCAAGAAATCAGTAACCAGCAGCTAAACATAATTTGTGACTTGTACAGGTTCAACTAAATAAATTTATAAATGTAAAGCAATAACAAAGAAAGGATTATAGACAAGGAGGTGCAGAAAAGTTCTTGACCTGACCAAACAGGTTTTTTGGAAAGGCTTCTTGTTAAGGCAGAACTTTTCAGCACCCCTTGTATCATATGTTTATTATTATAATAATAATAATACAAGAAAAATAAAAATAAAAAAAAATAATGAAAATTTTATGTATTTTTTTTTTTTTAGGCAAGCAGAAATTCTGCCAAAAAGTGCCCAATGGATAACTAGAGCTTTTGTTTTTTTTAATACAATGATGTTCACTCTGTACAAGGCCCAAGAACCACTTGAAGTAGAGGGTTACAGAGTAAGAGGCACAGTTTATGGGGGATATGTGGGACTACTATAATAGTTATCAAATATATATTTGTACAAAAAAAATCAATTAACCTGAAAGCAAAATGGCCCAAATCCATTGTCCAGACGCCAGGTTATTATGGTAATGACTACAAGATTCCATCTACATCTTGTGGTTAGTGTACAGATCTCATGCATCAATAACAGTAAGTTCAATCTTAACTACTCCAGAAATAGGGATTCATAAGCCTAGATCAGTAAATAACATTTCTTGGCTACTTAGTTATTAACTTACTGGTTGTGAAAACCATTGTTAGGGAGTTGATACACTGGATATCTTTACAAGTATAACCTAATACCAAACTTTACTTCTTCCAAAAATATCTGTATGTAAATAATTGAATCCATGCTGATTCTAAATATTATATCAGTATAGAGTTTTAACACAAAGTATTAATCTGGTAAATAACACCAGAAAATCTCATTCAATATGGTTCCCCTTAGCTTTCACCACATATCAAAGTCTTTGGGGAGAGTCACTGATGACAGCATGCACAGTTTCCATGGGTATTTTTGTTCCATTCTCTCTTCAATATTGCCTTCAGAGCTTCAATATTGTGGTGTGGAGTAGAAGAGGCCTCATTCTTAAGAACTGACCACAAACAATTGTCAAAGGCGTTGATATTTGATGAGGAAGGTCATTTGTTATTGTTAATGAAGCCAGGACAGTTGTCTCTGCACCACTGCTGTGTTACATGAGCAGTATGGCTCATTACTCGGTCTTGAAGTATCCAATGTTCCTCACCATAAGTGGCATGGTACCACAGCTTGAGTTCACTAAGATGTCCTATGTACACTTGCTGATCTTTATTCCTTGATGCACAAAAACAAGAGGAAACTTTCCTTTTTCTGAATTGGCTGTCCAAACCATAACTGATGCTGGTTTCTGGGTTCTGGGTTCTGAGGCATTTTCCTGAAGCACCAGGAACTGACTGACAACATGTTGAAAGAACGCAACCATTGATGATCAATGTCCAACAGCAAACAGTTTCTCATCAGTGAAGATGTTTTGCATCATGCCATCACAAATCCATTTCAACAACTGCTTAATTCTTTGAAGCCTCTTTTTCATTGTGGCTACAGAAAGAACCTGGTTATCTTGGAGGATGACATCCCCAGATCATTTCAATATAGCCTCTGCATGGCTCTCTCCAATATCCTGGCCTCCCAGCATCCTTAGCAAATTTTATCATTGACCTTCTTGGATTACAGCTGATTTTTTTCACACACCAGTTTTGATGTTTTGGAGGTGCAAGGACATCCTGGTTTTGGTCTATCCTTGATGGAGGAAGTCTCATATCAATTGATATTTTGATAAACATTCTATTGATTCCAAGTTGTTTTCCAGCTTTAAAAAAAGCAGCTGAAGTCAGTCAGTTTTCATGTTGCTCAATTATATACTTCTTTTAATTTCCATAGACATTGTTGCCCATAAATACTAGAAAACACTTTAAAAAAATAAGTAGTATACATTGTTGGATGAGTATCAAACCATAAACTACAATGTAATGACCAGAGATTTTGAAGTAGAATTTTGTAACAGCATTTATGCTGCACCATGTATATAGTTATGGACAACAATTTTGATCTGCACATTAATGATGTAATTCAGTGCACAGAAATGCATGCAGAGAAATATGAATTCATCCCTTCTTCCTCACTCCCCAGCTATGGGTAAATAGCAGGACATACAGGGTCTTTGGTGGCAACCAGTCTAAGGGCAACTCTGAATTTAAAGCCTCCAACTAAGAGTTAAAAAGCCTCACCAACCTGCAATTGGCCAAGCATGGCAAGTATGATTACACTCCTGAAGACATGGTCAATCAGGGAGAAGTTCCTCCAACAGGAGTGTTAAGGCCTTGGGTTTGGAATTAAGTATTGATCAACTACAAACATTTAGTTTCTTTTTCACTTTTATTCTCTAAGAATAGTATGCTGGAAAGATGAATGTCACAGGTAGGTAGGTAATAAAAAATGACCCTTACATTATATACCATTCTTGATTTTCTTTCAAGTCTATACTATAAATTTATTCTACTGTATTCAGAGCGACAGTATATATGCTGATTGATTACTCTGAAGAATTCACTTCCATATTTAAAATAGTAAGCAATGGTTGGCATGGTCATCAGATAGTTAAAGCAAATGAAACTAGAATAAAAAGACACAAAGGAAAAACTGGTTTTAGGAAGAGCCAGAATCTTCTGTGGGTCAATTCAGATAAGTTACACAAATGTACTAACCTCAAAGTGTATATATATATATATATATATATATATATATATATATATATATATATATATATATAGTGTATATTTAGGCAGCAATTTTTCATTGAAAGACAAAAGGAAATCACCATATTGATACATGTTTAAATCCAATCTAAGCTTTCGGCATATATATATATATATATTATATTATATATATATATACATACATACATACACACACACGTGTGTGTGTGTGTGTGTGAGTGAGTGAGATCCCTTATTCAAAATATCTGGACTAAATACACACAAAATTGAAAGAGTCCTGTCTAGCAAGATTTCACAGGTTTAGAATTGTGTCTATAAATATTATTCTTCCCAGAAGTTACATTATCAGAAGGAACTAAAATAAAGAAAAAGTATATTTAAATGCTATCAGAATATAATACTTCATTTTTCTTAAACTTTAAAATATAAATGTGTGTGTTGCAAACTAAAGCAAGGAATGAAAGACAGTTTATTCCCCACCACTGATTGAAAGTGAAAAAAAAAAAAAAAACAGACTAAACTGGTACATACCTTTTTTATACCTTTACTAATTGCAAGGAAACACAGTATAGGGACATTAAATAGTTTAGCTACATTTAAAATACAGCTGAGCACAATGTCAACAATACCTAATTAATTGAACAAAAAATAAATGTTGAAATGAAAACTGATAGACAACTGCTAGAATGGGATAACCAGCAAAATAAAATTATATTCTATCTGGATGATAATTATCTGAGAATTGTATACCACAGATGTACCAAGAACTATAAAAGACAATATAAAAAAAACATTCCACTAATAAAAAGTTCATTGAATTCGTTATAAATTGTTTTTGTCCAATTAATTTACCTTGAGCCAATCAAAACTAACAAAGAATGAATAGGATTTATTCAATTAGATTTATCTGAAATTCATCTGATAAAAATTGATATCTTTAATGCAGAAGATGGCAATAGAATAGAGTATATCTTAGGTGCGTACAAAAGTTGTTAGGCTCCTTTTTTTTTAACCCTTATCACTATGTGACTTCATGTGCTGCGCAAAAAGTTTATCCTATCACTGAGGGTGATAGATCCCTGAATTTGAATTTGATAGTTGTGTTTCCATATCCTGCTATGGCAACAGAAAACACCTTTGAATGAAATTAACAATAAGGTTACTGCAGTTGAGAGGCTTTGAAAAAGAATGCAGTGGAAAGGGAAGTAATATTACTAAAGTAAAATGCTAAAGGTTAAATAAACTAGAGATACAATACACAGTAGAAAAATCATTATTTAAAAATACTGGAAACTCTAGTAGACACTTCAGAAAATTTTATGTATACAAATAATTGATTCCCAAATTCAAACAGTCCAATATTAAGAAGTTCAGATGGCCAATAAATGTAAATATGGTAGGTAGAAGAGCCAGACAAGTCTTAGTAACAAATGTATCATTTAGGTACCTAAGTTTTACAAATACAAAATGAATATCCAATTGTCTTAATAGAAAGTTTGATAAATTCAACAAAGTTAAACTGGCAGCTACTCTCAAAAATAACCTCTAATCAGTTGTTAACTGGAACAAGGAATGGCTCATAAATTTCAACACCTCCAAAATGAAACTGCCATCTTTTAATCATTATAGAGAACCATTTTTCACTTCTATCAGTATTACTGATGCCAACCTCCAAGAAAGCAACTCATTGCACCTTCTTGGCCTCATGTTTTCCACCGACATGAATTGGAAGGATTATATCAATTATATTATAGGTCTGCTGCTAATTGGTTCACTGTGTTGTGCCAGAATCCATCTTGCATTTATAAATCTACCAATCATCTGTGCATTGAATATTGCTGCCATATCTGGTTTGGTACTCTTGCTACATATCTAGAGATTCTCAACAAAATTCAAAAAAGGGTCTATAATGCTATCAGTCCTGTCTTTTCTATAAATATTTTCATGGTTTTGTTCTAATGAGCTCCTTGACCACATGAACTTCAGCATTCTATTAGATTGACAAATAGGTCTTATTATTTTAAGAGATGTAACTAAGTTCTATTCTAAAAACCTTTTCTCATACTTCTCATTTGTGGAACTCTTCTGGTTTCTTGCTTCCCTGCAACTTATGCTCTTAAAAAAAATTTAAATGCAAAATCAATACTATCTTTGTTGTTCTGAATCCTGTTCTTTTATTGTCCTTTCTCCTCACTTTCTTTAACTTCCAGTAACCCCTTGCATTTTAGTGGCATTATTGCCCTACTTGGGGGTGTGTGTGGGGGGGGTGGAATGATTTAAAAAAAAAAAAAATTCCATAACTTGACTTGTAACAATGAGGACAGAATGCTTATTCATAGATTAAACTTTATGAATTGTTAAATTATTGTGAATTGAATAATATCTTGCATATGCATAATTTATTTTGCATGAAGTAGGCAATTTTAGGTCACAAATTGTGAAAAAAAAAAAAAAAATGTTAAATCTAAAACTGAACACAAACATGAAAAATGTATTAACAGCTATTGAAGAATTAATATCAGGTAATCTTTCATACTTATCCTACAGAGTAAAGGCCCAAAAAGAGAATGTTATATTAAATGAACAAGTCTAGATTAAAGAAGAACAAAAAAAAAAAAAAAAATTTTAAAAACTGTAATCGTGTCTAATTATTGTCAGTCATGAAAAATGCCAATTCATTTACAGTGTAGAATAATGGTTATCCTGTAGGTTTAACATCTAAGTTTGATCCTCACTGGGTGTCTCACACTTTTGGTATTTATCAATTCACCCACAGGAATTGAATGTGGCACAAAGCCTTTTTGATGTGGGTATGTCTGAGCCCGAGGCCCAGCCAAAAATAAAACCCATCTAAACCCGTCCAAGCGGGCTAGTTCGTCAACCTCCCGAACTAAACCCCACCCTTCGGGCGGAGCTTCGTCCGGGTTCCCCTCTGCAAGCAGAGAGTTCGACAGACACCCGACAGCTCACAAAGCGCAGATACTACACTTTGATCCTAGCCACCGGGCCGAGCGGTGTCTCACACTTATGGTCTCATGCCTGACTACACTAAGTTTAATAAATACTTATCCTATATTAGGATAGGGTTATAATTCAGAGTGAATATCAATGCTACTATTTTAAAAGAAATGACATTCACCAACTGGTTCAGTTTTGGTCCCAACAGTAGATGTCTTCTGAATATGGAATGCCATTTCATTCCAAACATAAAACAATCAATTATGTTCTATTTTTTCTTTTCACAATATTTCCAGCAGTAGTATAATGATGATGATGATAATAATAATAATAAAAGTATGGGAGCAACATGTCTGTGTGCTGAGGGTTTTTAAAAAAAAATTAAAGGATGATGCATCCAAAGTGACTTGAGAGTCATATCTAAATACTTAGGTGAACTAGGTTACCCAGCCTGAAGGTTTTTTTCTAAATGGGAGCCACCTGCAAGGTTATATACAGCTTTATTAAAACCTGTCAACATATTGTGTATATATTTGACTGTGATGCAGGACCCTTATCATACTAGGTGCCATGATGGGTATATTGGGCTTTGTATATTTTTATCCCAGCATCACTTTGTTGACATGCTACTCTCTCTCACTCAGTAATATTAATAAGCATTTGGCTGGGATGCATGTGTCTATTATACTCTTATCAGACTGTGTGTCATGATGGGTACATCGTGCTTTGTATATTTGTTGGTGTGTTATTCTCTCATTCAATAATGTTAGTATATAACTAGGTTGAAGCTTTTAATTCTGCTGGATTAAATCTAGTATCATTACATTAGTCAGTGAGTTCAGAATAACTTTGTTTTCTTAAATATAAGAGAAAAAAAAGCACATTAGCACAATAACAATAATGGTATATTTTTTTAAACGTATTAAATGGCCGACATTGTTTGCATGAATTTGCTTTAAACATTAACTGTTTTATAACAAAAAAATTTTAAAAAATGACTGATTGCCAAAAAAACTGTATTCTTGCAAGAAAAAAAAGTTCTTTGCCGCTAAATAATAGGATCAAGAGCAAAAATGACTGACATTGTTATATTAGAAATTATTTTCTGCAATGTTTAAAATGACAATGATATATTTCCCGTAATTTCAAAGGCTAAACTTAATTAAAAGTAAAATGGAAAAACAAGTCTGACTGGTTAGTGTAAAAAAAAAAAAAAAAAAGTCTGAATTTGAATTAATGAGATGTGTAATTAGTGATCTTCAAAAAGCTGACAGATGAGAAGAAAAACAAAACATTAAAAGAGAAACAACTTTGAAGACAATAACTTCACCTTGATTAAGCCCAAGTTCAAATAATCAACTATGAAAAATTCACATAGGAAGGCTCATGAGTATAATATCTGAAAAGACAGCATGTAAATAGTCGTCCTGTATACAGAAATAGGAAGTGTGTGAAGAGTGTAAAAGTTGTACATGATTGCAAATATATGGATGTTTCTAAGTACATGTAAACTAAAATATTATCAATAAATAAGAGCATATAGGGTCATATAGATATATCTAAGTATTTCTTATTACTATAAAAATTATTTTAGTAGGTACACCAATTTGAGTTACTATCCTTTTTTTTTTTTTTTTTTTTAAATTTTCTTAAACAGTCAAATTAATAACAATTGGCCGAGATCGAGAAGTTCTAAAGAAAAATTGTGCCTCCACACAGGAATCAATTCTGTGTCCAATCAGGGAAATGCCATTAACCATAGAGGCTGCATTGAAAAAGCAAGGTTTGAATTATGTATTTAAGAAATGCACATTTCTCATTGGGATTTCTACAAATCTTCAGCTTCAGTTTCGTACCCGAAACACAATCAACAGTAATTTTTGAACAGATTTTTTTTTTAATCCAACAGTTTTTTCATTACTACAAACATTTTTAGTGTTTGAGTCTCTATCCTTGTTTTATTTTCTTAAAACATTGAAATTAGTAACAACTGGCCTAGATCAAAAATGGTTACAGGTTTAATTCCTGTTGAGAGGCACAACTTTGTTTTAGTAAGACTTCTCACACTAGGCTAGTTGTTATTAATTTTACTGTTTAAGAAAATAAATGAAAAGATAACTCAAACATGGGTACCCACTAAAAAATAATGTTTATAATTGTTGTAACCTAGGGAAGGTTATTGAATAAAATAATCACACAAATGTTGGTAATGAAGGATAATACTAAGTACACGAACCACATATATAAGATTTGCCAGTGGTGTGTAGAAGTAGTAATCAACTGCTAGAAGTGAGTCAAGTGAATTCCATAATGAATCTCCAACTGCAGACCAACATACAGTATTTACTACTGTAAATATGTGAATGGGGACATACCCATTATCGTCCATAGGTATGCCACAACAATAAGAAATAATGTCGGATTAAAAAATTCCACTCAAAAATATCTAAGTATATGTACATATGTAATTACATTATAATTGAAATATTTTAATTCTAAGGATAAAAATGTGTAAAAAAAATTTATGTACATACATATCATCCATTATATGTTTAGCCTTACATGAATTTTGGGAAATGTATTTAGTAAATGTATTTGTGCCCATAAGATTCAAGGGTAAATATGTTTGAGCATCTATACACATATCTTCTGAAGGTGTTGCTTAAAGATTTTATGAACTGAAAGTACAAATTGGCTTCTTTAATACAAAAATAAATTAATAGAAAATGAGATTCTTTATTTCTTGCAGTGAATTCAAGAAAAATGTGAAATTGTTCAAGGAGGCACAAAGTAATTAGGATAAGGAAGCGAGAAGTTTGTTCAAATTAACTAATCTCTTTTTGGCTGTATTATATATGTACACAGATTATAGAGTATATCTGTAAAAGGACAATATGAAGAAGGACAAAAGGAAAACTTAGCAAACACAGCCCATCCTCTGAAGGACTTTATTTTGTAACAAGTATTTTTATATACAAGAGCAAAAATGTTATTGGTTTTTCAGAATTTTTTTAATTTAAGAACATTCATAAATATTCATTAGGTTAGCAGAAAAGTCAGGCAATCTATAGAGGATGCCAAATGACACAATTCAATATCTAATAAACAAGAGTAAATGATATTCTGGAATTTTTTAGTTTTTTTAATGCAAATTAGTATTTAAATTATTTCAGTTTGTGACAAAAGATCCTTGCATTTGCCTTGATAAAGTCCCTCAGAGGCTGAAACATATCAACAAAGTTTTCATTTTGTGTGTCTCTCTCATATATATATATATATATATATATATATATATATATATATATATATATATATATATATATATATATATATATAATTTTCTGGTAGCCTTGGTTCCAGAACTGTGCCAGATTATCTACTTTGCTGGACCAGAGAATAACTGTATAACAATAACATACTTCTAACCTACTAATTATAGTTCTTGTACATATATCCAGGTAATAAATATTTTTCTTTAACATCTTCATTATTTTCTATACATACTGAAAATGGTGTTAATATTGTTCATATACGAAGTTTACTTATATCATACTGTTAATACTTTTATTTTTAAATATAGCATTTTATCTAAGCAAGAACAATGAATAATGTATCCATTTTTTTTCTCTCACTTGCAACAGAAACAATAAAGACAACATGCAAAACTATCATTCTAAGCATAAGATCTATCAAGATTTATTATCAGCCAATCTAACCTTATCAACATACGTTATACAGAGGACACAGTATTGATAGTAAATTAAGAAAAAACTGAACTTGCTATTAAGAATAAAGAAAAATCAAAAAGAATGGATTAAGCATTAATTCTAACACTGAATGCATGGTAATCAGAAAAAAGCACAACCCAAGGTCTGAGGTACATATTGGAAATGGAAAAATGAAACAGGTGAAGATACTATCTGGGTAGTCTAGTTGTGCGTCACCCCACTTGGCTTTGACAAAAACTCATTAGAGGGCACTTTTGAAATCTTAAAAAAAAAAGGGCTCTTTAACTCTTGCTTCCAGATGTAGTTGGATGTAGATAAAGAACATTGCTGACAGGGTGTGTTTGCTTTCTCGGTCATCTGTTGACTCTTGAACTCTCTCACACATGCACATGTATCAAGCACATATTCTTATAACTAATTTTCCTTTCATTACAATTGTGTACACATGCAAATACTTTTGTCAATATATGCATTGTCATTTGGTTTAAATTCATTTGTTTGTAACTTATTTTTACCCGGACTCACAAGAGTCTGCCAATTTTATTTGCAGGTCAAATGTTCCAGGAGCCCATAAATATTAACTTAGGTACCTCTACAAGATCGCTAAAAAATGAGCATAGCATGATGAAAAAGACGGCAAACTTGACGAAAACAATTTTATCGTCTAAATGTTTATGTTGTTATTATTAAGAGGAAAGATCAAAGTGTTTTTGGGGTATTTTTTTTACATTTTTTAATCGTTCCTAGCATGTCTGAAATTTTCGTTAAAAATCTTGTTTTTTTTTGAGTCAGCAAAATTGACAGATTTCAACGATTTTTTCAGTTTTATTAAAAAAAAAAAAAAAAATCTCACCTTGAAACTCTTTTAAATATCAATTATTTTTTCAAAACTTATTTTAAGAAAATCAGAAATTATAAAGTTTATTTAAAATATTTTGAACCAAGCTTAACTTAGCTTAGCTTAGCTTCTGCGCTGGAAAGATGTAATTTGAAAATAAAACAAACCAGGTCATAAACTTTTGCATCACTTGACAGGTGATGAATGACATATTGACAGATTCTGTGAGGATAATTTGTTCTATGGAAGGAGAAAAGTGAAATTATTTACATTTAAGTGAACAAATTATTTACCTCGTTATTTTTAAGGCAAACTTTCAGCGCTTTTTTTTTTTTTTTTTTTGTACTTAGCTTTCACCTTTACGCTTACAATGCTTTATGGAAAATATATTATAAAGTAATTAAAATAAGACTGTTAAGAGCGAGATTAAATTTCATAAGAAAGGTATCTAATTTATAGGTACCTTATGAAATTTTATCAGAAGTGTACTTAAAATACTATAATTTTGTGTACATTTATTACATTTTACTGTGTTATTTGTATTTCAATTCATTTTATTATTAATTTTGATATTTCATTTGTTGTCTGTACTTCCACTCTGCTAGAACTATAAGAAGGCACTCAAGTTCTTAATTACTGCAGATCTTCTGATTAGTCAAAATTATACAATTTACAATGCACTAAAAAAAAGATCTATCTTATAAGGACACTTAGGAAACCCGATGTGGCTTTTAACTAATTTTATAATATTTTAACAACTTAAATGTAAAAATCTATTATAATTAAAGAAATAACAAATAATTGTATTAAAAATTCATTTTTCATCGAAAAAATTTTTTGTTTTCAGAAAATATTGTCCATATTCATAAAAACAACTAAAAGCAAATAAAATCATTTGAAATTAAACAATATCTTTGTTTTATTGAGTTTTGTATGTTACAATTCTGAGCTGATTTTCAGGCAGGGGAGATCCGATTAAAAAAAAAAGATTTGCATTCCTCAAAGCCTTGTGCTTTTAACTATTGTAATCACTAAACCCAACGTGATCAAATTTCTAGCGTTTTCATAAAATTAGTTGGGGGGGTAATAAATATAAAAAAAATATTTCTGCCATGACTTTAATAAAAAAAAAACAAAACAAAAAACATTTATAATAATTTTGATCATCTGTGAATAGTTTCTGAAAGTTTCATTAACATCCAGCAATTATTTTTTATTTTTGAAAGATTTTCCAAATTAATGTGTCTCTTACAAAAAAAAAAATAAAATAAAAAATTAAAAAAAAAAGTGTTAAGAATTGCATGTTATTTTACTAGTTCCAGTGATACAAAGAGAAACAAGGTTTTTTGGGGGGGTTTTTTAAACAAAATTTAGAATGTTCTAAAAAGGAAAATTTTTTTAAAATAATTAAAATAAACTTTGATCTTTCCTCTTAATAATAATAATAATAATAATATCAACATTTAGATGATAAAATTTTGTTTTCGTCAAATTTGGTGTTTTTTTCATCATGCTATGCTCTTTTTTTAGCGATCTCATGGAGCTACCTATATTAACTATACAATGTCAACACACTCGTAACAAGAATGTTGAATCTCACTACAAAGTGGTGACTTATTTTTACCCTAACATCATAACTCAAAACAGTAAAATATGATGGAATGTCTGGCACTGAAATTCTAAGTTAAAAAGGATTAACAAAAGATGCTTTGTAAAAATGGAACAAGATAACAAATTGGAAATATCCTCAAAAAACAAAGAAAAAGGAATGCTGGACTACTATGTAATATCTAATCTCATATATGGCAGTGCATGTTGGATAATTTCTTCACAGATAAAGAAAAAACTTTAAGCAATGGAAATGCGATTCTAGCAATTAAATGTTGAGAATACCATTCATTACACAGTCAAGAGAAGGAATTTTGAAGGAATATCATAAAGAAACAACTGAAATGTTTGATTCTTTTTCTACAGTTTATCAACCCTTTGCAGGTTATTTAAAGCCAGAAAATATTTTAGACTGTAAGAATGTTTTTGAGATAATAGTTTAGTGATACATGTCTTATTAATTAGCTGGAGGTAGAAGAGTCAGATTCATTCCTTTCCTAAGGATATTTGCATGTAAATGTATAGGTTATAATTCTTGGATAAGCCTGCAGTTCTAGTTAATAATATACCAAAGAAAATACTGGAAAAAAAGATTAGTGAAGAAACTGTATGATAATCCAATACTAGTAAATATTGTAGTTAGTGCGACGACTTTTTGTCTCCATTGCGACTCCACTAATAGTCAATAGAAGAGCCCATGTTCAACAATTTAGTATAGCAAAGGTCAATCATTTTTAAAAACAACAAAATATAACAAAGCCAACAAGAATTGGA
The DNA here is from genome assembly GCA_903632075.3 of Acanthosepion pharaonis. Classification (NCBI taxonomy): domain Eukaryota; kingdom Metazoa; phylum Mollusca; class Cephalopoda; order Sepiida; family Sepiidae; genus Acanthosepion; species Acanthosepion pharaonis. Next base: position 146,639 of record CAHIKZ030001238.1, read on the forward strand.
ACGCCTCTCCAATTAACAATTCCAAGCCATTATCCATTACAACACCTGCAGACTCAAACTTACAGAATCTGTTATTCCCAAACAGTCACTCATCTAGGTACTAACCAGACTCAACATTGCTTAACTTTGATGATCATACAGGAACTGGTATTTAAATATGATGTGGCTGTAAGATTTGAAATATTTAAGGCACATAATGATAAAACAAGTCTTGGAACTTGTAGGGTACTTTGAAAGCAAGTGAGGCAGAGGAAAAATCTACTTAAGTATCAGTAAATGAATTACAGAACAAGTATTGCAAAACAAAAGAAAATTCATAAAAAGGTGCAACAATTACTAAGAGTATCACAAGACAAAAAAAGGTGTGGAGAGTAATTATTGCCCACATCCTGAAAAGACAAAGCAGCACAAAAGAATCCTTAGTGGGTGTTATTGAGGAAGAGGAAACAAAGTAATTTTATTTCATGGTAAAGACATTTCAAAAATAATTTATTCAGAAAGCATGACTACTACATGTACTGCTGTGACTAGCAATGTCATGGAATGACAATAATGTTCAAGAGTTCTGGATCTCCATAAAAAAAATTAAAAAAACAGCTCTAACTTACAAAAGAGCCTATCAAAATGTCATGTTGGTATTTTCAGATTGTCCTTGCTGATTTTATTTCTACAGGTGTGGAAAAAAAAAAGTAAAAAGGAAAGTAGTGAGTAACCTACTTGACAAGTTTGTGCAAATGAAGGAACAAGTATTACAAAGAGAAAGAAGGGTCATATAAAGAAAATATTGCTGAAAGCAAGAAACAGGAAGCTATGACTACTCACATCCTGAAAGGACATGTGATATCAGTGAAAGAGAAAAAAATAAAAATAAAAATGTGTTGTATTTAAGTATTAAAAACCAATGATGTGTTTTTGACACAAAAGGCTGAAAAATTCAAAATCAAGTAAAACAAGATATGCAAGAAGTACACAAGCAGAATTTCATTATCTAGATGTCAAAGAAATATATATTCATGCCCAAGGGTAACAATGATAGGAAATAAAGTCAAAGTAGAAATGATAAATGAACATGAAAGAGACTTTACAGGAATAATAATCAGAGAAGGATTATAGCTCTACAAAGACATTTAAAAGATTGGCTAAATATAAGAACAAAATGCAATTAACTAAAAAAAAAAAAAAAACACCCATGTAGATGTCAATTTTATTATAAAGTCCTTTCTCCTGGCATTTTACTATTAAGACATCCTCCTACTTGTTATAGCAATCAAAGTATCCCAATCTTAAAGTAGGGGACCTTATTACTGAGATGATATGACAAGCTTATGTACAATTAATACCATATTTCCCTGCCACATAAGATGCAATTTCCTCCCTGACCACAAGAAAAAAATCCTTCATTATATTCTGATAGTTGGGTTTAGGTAGGCCATTAGGCAGTGGTTACTAACACTAGGCGAACATTTAAACATCATTGTTTGACACACGATTACACATGCCAAATTGCAGGTGCATGTGGGAAATAAAGTTAAGTTGTACAAGCTTCACCACTTAACAATTCATCATCATTAGTCTTGTGACTGGGTTTAGTGATAAGGGTGTTGCAAAACTGAACACTTCCTGCCAGATATCTGGTTTGAAAGACAATGGTATTCAGGTGTAGTGCATTTTGGGCAAGTACACCTGGTGGGTTCCATCCCTCTCCAGGCCAAAACATAGCTGCTGTCCACCAATGTGAAGGCTTGCTTTGGTCACAGACACATGGCTTCCTTCATTAGAGGAACCTTCTATCCTGGACATTGACTTCTGTTTAGGATGCCCTCCACCCATGTGTCAACAAACTAGTTGTATATATAAGCAGACTGGGCTCCATAGTTAAGTGTGGTAAGTACAAGAATGTTCACTTGCCCTTTAAGGGATCTTCTTAATTCTGCTCATTGTCTGACAATCCTCCTCACCAGAAAATACTGGTAGGAGAACTGGTTCAGTTACCAACAACCTGACCATGTAGCACTGGGTTACATGGTACCAACAACACTTATAGAGAGACCTAAAATAAATTTAATTAGAAAAGAGAAAAAAAAATATATAAACTTTGATTTACTAAATTTTATTTAACAATAATAATTTCTTAATTTGAAAGGGAAAAAAAATAGCAGTTCCTTTAAGAACCTTCAGGTTTGGGTGGGGAGATGAATGATTGGCATATATTATAAATATCAATTTGTAACATTTATATAGTAATATATAACTAATTATGAATTGATCAGGATCTCAACCTTTAAGAAACGGGCTTCCATTATAAACTTTATACATTAGCAAGATTTCTTTCATGATAAAATTCAAACAGTGTAAATAGATTATACTAACCCCATAAGTTCAATATAAACTAAATTGGATATACAAAAACTACTCAAAATTGTATTATCTCCAGGTATGCATATCAATGTTTATTCTCAGATATACCTTCAGATTAACCAAACTTGGTATTTGATGTATACATTACCTATCTCCAAAGAAATGTTTATAAACAATTAATTTTTAAATTTGTAGACAACAAGGAAGGTATACAAAATATGGCATTGAAATCTTTTTCATTTCAGTCATTACCCAAGGTTTTGTTTTCATTTTTTTGTTTTAATAATATCAAATAAATCAATTTTTAAAAAATCTCAAACATTTGATCTGATACTTTTAATTGTAATTGTTTACAGGCTGGGATGGATAAATTGTCGTCTAAATTATGCAAAAACAAATAACACCGACTTATTTTTACAGATGTATTTATCAAAATTACACAAAAATATCTTTAAATACTAAAAAGTAAATTTATTCAACAATAATTGCCATTGGCTATAACCACAGCCTCCAGTTGACTTTGGACTCTGCTGCAACTCTTTTGGATGGTCACCTTGTTGATCAATGCTGCCATAATCCTTGCCTACAATTCATCTTTGGTATTACAAGGAATTTTGTTGGTCTCTCACTCAGCTGTGCCCCACACACGGGGTTTCAGTCTGGGGAGTTAGGTGGCCAGATATAAGGGGTGATCTAGTTGCAGAAATTGTCTGACAGCTATGACTGTGTTCTGCTTGTGTGGCATGGTGCAGAGTCCTGTTGTCAGACATAGGGTCTTCCAGCAGCCACCTTCTTGACCCAAGGCAGCACTACCTCCTCAAGGAACTTGATGTAGGTCTGAGGCCCTCACCAAAAAATTCAGGAGTTGTTTCTTATCAGAATGATCAGAGTAAGTTTTCTGAGTTGCCATACCTTCATGGTTTGGGATAAAAATTGGCCCTTTGTCATCTTGTATGAGAAATACCAAATGTCTTCATAAACTACCTGCCTAATAAGAAATTCAGACACTCCTGTGTCCCTGACTATGGACCTGATTGACTTGGAGGGATTGTTGTCAATCATGGCCAGGATCTCACCAACAAATTCAGGTGTTCGTATCAGAACGATCAGAGATATTTTTCCAAGCTGCCATACCTTCATAATCATCATTAGACTCATCCAACTCTTTCTGAATCCTCTGCACTGTCCTCAGATTGACACCCCACTTTGAAATGTTTGTATTCAAGCTCCTAGTGCAAATGCCAAGCAGTACAGTATGCTGTTTACAAATTTCTGGCACAGTGAATTGCATCATGGTACTCTTTTTCTCACAGGTGGTGCCCAACTGACCCTACTATACTGTGCAGTCAACAAAATCAAAAACAAACAATGCGTATGCATGAAATTAAAAATATAAAATGGCAACAATTTACCCAATGCACCCTGTAAGTGTTAGCATATTGAGAAAAAGGCCTTACTTGACTTAATTTTCTAAGTTTTGCCTGAGTTCATCTTGTTACCAAGAAATGGTATGACCAATCCTTGTCAAGATGAGTCAGTAACAAGTATATAGTCACTTCATAAATATTTCATGAAAAGTCACATAATACAATTAAAATAATTGCCTTCTTATTTTTTCACCTGTGTTAAACAAAAATTTAGAAACATCAATTCTATCTAAATGCTCTGAATAACAAAAACTTAGAAAAATTCAGTATGCAAATGAATGTTCAATCACAGGACATCTTAACACTAAATGTTAAAAGAAAAAAAAAAGGCTCGACAAAAACTAAAATAAAAGCATCCACAGTCATTGTAATAAAATAGACCAGTTGAGTAATCAGCCTTTGTTTTTAAATAAAACACAATTCAAAGCCTCTAATTCGTATGTGAATTGTTTTTTTATTATTATTAAAAGTGACTGACAGATCATATAAGTAAACTTCACAAGGAGGAAATGCTTTAGTAAAAAAAAAAAAAACATTTAAGAGAATAGCAGAATTTTTTTTTCTTTCGGCCAATCATATTTATGCTTTGGTTGGTAAGGATTATTAACTAATCCAGTCTAGGATGCTAGAGGAAGATGTTCCCTTTATAATTATACTTTCATATTTATTGACTACAATCTAAATAGGAATTGCAATATGATTAATCTATAGATAAACATGTATAACTTGTATATAATGAAGTATTAGCAATTCTTTTAATTGACTGAAGATTTGTAAAATAGATATTTCAGCCAAAGGAAGGCCATGGATATGATCATCAGTTTAATCCACTCTAATAAGTTTGGGGAGCTTGATAATTTTAATTTATGCAAAAGGAAACAACAAAAACAGAAACCTGAGTAACAGAAATAGTAACTTTTACTGTACTTATTTATGTTTTCTGGTCATCAATTTGGATTACAATTTCATCTTCTGACAACAATGAATAACCATTGATCATGATGCCATTTTAAATTTGCAAATAGATTATACAAATAGAAGATAACCTACTTTTCAAGACTAGATTCAGACAGAAAGGGTATGCAATTCTAATATGTGCCAGGTCAGTGATATCACATTCAGCCAGATTGTCATTGGCTATCATTTCATTTTTATCTATAGAAACTTCAGGTTTCTTTCATTTTGAATATAAATTTGAGATTTCTAAGTTTTTTTTTCTTTGTTTCACTCATATGGATATTACTGACATTTAGTTGATTTATAAAACCCAAACAGCAAAATTGTTTAACACAATAAGTGAGCCAGTCTTGGATTTTTCATGATAAATTTGATTTGGTTGTCCACAGCTCAAAATGGGTCCAGATTCAGACTCTGAAGTCTTTACTTAGGAAATATGCTTTAAAGGAGTTTACTGTTAATATTTCATATAATTTCCAAACACTGGCCATCTTATAGCTTGGCACAAACTATTTTGTGTTTAAGAATGCATACACCTGGGGAAAAAAAGCTCCAAAACTGCTTTGCAATAAGGAAGCTGTTTTAAGAGCTTACAATACTCTTACTGAGTGTCAAATTGAAATATATTTAGCTTATAAAAAAGCTCAGGAGGAAAATTTCACAAGGAGTGGTTTTGATGCTAAAAATGTGTAAAGGAGGAGGAAACCAATAAAAGAATTATATAGAGCACAAATATCACTAGTCAAAGTGATTAATCATCCCATTTGGGTCAATAGATTTAATAAGCTTCACTAACAAGCCAGTTTCAATTACTGACTTCCAATCTTTTATTTGATTTCATCAGGTCAGAGCTGCAACAAATCTTCGTACAGTTATTTAGTACTTAACACTGGAAATTTTGTTCAGATTATTAAGCACTAAGTATGATGCCAGTGACTACTGTTTGGCAGTCAAGCAAAAATTTAGAAATACCAATTGAATGTTGAATTGGGGCAACATTGAAATATTCTGATCTCAAACATCATTATTGAAGTGTCATAGAAATAAGAACCAATGTACTTAAAGACTTTATACCAAATGAATAATTATCAGCAAAAGGATGAGCCCAAAATGTAAATTACAAATTGGGGATACTAAAATAAAACAAGTACAAAAATTCAAATAACTGGGAAGTGTTCTAACAGAGGATAGAAAGTGCAACATTAAGATCCAAAGACATATTGCAATTACCAAAGATGCATTCCAAAAAAAAATTAGCAGAGTATTGAATTGTTACATGATATCTGTCCTCCTGTATGTTAATGAATATTGGGCAACCTCCTTGAAGATGAAGAGGAGACTTGAAGCAACAGAAATCTAATTCTACAGAAAGATACTGAGGATACTGTAGACCGAACATGCAAGCAATGACTAGTATTTAGAGAAAACGGAAACAAAAAGGAAACTTATACTTAACATCAAGAAGAGGGAGTTGAAATTTCTGGGGCATGTAATGAGGAAAGAGGGCTTGGAAAATCTGATACTCACAGGACAGATTGAGGGGAAGTAGGACAGAGGAAAGTAGCATGTAACATACTTGACAAACTTGAGTAAATGAGTGGTAAAACAGGGTTTGAGAGAAATAACAAAAGAAAAAAACTTATTAAGAGCTACAAAGGACAGGAAGATATGGAGGGCTATGATTACCTATGTTCTGAAGTGACATGGTACTTCTTTTTTTTTTCCTAATGTTTAAAAATCAAATTTGAGTTGCTTTGAGGGAAAAAAAATAGAAAAGGAAGAGAGAGTGAGAGGCTGAACATCACTCTTAAGCAAAACAAACATTTTACCAACCAAGTATCTCGGATATAACATCCCACCTTGCAAAACTGAGGAGTTTGCCTGCTTATTTTTTTTTGTTTTGGCTTTTTTTTTGTCAACTAGAGCATACAAAGATTTAGAGCAAAATAATTATTCTATAAATTGAGAGCATAGTATCAAATGCTGATAAAAAAAATGTTCATAAAAAGAAAAAAGAAAACTTATCACTTTTGACACAATAAAATTAAAAATTCAAGTTTTACATTTCAGACATTTTTTTAACATAAATGAATTTCAGCTTCACATACAAACAATTGGAAAGGAAGAAAGAACTCACAAAATTGAATAATTCGTTTTCCTTGTTAGTTGCAGAAAGTGATAAATTGGAGCATGACAAAAAGTCAGAGATATAAAGATTAATTAATTTTTCCTCAGTGCTAGGTATGCAAGATGAAAACAGATTTAAAACCTGAACATTTGTCAGTGTATTTGTGGCAATTATAGCTTTAATTAAAGAATAAAGTTAAACTTAAAGGGTCCTACTATCATGTATAATTTTTTTTTTAAAAAGCAGAAAGTAAATTCAAGTCAGATAATATAAACTATTTAGTACTTTTAAAATTGGAAAAACTCAACATTAGTTTATAAAATTGAAACTACACAGCACAGAAGAGAAAAAAAAAGTTTATACATTTTCTGGATCTAACTAAATAATGAGCTTCAATCTTAATCATTTCTGAAAAATGTTATATATATATATATATATATATATATATATATATATATATATATATATATATATATATAAAAAAAGATATTTTTTTCCCAGACTTTATCCCACTTAGCCAATTCATTTTTAATAAAAAAAAATATATAAATGTGATATGAACACTTTATTTTACTGTAGTGATTTGCATCAAATCATTTAAAAGTAATTATCATCTAAAAACTGACCTATATAGCCATAACAGGTACAAATCATAATTATTTATATCAACTGATTAAAATAGACAAAATCCAGAATAGATAGAAAATGCAGCAAAGCCATTTGGTACTAGTTGACATTGTTTATAATTTCTTGTCACTTTAGAAAACACAAAAGTCATAACAGTGAAAATTAAAATCAATAAACCACTGAGAAAAGAAAACACCACTTTTTGAGAGTTTCAGCAACAATATTGAAAAATAAAGCCAGAAAGACCAGTACAAATCTTTTGAACAAGTTTGAAAATTATTTAAACCTAATTTTTGTCATTTAAATTTTAGTCTGTGTAATATTTATTTTTGGAAACAGCTAAAGGCCTAAGTATATATTTAAAAAAAAAAAAAAACAACTTAAATTTAAAACCTTTATCAAGCATATTTTTTCCTATGTTAAAATAAATCTTGAAAAGGATGCAAATTAAAATCATTTATTCAATATTTAAATTATGTTAAAAATTATTTTAAGACTCAATATAAACAAGTACATAAATTTTACAAGCACTACTTGATCAAACATGAAAATATAAACTTCTATTTTTTGAGTTTTAATAAAAAAAAGTGTCAAAAGAATAGTTATTCCTTTGATACCACCATTACTGTATACACTTTTGACTCCATCTGCAACAATGTTTGTTTACAAAATTGTAAAAATATATGAACCAAGTATTATAATCTAATATTTATTAGTTATCATTTTATAAAGAAATAAATTTGAAAAAGAAATCTTATTCACAAGTTTATAAAAATATCACAAAATTCTCAAAATATGTAAACAACAATGCAATATTTATAATTTACCATAACTATGAAAACAATTTTTTTTTATTCAATCTAATTATATATATATATATATATATATTTGTTAATTCTCAAAAATAAAGATGTGTAAATCCACTTTCAATATGTCTGGGTTTTATTAAAATTCTAATCATCACTTAAAACATTGATGAATCAAAAGTGTATACATAAAGAATGGTGTCAGGGGATTATTCCCCTTTTGACACTTTTTTTTGCGAGCATGATATTTGAACATTACCAAAAAGCTTTTTTTATTTTGGCTTGACAACCAAATATTAAGCAGCAGAGAATAGTAATCAGGAGATTGTGGGAAAGTAATTTTTTCAGTTAAATACATTTTCATTGGAAATAAAAAGGAAAACTGGTTATTCTTTTCAGCTCCAAATATATACTTTTAAAATAACTGAATTCTAAATGAGTGTTCATTGCAATAAAATAACAGTGGTGAAAATGGTAGAGATTTGCATACTATGAGATACTCATAAATAACCAAGTCAATTAACTAGGATGAGAACATCCACTTACAATACAGTGGAAAGAATATTGTTCATTCACAAACAGCTAAAGTAAAGTTCAAGCTCTTTAACCTTTATTCACTATTTTCCTTTCCACTGCATTGTGTTTCAAGGCTCCTCTAGTGGATTACTTAATTTCAGTCACGATCATTTTCTGTTGCCATAGCAGGATATGACAACTGCAAAATTCAAACATTATTCATTCATCCGAGTCACTTGCAAAAGCAGGATAAAATTTTTGCTTTGCAAGCAAAATCACTTCAAGTATGTTATATTATAAGATAAATTGCATGTACAGTTATGAGATTGAATTATTTCCATGTATTAAATCTATACAGACCTACACTACCAAAACATGTCAAGTAGGCTTGGCTAAAAGGTTGTTGTTCCCCCAGAATAAATGAAACACAGGTTTGATGCCTACAATTTTAAAAGAAATTGTAGGGATCAAACTAGTGTTTTATTTAGATGCTCCATGCCAGTGGATGTTAATTTCTGTTTGGAAAAAAATAAAATAAAAACAGATTTTTTGTAACAATGTTGTTGACGCTGTACAAAGCCTAAGAACCACTCAAGGTAGAGGATTAGAGAGAACGAGGCATGGTTTATGGGGATATGTGGGGAAGATAATGGTTGGTCCTAGACTTGAACAGGTTGACTATAGTGATTGGAGAAGCAATGGTATATATATGTGCACCTCCAAAACCCTCGATGATCAGAGCTTGGTAGCTGATCTCTCCTCTAACCTATCCTTAACAGCTCAGTAGGGAGGGAAAACTGGGTGGTCACATTTGATATCCACAAAACATGAGTTCATGGAAAGAGGTTGCTCCAGTGGAAATTACATCACACCAATGGAATACAAATTAAATTGGTTTGCTACAATGTATGTGATACAGAGGGTCTTAGCCATGAAGGTTAGAACTGGTGGAACTAAGGAATGTAGCTCATCTGAACATTTTCTATAGAAATAGTGATAGAACAGAAAAAAAGTTTGCAACATTTTGTTTGTGAGATGTGGATTGTAGGGTGGAAAATATTTTGTTGGCCACAAGGACATGGAGATTTTTATGGACTCTCAACACTGGAGAGTGAAGACTGGGTAGCTCCTGTCTATATATGGCAGCAGTACTCCATTTTCAACTTGATCTGGTTCTTATAAGAAGTCAGGTACTTACTGGAGTGCTAAAGGGAAACAACCATTTTCCAGCACCTTTAGTAATGGATCAGGTATGAGCTCCACTCGAGGTTTGGGTTGGGTAAGTCCCAATAGGCATAGAGCCTCCCTGAGGAAACATCTATTTATCGCAATCAGTGAAAGTTATCTGTTTGGTGATTATGGAACATCACTAGTTTACTTTTCAAGGTACTGAATATGACCAGCCAGTCCCCCCAACTCCACAGAGCTGTTAAGGCTAAGTCAGAGGAGAGATCAGCTACCAAGCTCTGGTCATTTAGGGTTTTGGACATGCACCCATATATCGTGGTATCATCAGCATAGATATTCACAAATGACCCGAGTATATTCTAAAGCATATCATTTATGTAAAGCAGAAAGAAGGCTGGACCAAAAAGCAAAACTTGCGAGACGTCTGCATTGATTGCTTATACCTTAGAGGACTGACCATTAATAACTAGCTTCAGAGATTTTTTACCGATTAGGAAGGACTTTATAAATGAGAGAACTCTTCCAGTGATTCTATAGCTTGTGTAGTAACCCCTTTATGTCGCACCATGTCAATGTCTACTTGAAAACATGTACACACCAAAATAACTTTTATAGTAATAAATAAATACTAAGTTACTAATTATATAAGTTTTCCACTTCACATGCATTTAGCTTTCATTTTGGTTTATTATTTATCTGAATTTAGTTATAAAACAATATGTTTAATGTTTAATAATTTTTGTGATATTCCATCGAAAAATAACATTTGGTCTTTTTTTTTTTTTTTTGTCTAAATTTTGAGAAGGAATTATACATTGGTTTGCTCAGCCAATGTTTTAGCCATTGCCCTTTAGTTTCTGGTCTTCAAATGTCTGTTACAGGTGGTAGCGCTAGCATGGAAAACTATTTACCCTCATGGATTGAATAAAAAAGGATTTAGTTTGAAGTTCCAGACACCAGAAAAAAAAAAGAAGAAAAAACAGGGTACAACAGCCAAAATTAAAACATTGGGACAATAGCAAAGCAACTATGACGAAATTTAGTCTGAGCAACTCAGTTTGCTTTTTTAATTGTTCGTGTTGGGCACCACAACATGGTGTATGGTTAGCAACCTTATCTCGCTAAAACAGTTATGACAGAATAATTGAATAATAGCAAGTTCGATCTTCACTGGGTGCCCCATACATTCGGTCTTGTAACACATCTACGCTACGCTTATCAATAAGTGCTCATGTTTATTTTTAAGAATTGTTTTTCCATGAAATTCTTATTGATAGTTTTTCCCTTAACTAACACAATTACATAAAAACAGTTCATTGAAAAGATACTAAAACTTGAAACTAGGAATAATTACTTTTTCAGTTTTTTAATTAAATTTTCTTGATTATAAAAAAATGAAAAAAAAAAATCTAGTAAAAACAATCTTATGAGAATTTAGGGAAGTTAAAAGTTTTGTATTTTTCTATTCCCATTGTTAATTGACTATATATTTTTTTAATTTTATCCTCCCCACCCCACGCCTAAGGACAAGATCACAGGACAATTTGAAATATGGACAATACTGATTTTCTTTTTCCTCTCTAGCGCTAAACTGTTTTTTTATTTTATTTTTTGTCTTAATTAGTCTCAAAGTAACTTTGCCCTGCAGGAAAATGTTTATCTCCCAGGAATTAAATAAAAATCAGAATAAAAATGAAAACGTTCATAAACAACAGAAATAAATAAAACAAAAATTAAACAACATGAAACATTAAAGAAAAATGTCAAGATATGCCTCTTGGAAAAAAAAAAAAATGTCACTCAGTCAAGTATAGTGACGTTCAATGTGTTATTGAAACAGACCCAGTCATTAAAAAAAAAAAAAAAGCAGGCGCCCTTAAAAGCTCGAGTAAAAAGGACTTACTTTTCTTTTTACAGAAGCAGTTTTTAATAATTATACTATAAAAACTGATTAAAGGTTAAAAAATATGTTCTATATTGTAGAGTAGTGTGTGTCAATTTGCAGCGAACAGGTTTTAAAGCGAATTATAGAAACTGCATTCCAATAATTAAAAATGTTCTGATTTTTTTTAAATTAAATATTATTGTATTATCCAACAATTTATTCGAACTATTCATCAAAAAAGTCCACCATGAAATACTTTTTAACACTTGCAAACGGCAGCTAAGTACCTCTGAGAGGAAACAGATGTAAACAAAGATCTCAATCTCAAAAATATTTTAATTTTATTGAGTTTAAAGTAGTAAAAAGTAATCTAATCAAGTTTTGAAATCAGACCCGAATCATTGTGGTAGCGGTGGTGCCAATATTCTTTTAAAAACAACGTGACTCTTCTTTCTCTACCCTTTCTTTAAGAATAAAAATAAATGATCTAAAAATCAAAGTTTGTTTTTTTTTGTATTTGTTAACTAAATAATATGAAAATGTCAATGTTTATCTACTTTTCGCACTTAAAAAATACGTTTTAAAATTTTAGTTGCTACCATACAAAGTCAAAAACGAGCTACACAAAACAAATCCACTATTTTTTGATAATTTTATTTTTAAACGTGGTTTTATTTTTATAATAATAATGATAATTTAATTTATTTATGTGAACAGTGAACATAAAACTAGAGAGTTTTTAAAAAGTACTTGCAATACGACACAAACAAAAAAGTCAAAACTTGTGGTTTGATATTGAAATAGTTATTTAGCTGTGAAATGTGTAAAAAAAAAAAAAAAAGATTGAATTGTAGTTTGTAAATTTATAACGATTTTTAGAGATGTTTAAAACAAAAATGCATGGGCATTTGTAAATTGTAATTCAATGAATTGAGTTATCAAAAACTATGACCAACAACTGTAGTAAAGAAAGACTCAGAGTCTTTTAGTTTTAGTTAAAAAGACGGTTCTTCGTCGCCAGAACTTTAAAAGAATTAGTTAAATTAAAATTTCATCTCAGTTAAAAAAAAATTATTCACTTAAAATTAAAAACTTCAATCTCTTTTTCTTTATTTTACAGAAACAAACATGCAGGTGATTGATGTAAATTTTTGTAAATTACACTTTGACTTAAGCGTAGTGTACAGTACGTAGTTTTTGCTGTGCTACAAGTTATTGATTAAAAAAGAAGATGGGAATGAAAGACTAATTAAGAAAGGACTTATTTGAAAAGGTTTACCTAGGAAATTAAATTTTAAAACATTACAATTACTTACATCCCGTTTCAGTGGATATTTCTTCGATCTCCTCTTGTTGAAGGAGCCTTGATGTCCTCGCTCCCATTATTTTATTATCTAGAACGTTGTCTTTGCAGGACGAAATAACCGTGCGGACTATAGACGTCACTCAAATCGACAATCTGACTGACCCACTGTTTAACAGCTGTTATGATTACTACTACTACTATTGATACACCTACTTGTTTTCGTCTTTTTTTTTTATTTATTTATTTATTTCATGCAATACGACTCTCCCCGTACTCTTCTTTTTCTATCTCTTTTCAACTGCCCACGATTACGACATTATTGCTTGACTCCTCCTACTCTCTCTTCATTTTCACCTCTTACTTTGACACTTACCTCGCTGATACTTTTTTTTTCTCGATATGCATCTTCTTACCCACTCCGTCAGATTTATCAACTCACTCTACTCCTAAATCACGCCTCTCATTTTCAAATATTTCTTCTTAACCTTTCTTTTCGCTATCTCTTTATTTTCTCACACGCACTTTTTCTGTTACTATTTCTCCCGTAACATTCTTGAATGACTTGTTCCAACACATTTATAGCCTCTCTTCAGCCCATTTTTACCTATGTAAATGTGTCTATAGTTTTCTCCAGTCATATTGTCCAATCCCATAAGAATAAAATAGATATGTTTCTTTTACCTCTTGACAGTAAAATTAATAACTTAAATGTTAAAAAATAAGTAAAGCCATAGTCCTGAGTAAAAAGAATGGAATAAATAAATGCCATTGACAAATAAAGGTGTGTGTGTGACAGAGAAGGAAGGAAAAAATAATAATAATATATAAAAATAAAATAAAATAAAATATCTTACCACCTTGGGACAATAGCTAGGTAGAAGTGGCATTTGTGAACGTAACAAATAAAACTTACGAACAAAAAAATATACTTAAAAAATTTATATAAAAATTCCTAAGTAACTTTTTTCTTTATTAAAAAAGCTAAAAAAGCATTATTTTTCCAGTTTTTTTTGTTTGTTTCTGTTTTGTTTTGTTTTATTGTTATTTTTTGCGTTACTTTTTGGCTGAATATTTGTATCAATTAATGATTTGTCTAAAACTTTTTCCCTGAACAAAGCATAGAGTACATAATTTTTAAGATTATTCGTACTAACATTTCTATGTACACTCCAGCAGTTGAAATGCACAGGTGGTTTTCTAAGCATAGCTTAGGTATGACACAAGACCGAAAGTATAGGGCACTCAGTGAGGTTTGAACTCACTTCATTATTGTCTTGCATGACAAGCTTACTAAACATTACACCACATTGAAGTGTCCCAATTGAAATATACAGTGAGAGAACTGTTTTTAACTAACCAATGTATTAAATTCTGTTAAATTTTATAATTTTTTTAAAATGAGTCCAACAAATCTGAAGAATGATCACTGTGCATTTTAAATGTCTACAGAAAGGCTAGCTATCTTAAATAATTGATTAGAATTTGATGGAGAATAAAAAAGAGAATCATAATTATCTGACATCAGTTATGTCAGGAAGTATTTTTGTAATGATAGAAAAATAAAAACTCCACTATTTCAAAAATAAAAAAAAAATAGAAAACTAAAATATATATTTTGTATTAATTATCTTTGCATGTATTTTTAAAAGGCCATAACTTGGTGTATATTTGGATTAAGGACGTTATCCATAGATAACCACCTGTAAATAAGTAAACCCCTATTTTAGTGACTTCCGCATCAAATTACAGTCCGCCACATTGTTTCTTCGATAAAAATTTAGCCTGATTTTTCTCTTTTTTTGTAATGATTTTACCCCAAGCAAGGCAATAAAGCCACTAAGACACAAGAGTTTACTGAATGTGAAAGAATATGAGAAAAACAAAAAAACATTATTAAAGAGAAAAAAGAACAGGAATTAAGAAGACAGAAGATAACAATTGATACTGAATATAAATTTTTGAAGATCAAAGTTGGCTGGAGATCAAGAAGCTGAAAGTTGGTTCCACAAGTGAGAAGTGCAAGAGAAGAAACTGTTAGCATAGAATTTATGGTTACATCTAGCAATTTCAACTGTAAAATGATGAGAACTATGTGCTAATCTATTATTGCACTTAAATTTGTAAAGTTGAGGTACCAAAGTGGAAAGAACATTAGAACAATTACCATGAAATTATTTATAGAAAAGGCAGAGGGAAGCTACGCTATGGTGGTGAGAAGGTGACTGATGTTGAGATGACAGATCTGGACTGATAAAATTGCAGATTCTTCTTTATATTTTATCAAGAATCTCTAAATACATAGTAGAAGCACCAGACAAGATAGGGCAGCAATATTCAACGCATGAACGAATGGTAGATTTATAAAAATGTAAGATAGATTCTAGCAACTCCCTGTTATTTACCTAGAGATTCTTGATAAGAGCCAAAGAAGACTCAGCAATATTATTGGTCCTGATCTGGCGGCTCAGCTTCAGTCACTGTCACACCACCATAAGATTGTCACTCTATGTCTTTTCTATAAATACTTTCATGGTAATTGTTCAGATGAGCTCTTTGCTATTGTACCTAGACTTCATGAATCTAAGTGCAGCACTTGACTGGTGTCAAGATTTCATCAATTGAGAGTTGAGCTGGCTAGGTGTAGCCATAAGTTCTATGTAACACTTCCTTTTCTCACATTTCTCACTTGTGGAACTCCCTTCTGGCTCCATGCTTTCCAGTATGCTTTTTAATCTGCAAAAATTTAAATGTAATGTCAATCACTATATACCATCCTCTTGATTACTCCCTTGTATTTTAGTGGCTTTACTGCCTTGCATGTGGTGATACTGATTTTAAAAAAAGCACAAAACAGTGAGCTGACTTTTCTAGCAGCAAACTGAGCAATTGATTCAATATTTAAATATATAAATAAGATTTATTTATAATAAGTAAAAGCGAACAAGAAAGAGAAATTTACATTGATAATTTTATTTGAGCAAAATTTTGAATTATATTTATTATACATTGAATTTTAAATTAAAAAATTAATTGGTCTCTTACTCTCCAAATAGCCATTTTTTTAAATGATTCATTTAAATAAATTTGAACTATTTTCATTATAACCCACTTTCCAGAACTTGTTAGTCTTAAATGATTAATTTTGGTAAAACCTAGCCCCATTTGTTTTTCTTATCCCTCTTGAGTTCTTGTCATGCCCATCAAAAGAAAGGGACAAGTAACCCAACCCTATGCATACCCAAAAGCCAATTAAAAATTTAATACTATTAGAACAGTTTGATCACTACTACCCATACTTGTGTTGAGGTAGATCAAATAATAGAACAAGTTCTGACTTATTAACAAATCTAACAAATAACTTTTTTCTCCAACCACATTATATGGATCTTGCTGGGGGCCCCAGCTCCAAGGACCAATACCAGTCTGGTCCTCATACTGTTGTGAATCAAGAATGTGTTGGCTTAGATCAAGGCTGGTGAAATGGACTTGTGGGTTCCCACCGAATCTATGATACAGGGCCCACACTCTAATACATCTCAATTTTCATAAGGTAGTATTTATATAAAATATGAATTTTATTGTAACCTAATTATGTACAATAATGGATCATATGCCATATAAGTGAACAATTCGACTAGAAAAATTGAAAATAAATGAAATCTATCTAAATACAAATTAGAGACATGTCATAACAGATCATTCCATCTTAAATAAATCAACAATGTCTTGCGGCAATTTTTATCATCAACGGGATATTTTTCTTGTTAAAAAGTTGAATAATTTTAACACATTCAACATTATGGATAAAAAATAGTAAATTTTATATTGCTTTTTTGAGACTTGGCATAAGCAAAACAAATTCATGGATTTGGACAAAAAAATGAATCCAGAATTATGTGAAAATTTGCAAAATTTTTTCATCCGTTAATAGTCAGTAATTTGTAATGTATATAAATGTAGGTAAATAAGAGCAAATGTTGATAAGATAGTGAAGGTCACAAAACACTGCTCAAGCTCCCAGTCAGTCGGGGGAGTTGGGGGTAATAAACACTGGCCCTGACTTAGGACTGCTTGTAAAGTTATCCAATATTACTTGAAATGATTATGCTTAAATGGATATGTTTATATAAGAAAATGTTTAACTAATAGAAATAGATAGCTGTAATCAGATTATGACAAATACCAATTTTGATTGCCTGAATAAATTAGGGTCAAAGGATATAAAGGATAAAGACAAATCTAATATCTTGCTTTGAATGTACCATAATTATGCAAACTTATATATCCTTCTGCTTATCTATTAAAGCTTACTTCATTTGGTACAAGTCACTTACAGGAGCCAGTATTCCTAAGTGGTCACTTGTGGGATCACCCAACTTTGTCTTTGGCTTTCGCATAACACCACTAGGTGGCATGGCAATTAGTGATATAAATGTAAAGGACTCATTCTCATTTTCTCTTTTTGTTCTGGAATATAGAAGAACCAACAAACACAGGATTTTTTATAAATTCACCCCAAGCAAAATAATAATATCATTTAGATGCAAGGGGCTACTGGGAGTCGAAGAGAATAAAAAGACTTTAGAAGGAACTGGAAACCCTATCCGAAACAAGAAACAAGGGATAATCCTCTACTCCTGTTTAAAAGACCATGGAGGAGTGTGAACCAGTTGATAGGTGAATCTATCTATTCCCCTTGTCTCTGATGAAGGAGATTTCTTTCTCCAGGCCAACCAACTACTTAAATTCACCAAACCATGTTATACACTCACATGTACACACAAAACTGCTAATCCCATAAATGTTTTTCTTCCTTTCTTTAAACTATCATATATATATATATATATATATATAGATAGATAGATAGATAGATAGATAGTCCTCTCCCACTACACACGACCTGAAATATTGATCAGGTTTGATGTTACTTAACTTTGCTAATCATATGAAGACCAGTACTTTCAATGTGGTTGGATATTATATGTACCTGTCTGAGATCTCAATGTCATACTCTGATGTGCCAAAAGTTATGGGATAGCAGTATGTAAATGTAATGGTTGGTTGAAATGTCCAGACCTATATCAGTTGTGCTCTGATATCTGGCGAGTCAGTGTGAACACTGGCTAGGCTATTTATAGCAAAGTGATATGAATTACTGGAATTTGAATAAGGCATGATAGTGATTTCCAAATAGATAGGACATTCCATTTCTGAAATAGTGGTGACATAGATATCCCTTAATTTACTGTGTCATGATTATACCAGGAATAATTAGCATTACTGCCTGCAGAGAATAGCGCAGTGGCTGACCATGGATCTTTAATGATCATAATCAGTGGCATCTGACTAAAATATTTTGTGGTACAGGCAAGTGACACTGGTTCAAATCACATCCTTATTCAATGCAGGGGGTAATAGATGTATATCCAGCAGGTTATTTCAGTGTTCTTTACCTTCCATGGGATATGGGAGCAGAAATATCACCAAAGTACTCTTGTTAACATCACAACACTAGACCCAGTAGCTTACCTGCTAATTTGACAATTATTCATGGTTTCATTTGTTTCAAGCTGATTGTAGGATTCAGATATGGTGCAGACCCCATGTGTCGATGGACTCCAGTTGTGAACAAGGCATCATACAAGCTGAATATGGTTTCATAATGGTGTAGGGTGTATTTATGTGGCATTGGTTGGGTTTGCTGGTCCAACTAAACATGTCATTAATTGGTGACCTCTACATTGACCTTCCTCATGACCATTTACACCCATTCATGGACTCCATGTACCCCAACAATGAGGGATTATTCCAACAAGATAATGTTCCATGTCACTTGATTCAAGCTGATAGAACTGGTTAGAGGAACATTCTTGAAACTTCCAATGAATGGTATGACCACCACATTTGCTCATGAGCCCAATTAGGTATTTATGGGACATAGTAAAGAAGTCCATTTTTACACAGGATTCTTTAGCAATAATAATCAGGAAGCTGTAGACAGCTCAACATCTCTGCAGTATTAACCACTTGTGGAATTGATATCACATTAATTTGGTGCAATTTGTCAGGTTAGTGGTGTCCTACATGATATAAGACACTTATCTCATGACTCTTGATATATCATTGTATAATAAAAGGAAGAGGAAAAAGATATATGCATAATGTATTTAAACAAAGTTACATTTTTGGAAATGGTTGTTATAAATTAAATAAATTAGTGAGGCATTAGCTTTTTCCTTAATATATAGAATTGTTGGGATTTCCCCTACCTTGTCTGCCAAGACACCTGCTAGGTAGCACTGTTCAATACAATAAAATGATAGGGGCAATAAACCCCTCCTTTCTCTAGGTGTAGTAGCGGCAATACAGCAACTTTCCTTTTTTTAACAATCTGTATGCATGTAAATATAATATAATTTCTCTTCTTTTGTCACCTATGTTGTTCTCTTTCTCTCTTTTTCTCATGCACACACACACACACACACACACACTATTGCTAAGTACAAGAATGTTTTCTTTCCTTTTTTGAGCAATCTGTATACATGTAAATTTAATTTCTTTCTTCTCTTCTTTTTTGAAATTTCTTAACCTCATCCACAAACTACAAATTGATTGACAGCAATCTCATCTAATACAAATAGTAGCACTGTTCACTACAGAATAATGAAGAAAACAAATTGACAACAATACCCACCCTGGTTTTAGTGTTTTCAACTCTGTCATTTTGACTCAAACAATTTCAAATTATCAGCTTTGATCTAGATATATTCAGGTTAATATGTAATTTAAGAAACTTTACCTGTGAAAGAATGAATATTTGCTTAATGAGTCAAGGACTAAATAAATTATAACTCTTTTAAGGACAAAAAAGACAATCATTAAACATTGAATAATAATATATGCCATTAGATAAGGTTTCTCATCAGCAGTCATTCTGTTTGTTTTCCTGCTTTTCTTATAACTATATTTAGTTTTCATATGTTGCAGATACTAAGTGTCAAGAAATGAAAGAGTCACCTAATCATGGCTTCTTTAACAAAAGTTGACATAATTTATTTGCCCAGTGAAATAAGAGGCAACAGAAATTTAGATACTTGTGTACTTATGCCATAAAAAATGATGGCAATTGTTAGAAAGTTTTAATAATGAGATGTAATGAAACAAAAGTTTTCAAAACTTATGTATTCTAAGTTTAAACAGGAATTTAGGCATACTCAATGAATACAGCTTCTGCAAAAAGCTTTCTAAAAACCCTCTACAAACCCTAATCATGACAAACAACTAGCCCAAAACTATTAGATCGTTTTAGTAATATAACACATGCAGAAAAAGTAAAATTCCACCAGAAAAAAGTCCCATTTTATTTTTTATTTCTTACCTTGTAAAGAAAAGACACAAATTCTGATTTTTTAAATCTTTCTCATCACGCTTCTATTTGGTCAAAAGGTCTACTAATATACATTAAATATTATTATTGTTGTTGTTGTTGTTATTTTTTTATCTATTGAATTTCTTTCATTGGCCTATTATATCTACATACGGGTGCGATTGATAAATTGTCGTCATTTTATATTCTTAATTTCACCCATGCACATTGTTTGTTTGTTTTTGATTTTGTCAACTGCACAGTATAGTAGAGTCAGTTGGCACTGTCTGTGAAAAAAAGAGAACCATGACACAATTCACTCCACTAGATATTTGGAAATGGCATGTTGTACTGCTTGGCATTTGTGCTGAAAGCTCCAATACAAACATTTCAACACAGAGGCCTACATCAAATGCCTTGAGGAAGTAGTGCTGCCTTGGGTCAAGAGGATGGCTGCTGGAAGACCCTATGTCTGGCAACAGGACTCTGCACCATGCCACACAAGCAGGAGAACCCAGTCATGATTGTCAGACAATTTCAGTGACCACATCACCCCTTACATCTGGCCAACTAACTCCCCAGACTGCAACCCCCTTGATTATTATGTGTGAAGCGCAGTTGAGCGAGAGACTAACAAAATTCCTTGTAACACCAAAGATGAACTGAAGGAAAGGATTATGGCAGCATTCACCAACTTAAACAAGGAAACCATCCCAATAAACATAACAACTTGTGAAACTTTTTGTGGCGCATCACAAAAACTTTTCCAGTTTGTCATTTTTTTCTAAATATTGTTTGTTGTTGATATATAAAATTATACAAAATTATATATCATTATGTATATATATATATATGTGTGTGTGTGTGTATATATATATATATATATATATTATTAAAGAAAATTGAAAAGTGTTGGTGGAACCAACAGACAACTTGCCAAAAGACCTAACATCCTAATCAAGAGAAAATCTTGAAGAAGAAGAGAAGAAAGAAAAAGGCCTAAAGGCATATATATATATATACATATTTAGAAAAAATAGTATGACAAATTGTAAAAAAACTTCTTGTGACAAGTTTCATCTATTAGGATTTCATTGGACTGGGCTTTGTTGATGTTGACACGTCTATACATGCACAAAAAACGAGAGATGCTGGTAGTTTCAAAATTTTTCTATTCTATTTTCCCTCCCACTATGGGCCACCACATTTGATTTTTCCATCTCACCTTCACTTATGATTTTTTTTATGTGCTATGTGTCTGGGTTTTAAGAGGATAGTTGGTTTTCTTCATTATATATTTTATTACATATGCATGGGATGTTTTAAATGCATTTTTTTTGTCAGACCCTTTCTTGTAGGTGAAGAAACTTTGATAAAAAGGTTTTAAAGCAGTAGACTTACTACTAAACACCATCCCAATAATGTTTACTAATTCTTTACATCTGTTCCTCTTACATAAGCAATTATAGTGCCATAATGAATATATTATCAGCAGTAACCTGGAAGATATAAAACAGGTGAACACTTAAGTAACTCTCTTTTCTTCTTTTTTCCTCCTTTCAAAGTGTGTGCCATCAACTTTTCATACCGAAGCAAAAGGGCTATGGATGCTTCACCTACACAGGCAAGTCACACTCAAATACATTCATTAATAATTTTCATTGTGTATTCAATTTATTTCTAGGAAAGGTAACTCTTAAACTTTCCTTTTGTTATTTGTTTAATAAATGTTATCTCACATTGCAAATCATTTGGTCTCTCTTATTTTGACAGACCAGGTTCTATAGCCATGGGTGGCAACCAGTCTAGGAGAGGGGAAGCTTCGAATTCAAACCAGCCTGGAGAGGGTTGTACTCCATCAGTTTATCTTGCCCAAGAAACATCACTTCTGCAGCTGCAGTACATGTGGTGCCCCTACAACTCTGATGGGTCACGAGATTCATGATCATGATATATATATCATATCTTCAAAAGTTAACAGACTTGTAAAGTAGTTGTGCTCACTTAAATTTATCAGCACTATATTGTCTTTAAAATTATTTTTGTTATCAATTTTTCCAAATTTCTTCTCAAAATATAATTTTTCATGTTGTACCTTTAATAAAAACATCTCTGGTCTGATAAAGGATCAAGATATGAAGATACAACAAAAATTGCTGAAAATAAAAACTGTAGTGTATAAGTGAAATAACTGCAAAAAAAAACAAAAAAGCAAACAAGGCTGTAACATGTCTTCATTTATTACAGTTTCATTTCAACATTATCAAATAACCTGATAAAAATCTGACACGTTTCTGGCCAATAACGAATTCTTCATTTGAGGTGAAATCAGGTGTCTGTGTACCATCCGCATAGTAGCCCCAGGACTTTGGGCCCACACTAACCATACATTAGCCATAGGGTTTTCCAGTTTATTTGCCTGCCATGTGTCTATTGTGGTTTTTTCTATTCCCACACGTTCAGCCAGAAGTCTCCAGTCATTTCCTTCAATAAAGGAAGAGCATTAAACAAAGTACACAGTCAAGAAACAACAAACAATGACTCTTATTAATATATTTCCAACAATTTATTATAAAATGAAGTGTGCTGAAAATATTATCAATAAGTAATTGTTTTCTCTAATAGTTTATGGTAAGAGGTGAGTAATATATTTACAATAAATATTAAAGGGTGTAAAATAGACATATTTCTTAAAAGAAGAAAATGGACAGGGAGAAAATATACAATTACCATAAATATCTATTTGAAGCAAGAAAGAGAACACTGATATATATATATATATATATATATATATATATATATATATATATATATATATATATATATATATATATATATATATATATATATATATATATATATATATATATATATATATATATATATAGCCTAGTGGTGAGAGTCTCTGACTGATGTCAAATCGGTCGGGTTTCAATACCAGCTTAAAGCAATCACATGTATAGCCACACTGATGAGCTGTGATACATCGAAACGATCTGTCTGTGGATGACTATATATATATATATAAAACAGATATTGGTCAGAGTTAAATTAGACTAGAAAACACTTGTATTAAAAAAGTGCTCAATACA
Organism: Acanthosepion pharaonis; assembly: GCA_903632075.3. Lineage (NCBI taxonomy): Eukaryota > Metazoa > Mollusca > Cephalopoda > Sepiida > Sepiidae > Acanthosepion > Acanthosepion pharaonis. Next base: position 170,295 of record CAHIKZ030001238.1, read on the forward strand.
CATATAAAGAAAATAAAAATTAACATATAGAGCTTTTAAATTTAAAAAATTTGGTGATCAGTCAGTCATGCTACCTTTGTTTCAAACTTTCAGTATCTTCAAGGATACCAATATATATATATATAATTTTTTAATATATATATATATATATATATATATATATATGTGTGTGTGTGTGTGTGTGTGTGTCCAATTAAAAATAAATTCATAAATTTTTTAGAAATTGCTTTGTTTACATTCCAGATATGAAACTGAGCAGGTACTGGATTTTGAGAAAAATATCTTAGTGAGGAGGTGTGCTTTTTTTTAAAAGGGAAAATGGAACCATAGTAATCTGGGATGCTCTTTGTAGCCAAGTGGTAAAGCATGCTGGAATAAATGGTGGTTTCTCCTTCAAGATGGTGTTACGATTCCTGCTGGAGAGCACATTTTCCTTAAGAATTCTTGAATATGCAGGCAAATCGACATAATACACACTGTTTAAAAGTAAAAATAAAACTGAGGTATTTATTTTAAATACAAGTATCCTTACAATTAATTAAAATATGTTAAAAATAAATCCATTAATTCTTATATATATATATATATATATATATATATATATATATATATTCCATAAATCAAGAAGTCATACAAGAGATTTTTCTTGATTTATTTATTTGCTAGGATTCAATTGATCACTTTTTAGCACTTTTTTTTTTGTCTTAGCAATTAACCCCTGAAGATGATCTTGTATGAGGTTGAAAATACTTGGGAAAGTAAAAGAAATGAGAAAAACTACAGCACCTTCCATAATGAATTTAATTGCAACATACGAGAATACAAGAGGATTAAAATAAATAAATATATATTAATAAATATACTTTTTTTTCATTACCAGTAACAATACTCAAATTTTCATGCACAACACAGAAACTCCGAGTTATGCAACTTGTGAGGAAAAAGAAATGTATATTTATTAATATATACTTAATAGCACTATTATATTACATCGAGCACTATTTTATTAACATCAGCATTCAATGTGTGATATCTTATATATATATATATATATATATATATATATATATATTGTTGTTTTCTTTCTTGTTTCAAATTGCCATTTATGATGAGTGCATTTTTCTCCCTGTCTGTTTTCCACTCTTTTTTAATAAATATGTTTTGTTTTTATAAAATTATTTAAATTCTGTACCTCCAACATGATCTTTAAACATTAGAGAAATTATTTTAAAAATTAGAAAACTTTGTACAAACTGCATTATACTCAATGTAAATGCTCTTTTAATCTGTTTCATTATAAAAAAAAAAGAACAAAGAACTTGTTTTTTGTCTTTTCATGTGACAGAAAAAGATCTGACATATGAAGAATCAAAGTACAAATGGTGGTAGCATGCCAGAAAGTCTCAGTCCAATCCACTCCCTAAACTTTGACCAAATAATCAAATAGTATATACTTTTTTTTTTATATGCTTTTTGATCAGGCTAAGTATTTTTCAGCACTCCCTCATGGATTAATTATTTGTAATTTATAAAAAGTAACTATACAAGCTAGAAATCATAGGAATTATTGAAATGTTATTATTTATTTCTGTTCTATGTTTCTTACTGATAGCTATAGAATGAGATTTGCAATAAAATACTATTGAAATGAAAATGAAAGAAATTCAAGTTGAAAAACTTATAAAAATACTTGACAATTTGTATTTTTTTAAATCTAGGAGTACCTAATGATGCACAAATCAACAGTGTATGCATATATATGAGGGTGTGTGTGTGGTGGGGCATAGAGTAAATGTTTATATTTATATATATATATATATATATATATATATATATATATATATGAAATAAGAAGGAATCAAATACAATTTCTGATATTCATAACATTTAATATAAAAGATGGCTCAATACAATAGAGCAATATTCTTTAGTTAAGGATATTACATCAAAAACATATGAATAACACTACACAAATGCAATCATGTTTCAATGTGTATTAACACATCTCATCAGGCATTAGTAAATAACTGGTTAGTAGACAATTTATTGAGATTTAAAAGCACATACAACCTTTTTTCACGCGAAAAAGAGAAGAAAAGAAAAAGACTAAGAAAGAAAGACTCAAGATACAATCTTTTCCCAAGAAAGGAAGAATAAAGAAAAAGTGTACAAAAAAAGAGGGAGGGATAGCAGCAGAAATTGTTTTATTTATTATCAGATCCACCAATCAAAATGGTCTACGCTAAGTTCAAAGCAAGAGGAGAAATTGAAGTTAAGAAACAATCATAAGTAAGAGATCATAACCCACAGATTTAAAATCATAGATAACTTAGATGTTATATTTGATACAAATGTAAGTTTGTTACAATGTTAACATAAGACACATGACATTTCCTATGAGAGATGAAATGTAATTTAACATGACACTTGACAAACCACATACCTTGTGAGTTAAAGTTAGAATTTCACAATTTTATAGTTGGTAAATAATATGGCTCTTTAAGAAATAAATGAAAAGTAAAATAAAATGATCTAATAAAATTATTAAAAATATATAGATCATATAAAATTATTAAAAATATATAGATCATGCAAAACAGAATGTTAACTAAAGGGTCTTATATAGGGTGTTAATAAAACCAATCAATGGAAAATGTCAAAATGTCAGCCAAACACATATACCTTTAGACTAAATATTACCAGCAGTACTAGAAGAATAATGTACAAATTATACTACATCGAAATTGATCTTACTGACAAAAGATAAGCTTTATATGGTGCAACAAGGTTATTCTAAAATATAAGGAGGAATTGTCAAATTTCAAAGACTAGCAACATTGTAGAGTCAAAGGTATGATATGTTTACAATTAACCATTAACTCAAATCTTTCATTTAATAAATCATCCCTATTCAAAAATCTGATAATCTGCATAATCTCCTGTAAACACAGAAAACAAGGTTCATATAAGGATTTACATGTTCTTGCCAGTTTTAAAGTTTTCCATTTAACTTTAGGAGTTTTATTTTCATCTTTCAAGTTCAAAAATATTTTGAAAGTGAAGTATTTTCTATTGTAGAGATAGAGCAAAGATACACAAGGCTTTTGGTTAAACATCTGTTAGATAATGGGCATTGGTTAGTATTGCTACAATTACATTGGTCACTATCCTTAATAATATTTTTATTAGTACTTGCATTATGATTAAAATTATCAAATTGGTTTAGAGTTCTATTGTTGCGCAACTTTATGATTTTCTCAAGATTATTAGTGCAACAGTAACTAAATTTTAATGTATTTCTATTAAATATTTAACTAAGAGGGTTGCTTTTCAGAAAATGTTTATCAATCAATTTGAGAAACTTATGGCCTAACTTAGTACTTACTAATTGATTAAATGGAGGTGTGTACCAGATAATCTTCTTATTCCTTAATTTCTTATTCCTTTTCTTTGAATTACTATCATCATATTCTCTAAACTGAATTTTGGTGCACTTATACTTAAGAACTATTCTTAAGAACTCTATTGTACATACTGCTATGTTTCTCAAACACATCTTTGTCTGATGAGTGGTTACTTATCCTACGTTATACAGAGGAAGGAATATGTCAGATTACAGATGGGGGTGATTGGAATTAGGGTGAATATAGATTGGGTTAGCATTATTTTTCATATCAGGCTGAAAATTGTTATAGACTAGATCTAATGTTAAATTGAGAAAATCAACTTGTTCAATATTGGTGCTAATTTTAACTTTAAGATCTAAACGTTTAAGTTCCCTATGAATCATTTTTCTTAGTTTATCTACCTTAATTTTCATAGAAAAAAAAAAGTATATATATATATAAAAAAATGTATGTAGAAAAAAAAAATATATATACACTTTCCTGTCATTTTTGACATGTGAGGGTATAGCAACTCAGTTCTTAGAACTGAACAGCCAGACTACTCACATATATGATTTGATTATCATGGTGAAGGCTTGTGTAAAGCTAGCAGACTTTTTGGAAGAGCCGAATACGGAGAACTGGTGCACATAGAATGCTACAAGATCCCTAAATGACCCTCCTCAGGTTTTGGATTTACAGTGGTTCTTCTCCAAGACCATTTGCCACCCAAGGTTATAGGACCCAGTCTGTTCTGCTATTTACTCATAACTGTGTGGGGGGGATGAAATGGATTCATACATTTTCCAAAGTTATTTGCATGTAAATGAATGTAACAAACTCAATTGGAATTTGAATGATTTCCCTCAGTATGCCCTATTCTGTAATGAAAGTATTGACATGTACACTGAGGGCTACTTTCCAGTCACCCTCTTTTATACCATCTTTGGTCCTATAACTATAGTTCCATTACATGTAAGTTTATGTAAGGAGTGTAGAAGGTTAGTGTAGATACATATTAATCTTGTATATGTATTCATATCTTTATGTGTATTGAGATTCATAAGTTTGTGTGGTGGTTTGCGTATATTTACACACTGCTATGTGCACTTATGTACATATGTGTATCTATATATATATATACTTTTTTCCTCTCTGTTTTTCCATTTCTCCACCTCTCAATTTTTTTAACCATAGACTATCCCAAAGTTTCATTCTTTTATTTGTTCCTTCTCTTTTTTTATTTCATTTAATTATATTCTATTACTATTTATTCCTTTGTTCCTCTTCACTTTTTGTCTTGTCAGATGTTTTAACTACAGCCCGTCTTTCAGAAATAGACAAGTTATCCTAACCACAGCACGTTTTTTTGGAATTTGACAATTTTTGTCTCCACTGGCTATATGCAAGATGTCTTCCCCATTCTGCAACCTATAACTCTCTTCATCTATATTTACAATCTTACTCCCTCACCTACTACTAATAATAGATAGGCCTAATGCTCTTACACCAATCAAAATTTTAAGTTTATTTTCATAAAAAGTTTTGCACAGTCAGGAATCAAATAGAGATCGAGTTTTTGCTAATAATATGATTTCCCCCAGAAAATACACTGTCTTCAAAAACATCTGTCAGTGAGTAATTTCCATTTCTCTGTTGATTTCTCACTCCATTGATGAAGGACACAGATGTGCCCCAAAATTACAGACTTAAAACCTTTTTTCCGTGCTTCATTTCTGTCATATAGTAAATAATTAATATCTAATAAATGTTTCTTGTACTTTTTATATTGGTACTGTTTCATTTGCCTTTGTTTTATTAACTAACCTATTTATTTTACATACTATAAGAAGCACACACAAATTTTTTCTAATATATATATATATATATATATATATATATATATATATATATATATATATGTCAAGTAGACCAGACCTAAATATATCATATATATATGTGCAATATTTATTGAAAAGTGCTCAATATCAGTGATAGAACTAACATATTCAGTTGTATGGATATGAGTAGGCAATTTCCTTATAATTAGGATGTGGTTTTATTTCTGCAGTTGCATTGGGGGTCTTTGATTTCACTATTGCATGTTATTTTTTCATTGTGGCTTTTTATTAGTTGTGTTATGTTTTTAGTGCAGCTGTAGCTAACTTTTATGTTGTTTTTGTTAAATATTTTTGCTAAGGAGTTTGTTATGGGGAATCCATGACCTATCATTCTCCAAAAGATTACAATTACACATGTATGTATGCTCGAATGCATGGATGTGCATCTGTGCATAATCTCGGATTATTTTATGGGTGTGTTTGTGTGAACTATAATGCATAAACTTGTATGTATGTCCATGTGTATAAGAGTGTCATCCCAAAATGGACACAGAGGAGAATTTCCCCCTCCCACCACCAAACATAATCAAACACAAACAAGCATAAATAGATTCAATTTTTAAAAAACATACCAGTTTGTCTGATGATCACAAAAGCATGAAACCCAGGGTCACAAACTCATATCCATACAACTGAATATATATATATATATATATATATATTGTAAGCAATTTCTCCATAAAGAATCTGAATTTTTAAATTATAAAATATTTATGAAAAAAGTTATCTGCATAAAATACATTTTCAAATTTGAAATGTTTAATTCTTTAATATTTCGAATATTTGATTAAAATCATTCATGTCATATTATTTTAATTTATGCAACAATCATGTAAAATATTAACTTTAAAATTGAATTTTCCCATTAAACATTTTGTTATTTTTTTCACGCTGCTTTCTTTTGAGAAAAAGAAACTCATTTGAACTTAACAGAATATAAATTATTGTTATTCTTATCTCAATGTTCTCATTCAAGTTTATTCTTAATGCTAAAATCTTTTCCTGGTGCTAATCAGTTGTATTAAGCATGTGGTTCCCAACCTTTTTTTAATCCATGGACCACTTTTACTGTTAATTTTTTTTTTGGTGGACCCCATGACCATTTGATGAAAAAAAACTATTTTATTTTTTAATAATAGATAAGTTGAGGAATTGTATTATAGAAATAGTAAATGTATATGTTTCCTTTATATATAGTCCCTATATAATTTACAAATTAAATTAATTTCATTATTAATATTTTTTTTTAATATTTTATATTAATTAATTTATATTGATATTTTATTAATATTTACAATTAGTATTATTATTTATGATTAATATATTAAATTAATTTATATTATAAATTATAATCTTTATATAATTTTCTTTTATATATATAATTTAATTCTTCCTTTATATATCCTTCTCGGTTTTATTCAACTTTTACAATCAAAACATCCCATTAAGTAAAAGAGACGCTAACATATCACTTATTCTCATTTTCTGCTAGTTTTTAGAGTTGTTTTTCTGTTTTTACTATTTTAATATGGTGTAGATTTCTGTAGAAATTCCAATTCTCAATTGTAACAACAATTCTGAAGTGAAATTGCTCTATGAACAATTTAGAATATTACAATGGACCCCTAATTTGCTATTTTTTTGTGTGGACTCCAGAAATGTTAGCTGGACCATCTGGTTCCATATAAATCCCAGTTGCGAAATACTGTGTTAAATCATGAAAAATTTTAATGCTTTTTAAGAGGAATTTCATGAATCTAAGGGAAATAACTCAAACAAAAACAAAACACTATGAAAGTTTAAAACTTGATATTTATAGTAAAAAACCAGTAATGCATTTTTATAAAAAAAATTACCAACAATGCGCATTAAGAGTAAAATTGCCAACAATACTTATTTATAATAGAATTACCAACAATACATTTTATAACAAAATGACTAACAAAACATTTAACTGTGGTTGAAGGCATAAAACTGCATTTAAAATATTTACATTTCAGAATTAAATAATCCATAGAGGTCGATATGTCACTAAACAAAATCAACCAACCAACATACTGCTATCTCAAAACTTTTGGCACATCAGCATATGTTCTTGAAATCTCAAACAGGTACATATAATATCCAATAACACTGAAACTACTGGTCCTCATATCAAACCTAATCAGTACTTAAAGAAGTGTGTAGCTCGGGAGGAGCTTAATAATAGACAAGGTTGCTGTCTTTCAAAAACGAGAATTCAGTACATACATTCAAGCTCTGATAATTCACATTGTGTTGTCATGAGTAATCATCTTGTCAGTGTTCACACTGACTAATCAGATATCAAAGCACAACTGATATAGGTTTTGGCATTTCCATAATGCTAAGATGGAGTGGTGCTACCTAACATTACCTTTACATACTGCTATCCCATGACTTTTGGTATGTCAGTGTATATTTGTAAAATTTACCTTTTCTTGTCTTCTTGTTCAGTTCATAGAAAATATGCTCTTTGAGGCTCAGTTCTATTTTGCTGATGTGTGTGTCCCCAGGAAACTTTTGACTGGGCTGTTAGAATAAAAAGATTTGCCCATAAGCAGAGCGATACCTGGCCAAGTTTAGTCATCAAATTTTAGTTACTCTATTACCTGTAATGATTGCCACAAAGAATACATTGGAGAAACCCCCATGTATTTAAATAAAAGATCATATGTACACAAAAAGAATATTTTACAAAACAACACATTAAACGTATTATTAACAGGGTTGACCACAATTTTTGATTAAAAAATACTATTTCTAATTAAAAGAGAAAACAATTCACTTAGACAAAAATGTTTAGAAAGTGCTTTAATCAGCTGGATTATATACCCAAAACACATAAAAAAAATTGTTTTTAAATTAAAAATTTTCCAGGATCACTTGTTCATACACATGTGTAGTTGTATCAACATAAGCAAACAGTCTGATGAAGTCCTAAAAACGAAATGCTTCACACAAAAAAACTTTTTCTACTTTGTCATGTATCTTTCCCCCACATTATATATATATATATATATATATATAGGCTGTGGCAAAAGCACTTCCCACCTATACCTTCCAGAAATACCTCGCACATAATAGTAAGATATTACTTAGATGAAGCCACTAATATCTTACTATTATGTGGGAGGAATTTCTGCTGCACACTGTATATATACATGTATCAGTATTAATAGTAGAAAAAACATATAAACCTGTACTGTTTTGTGTATTTTTTAGATCCAATCTTCAGTAGATATGTTATTTTTATTAAGACATAAGATCTTTAAAATTCTGCTAATGAGGTAAATAAAATTATTTTATTTTATTTTATTTTATTTTATTACCCCCATCCCCATAAATAAATGAACTACTTCACTATCATTACAGCATAGTATAAATACCAATATTTAAATTATGGAATGGTCAGTTTTAAATCAGCACTTGACGATTACATTGTGCATGAGTTGTGCTACTGGCGAGGAAAAAAATGTATATTTATTATCAATATAAATTATAGCTCTGTTATTATACATTGAGCACTATTTTATTGGCACCAGCACTCACTGTGCAATATTTGATATTCATATTTATATACACATATGTGTGTGTGTCCATGTCTGTGTTTGTATGCATGTAGATCATTTTAATTGTTAAAAGAAATTGTGTGAATTATTAATGCAATTTTTATTTTTTCAATTTTAAAGACTGAAATTTTTGTTTTTAATATAATGAGAATAATATGAGAAAAGAATGAAAACTGTACAGTATTGTAGTTCTTTATAGACATTGCAGAAATCAGCTGCCTTTACTGTCAGATATTTCTTTATGGTCACCTTCTATAACAGTCATAAATATTTCTAGTAACCTAAAAATTAAGTTTAATTATTGGATCCTTTGGTAGTAAGGTAAGATAGTAGAATCAGTGTGTCTCAGGAGAGTATGAAGCAGTACTGGAAATTTCCCTGGTTTTTACTGATTACATCATCAATGAGCAGCCCAACTGAATCAGTTTGCAAATAGATTTTGCGGTATCTATTTATGTTCAGTTATTACACAAAGTTTTTTTTAATGTTGTGTCGGAACAGATTTGTTGTCTTTATGATGACTGACAAATTCCGACAACAATGGCATCAAATTTTTCTTGAAGCTCAACATTGCTTCAGTAGGACTTGGGGGAACACTGTTCAGATTGAATGCTGGTTTGGGAATAGCATACACATTTCAGGGCCAGTTGAGTGTTGATACAAGATGACAAGCAGTTATGGGCTCATCCATGAGGATTGTTGCCAAACAATCCATCATCTATCTCACCTGAGTGAAATCACTTATGGAGTCTGTCAAGAGATCCTTGTCTGGAAACTCTCTGATGCCACATCATATTATTTACAATATTCACAGTTGGACTAATGTCCTCATCTTTGCCAATAATAATATTAAGTTTAAGGCTCTAAGTTCCAGACTTAGAATTGTCTCATGGGACAGTTGCCTGGTGGATTAAAGCATTGGTTCAAGAATTTGGTGATATTGTGAATTCAATCCCTGGACTGGGTAGTGTGGAATTACTCAGTAGGAACAAAGCAAGCGGTACTAAAACAAATAACAAGGCAACATATCCCTAAATATAGACAGTGGAATGAGAACAATCTACACCTATTTTGATTAAATAAATTAAAATTACTTGACAGTTACTCAAAACAACAGACACCTAAAGAAGTTTGGATGGTACAATGGTTTTAGGATAGCATGCACATTTCAGGGTCAGTTGAGTGTTGATTCAAGATGATGAGCATTCAGAGTGAACAATCAGCATCAACATGTCTGAAAATGTGGGAAAAATTCATAAACTCATCTGTGAGAACCTTTTCTTAACAATCCATCAGTTCTCTCATCTGAATGAAATCAGTTATAGAGTCTGCCAAGAAATTCTTGTCTGGTAACTTTCTGATACCATCTAATATAGAAAGTAGTTTGTTGCATGTTAACCCAGTAAACTCCTCCTGTGGAGTATAGGGCAACAGCCTTACAATACACAGTGCTGCTATTGTAGTTTACATAGCATGTAGTTTTTTACAGGGTCAAGTTACTAGCCCTGCAACCAACTGATTTTTAATTCAGAGTTGTGCTCCTCCTAGACTGGTTGCCAACCAAGGCTAGAGAGCTCAGCCTTTCCTGCTATTAATCCCTAGGTGGTGTGAGAACATGAATTCATACCTTTCCCAGGGTACTTGTGCAAAAACAAATGCAACAGACGTGGCTTGAATTTGAACTAAATATGCCAATCCCACTTTCATGTTCATAACCGCTGTACTACACACGCAGGTTAAAACAATGATATTAATATATATCTAGTTTAAGTAATATGATATCTGATGATGCATAAATAATTCTGCAGCTTTATTATTAAAAAGTGTTTATTTTATATATTTGTTTATTTTCACAATATAGTGTTCTTCTTTAATAATGAACTTAATTGAATGGTAAATTTTAATAACAGACCAAACATTATACAGGGAAAATATATATAATATATAATATTTTAAATTATATAAAATATATCTGATGAGCTTTCCTCTTTGGTACCTCAACTTTACAAATTTATACACAGTACTAGATTGGTAGCCAGGTTGACATGTCTAGAGGTAACTAAGTTCTATACTAATAGTTTCTTCTCTTGCACTTATATATATAATATTTTCAATTATAGAATATATCTGTTTTTATATATTTTTATATTTGAAGATTTAGTAAGTGTATTTCATATGCATTTATAAAATATATATTCTGTCAATAATACAATTATTCTTATCTTGAGCATTACCATCACAAAAACCTTTAGTTGGTTTATATAAGTATTGTAAACATTTTTATTGATAATAACTTATAAAATATAAATATATATTATATATTGAAAATTTCAGATAAAATTCAGTTAATAACTATGTATCAGGCTCTCCCTCATTGATCTATCTAGGGTTACAGAAAATTCAGTAACACAGAAAGAAGGGAGTGACCTCTCTTTTGTGTAGGTTTCACTGCTAAAAGCATTTTGTCTGTCTTCATCAAATATTTAACAGCAGTGTGGATTTTGACTGCAAACAATATAGAACCTGAATGAAACTAATCAAAGCATTTTTTGCTGTCTAGTTTTATTAAGAATTCAACCGTTTCAATCAATGAGGTATCACTGACCCCTAGTCAGCAACAATCATCAACCTAATGACTCATCAACTAGCAGGGAAATGACATAATTTACAGAATAAGATTAACCCAGATGAGATTTTTCAAAACAAGCCCAACTGGGTAAATTTTGAGGATGCACCAACTTGTAATCAGTTTGTCTCTTTGCAAGTGTGTAAACCTAGGAATCTATCCATTTCAATTGTAAAATGAGGAGCTCTTGTGAGCCAATCTAGTACTGCATTTAAATTCATAGAGTCAAGGTAACATAGAGGAAAGTTCATCAAGACAATTATCATAAAAGTATTGATAAAAAAGGTAAAAGAAAGTGACTGAAGTTGAGGTACCAGGTCAGGGCCAATGACATTGCAGATTATTCTTTGGATTTTATCAGGGATTTCTAAATATATAGCAGGAGTACCAGACCAGAAAAATTTTCAAGCACAACAAAACGAACCAACTTTCCTAGTAACAACCTAGAAATTGATTCAATATAATCTTTCTACTTGATGTCAGTGAGAAACATTAGACTGAGAAGGTGTAATGAGTCACTCTCCTGGAGGAAAGCATTAGCCATGCTGATGGAAGGCAGAAAAGGTTCTCTCAAACAATTAATAGAGAGCAGTTTTGTTTTGTAAACATTAAAATTAACAAGGTATTTTTTGCTCCCCTTAATCATAAAATGAGGATTATTTTTTAAATCAACTACCAATTTGACCCTATCAAACAAATCAGATTTACTATTAGTACAGAAGTAAATAGTTGTGTCATCAGCATAGATACTAAATTGAGAACTTATGTCACGGGGAAGTTTGTTGATGAAATTTAGGAACAACATAAGTCTGTTGGGTCAGTATACCTGGATTTTAAAATCCAAGTGTTGTGTTCACAAATACAACATAATTTTTTATACAATGTAATGAATTGGAGTTGAAGAGAGTATCAGAGACAGCAGACAAAATACACAACAGCAACCAGACTTTCATGCCACATCATACTCAACAGCAAACACATCACCTATAAACAAGCCAAAGAAAATGTCTCAGCTAAAAAAAATATAACGGACTGCCACACAAATCTAGAGTTTGAAACTAAACCAAAACTTTCATTGTTCTCACCCAGAAATCAAAAAATGATCCTACTCTTCATGCAGAACAAGCCGGGATAGGTCAAACTCATTCTCCAGAGAGCAGTTTACCTACAATACCTGTTGATATCATTATAAATTTGGAAAAGAAGCAAGGAAGTACAGAGAATCATGCATCTTCAATTCAAGAAATTCCCACACTATTGCATAACACCAAAGAAATGATTACTCTGGCAGCAAGTAAAGATGACATTAGCTACTGGAATAGAACAGAGATGTTGTCTATTTTACATCCAGAAAAAATACTGAATATTTATTTTTAGTTGACACTGGTGCACAAAACACTGTTATTCCACTGGAGCCTAAAAAAAAAACACACATTATCCACATATACACTACAAGCCACATAGGAATCAAAAAATGAGATATACAGAGACAGATCATTAACACTCAACTTGGATTTACAACAACCTTTTCTATGGATTTTCACACAAGCACAATTGAAAACGGTAATTCTTGGAGCAGACTTTTTATCCTATTTCCATCTATTAGTGAATTTGGCTACACACTCTCTCATCAACAGTGACACAAAGCTAATGGCAAAGGAAATCACCTCAATCTACACATCAACAGGAATTAGTTCTGCCATACCAACTGCTAATAAACTACAGGAGTTATTAGAAAAAATTCCTGTTATTATCACTCCTTTAAAAGACAAACGAAATTTTTCACACTGGTAAGCATTACATCACAACAACTGAACCCCTACACAGGCATCACCACACAGATTGCATCTAGAAAAATAAAAATAGCAAAAGACGAATTTCAACACATGTTGCAATTAGACATCATATGCTCTTCAAGTAGCCCATACTCCTCTTTGCTTCACATGGTTCTAAAACCAGACACAGGTGCATGGCAACCTTGTGGGGATTTTAGGAATCTCAACATGCAAACAGTTCCAGATAGGGTTTACAGGGAACCACGGTTTTCACAAAATTGAACCTAGTTAAAGCATACTACCAAATTCCAGTAGCACAGGAAGACAAAGAAAACAGCAATTACCACTCCTTTCAGGCTTTATTAGTTCACAAGGATGTCATTTGGGTTATGTAAGGCACGCAAAGTTTTCAGAGACGTATTGACATTGTTTTGAGAGGATTACCTTTCGTTTTTGTGCATATTGATGATGTTATTATTGCTAGTCATGATAGCAAAGAACACCAGGACCATATACAACAAGTTTTTGAGAGGCTTGAACCTTTTGGTTTAAAGATCAATATAAACAAATGTGTATTTACTGTTTCTAACTTGAACTTCTTGGGCCATGTGATCAACAAACACAGGATCCCGCCTGTCCCAGAGAAAGTAGCAGCAATGCAACAATTTCTACAACCAACATCACTGTGACAACTATGTAGATACCTCAGATTACGGCAGATTTATTCTAGTTTATTCTAGAGTCTTGACCCCACTCACAAACATGCTGCAGAAACAAAAAATAAAAATGCAAAAATAACTATAGAAGGAGAATCATTAACTGCATTCCATGACACTAAAAAAGCAGTAGCAAATTTCACTAACTCAAAACTCACATTGACAACTAACACTTTGGCAAATTCAATTGGATCAGTTCTACATCAGAAGCAAAATGTCTTAGGAAAAGACCACTTGCCTTTTTCTCTATAAAATTGAACAACACACAACAAAAATACAGTACCTTCTCAAGGGAGTTACATGAAATTTACTTATCAATAAGGCATTTCCAACATCTGCTTGAAGAGCAAGATTTTACTGTTTTCATGGATCACAAACCTCTCACTTACACCTTGCATATGAATACAGACAAATATACACCCAGAGATACATGACAACTGGATTATATATCCCAATTTACTTTGGATATCCGTTATATTAAAAGTTCAGACAATATTGTGGCAGATACACTCTCATGCTCCACAATACAACCTCTACATTCTGAAACCCTTGCCTTTGACCTCATTGCCAAGGAACAGCAAAAAGATGCCACAAACAGAGTAAAGGTGGACACTTCTTTACAACTGAAGGAAAATCCCATTTGGAATGAAAACAATACTCTGCAATTCAAAACAATATATACCACATTCACTGAGAAAAAATTGATTAGCAATCATTTTGTCTGGCCCAACATGTGTACTGATACAAAAAAACTGGACTCAAACCTATTTAAAGTGTCAAAAAAGCAAAGTAACCAGACATACAAAATCTCCTCCTGGGCAATTTATCAAACCAGATAGTAGGTTCACAAACCACCACATTGATATAGTTGGACCATTACCAGAAGGAAATGGCCATCATTACCTAATCAATATCATTGATTGATTTACAAGATGGCTGTTGCTGTTCCTTTAAAGGATTTATTTGCAGGGACAATCTCTAAAAGCATCTTACATGAATGGATAGCCGTTTTTGGTTGTTCCTCAATAATAACAACAGATCAAGGATTTCAATTTCTATCTATGCTTCTCAACAAATTCACAAAACTAATGGGAGTCAAATATATAACAACTAGATCATATCATCCTTGTGCCAATGGCTTAGTCGAATGTTTTCACAGACAACTTAAGGCAGCACTAACAGCAAATAACTATTCTGGGACTTGGTTAGAAAATTTACCATTGCTTTTCTTATCCATCAGGAATGTAATCAAGGAAGAGTTAGGATGCACAGCATTTGAATCAGTCTTTGGGACATTATTAACACTACCAGGACAGTTTTGCAATAAAACCAGTCACCTACAGCCAACCACATTTTTTGTACAAAACTTCAAACAAAGAATGAGTGATCTAGTTTTCACATCTACTAGAACACAAACCAAAAACCTTTACATCCCAAAGGATGTTCTCAACTGTGAATATATTTTCTTACAAAATGATGCAGTAAAAGGGCCTATTTGCCCTTCTTACTCAGGAACTTTTCCAGTGGTTGACAGGAAACAAAAATATTTTACCATTTAAAAAACGGTAAACAAGAGACTGTCTCCATAGTCAAACTAAAAACCAGTATACTTGAATTTACCTACAAAGAATAGTATGATTGAACACTCTATACCCCCACTGAATTTCAAGGTGTGTGAGCCATTTTCCTCACCTGCAAACATACACCCAAATGTCACTACAAAATCAGGTAGACAAGCAAATTGGCCTACTCCCTTTGAAACTTATATCAGATATTGAAAAATATTTCCAATATTTATCAATCTGCAGGGAAGATTTTATAGGATATAAACTCCTATATTTTATGGCCAATAAGTGGATCACAAACATGTAAGAGGTGCCTAATAATAAATCTTGTTAAATTCAGTAGATACAAAAACTTTTTTACAATTCTGTACAAACATGGCTCCAAATTAGATAAGTTGTTTCTGGAACCTGATTGGATTTGACAAGTCATGTGATGTACTCTCTACTACATCTGCATGGTTGAACTCCAAATGAACTGGAAATAGGTCAGGACTCATGTTACTGAGTACCTTCCCCATGTAAAACTCAGATAGGATTCATGAGCTGAACATTGGCTGTCAAATATCCATAAAAATGGCTCGTCAGCAACAGTCAGCAACCAGATCTGCAACAACACAGTCAGAGAAGGACAGTAGGTGAAATACAGTCAGCAAACCAAACCAGGCCTCAATCAACAACATAACAATACATATGTCAGTAATGAATTTTCTACATACAATGCCACAATGAAAGTAAGTCCTGTCTCCCCTCTTTTTGTTCACTGTGTTTTAAAATTACTGCTATCACATGCAATCAGTCAGCAATCACACACATGTTTCATTAATGTGTGCTTCACATACACACATACATATTGACATACCATACTACTTGTTTTCACTTGCAACAAAAACACTTCAAAACTTTGCAGTCTCACTTGTGACAAATCACTTTGAACAATTGAACTATTGGTCACTTCATGGCCACAACAAAGAACATTGATTTCTAATATGTAAATACAGGTATCTGGCTGTATAAATGAAATGTTACCGTCATATTTAGCTTTTGTCTTTTTCCTTTTTTGCAAAAATCATATCTTCGCATTGTATAAGTCCAAGGATATAGCCCTGGGGTACACCTGCATTAATGCAAAAAGATCTAGAAATGTGGCTGTTCAAGACAATTTTCATTTCATGATTTGATAAGACTGAATCAGTTTGGAAGTTCATTTAAAAATGCAATAACCTTTCAATTTGAGAAGAAAACCAGTATAACAAAGCCTGTATATTGTGGCCTGTGGCTAATTTTCCACAATCAATGTGGCTCTTCACATTTGTCCATTGTGCAGGCCTGATCTTTTCTCTGAAATGCTTTTAACCTTTTAAACAATGAAGGCATATACTTACTTTGGTTAAATGAGGAAGATGTTGGGTGTCCTGAGAAGAATTGTTTTCAGTTTTTGACTTTTTCATTTTCAGTGATGCAGTATTTAACATTTTCCTTTCAGGGCTACTTATGAATAAATACACTTGACCTAAAAAAATAAAGACAGGATTTCTAAACAATTAACAACACACTATGCTAAAACAATATTTTAATAGTTTAAAAACGTGACAAGAAAATTTAAAATCTAAAATAAAAATTAAAACAGCAATGCTAGTTAGATTTTCCTTCTCAAATACATCTATAGATACATTATCAATATTTTTCAGCAGTACAATTTTCTTAAGTCTACACCAAAATTTGTGAGAATAACAAATTCAATCAGGAAACTACAGATTATTGGAGATTCTGTAAGATTTAAGCATATTTTACTTACAGTTACATTTTACTAACAATTACATTATATTAACAGTTACATTTTACTTATAGTTACATTGTATTTACAGTTACATTTTAGTAATGGTTACATTTTACTTACAGTTACATTTTACTTACGGTTACACTTGTTAAATGACTTATAATTCCTTCTAGTATGTTATGAGGAGATTTTATGAACTCAGAAATTTAAATGCAATTATCAGACCAACAACTGTGTTTAAACATGAAACAGACTGCCATCATTAGATGTTGATGCCTGTGTCCATAATGCTTATATTTATATACACTCTGACCCTGATATTGAGCACATTTTTCTCATATATATATATATATATATATATATATATATATAGATAGATGCATGTTTTTTGTTTTGATTTCATTGACTGAACAGTAGAGTCAGTTGTGCACCATCTGTAAGAAAAAGAGCCTCATGATGTAATTCACTCCACCAGAAATTTGGAAATGGTATGCTGTACTGCTAGGCATTCATGCCAGAAGCTCTAATGCCAAAACTTTAAAGTGTTTGGGTGGCAATCTGAAGACAGTGCAAAGGATTCAGAAAGAGCTGGATGAGTTTAATGGTGATTATGAAGGTGTTTGGAGTGATCACTAGTCACGGTGACATTATGCCTCCATTCATCTTGCCACAGGATCTCAGGCTCAACATGGACTACATCAACTGCTTTGAGGAGGTAGTGCTGCCCTGGGTCAAGAAGGTAGCTGCTGGAAGACCCTATGTTTGGCAACAGGATTCTGCACAATCCCACACAAACAGGAGAATCCAGTCATGTCTGTCAGACAATTTCTGTGATCACATCAACCCTTACATCTGGCCACCTAACTCCCTGACTGCAACCCCCTTGATTATTATGCATGGTGTACAGTTGAACAAGAGACCAACAAAATTTCTTGTAACACCAAAGATGATCTGAAGGCAAGGATTATGGCAGCATTCACCAACTTAAACAAGGAGATTCCTTAGTTGTCTGGAGGCTGTGGTTAAAGTCAGTGGTGATCTTTATTGAATACATTTATTCTTTAGTATTTCAAAATATTTTTGTGTAATTTTGGTAAACATATTTGTTAAAATGAGATGTCAGTGTTATTTTCATTTAACAGACATTATATAACTTATACTCGGGTTTAAGTAAATAGCACACTAAATAAAAACAGTTGACACAAATTATTGTTTTTAAAAGTAATTTTCTATCCAAACTTGTAGTGTTTGTGAAGTAAAACTTTAAAAATCTGTATAAATTAAGATTTGGTAAAAACAAACAAATTCGACAGATTCAAATTATAGCAGACATATTATTAGAATGTATCCTATTAATTAATCAATCAATTTCAGGCAAAATCAAAATCTCTTTTTATAGAATATTACTAATATGATGTAGGTATGGTGGCATAGCAGCTCAGATTAAGAAATTGGAGAGCTGAGTTCAAATTCTAGTTGGTTACATTTACTTACATGCAAATACCCTTGGGAAAGTATGAATCCATCTCTTCTCTCCCAAGAAATAGCTGGACACACCAATGACAACCAGCTTAGAAGGACAACTCTGAATTCAAAATCTCCAACTATGAATTAAATAGCCTCACCAACCCACAATTGACCAAGCATGGTGAGTACAGTTACACCCTTGAAGACATGGTCAATCAGGGAGGGGTTCCTTTGACAGGAGAGAGAAGGCCCTAAATTTGGATCTGGTGTACTTTTGGCAGCCCTGGGAAGAATATTAATATGATATGATATCCCTAAATACCAACTTAAAATAAAATTTAACTAACTGATATTTTAAGAAGATAAAATTAACACAGAATTTGAAACATATGTCAAATTATTAATCTAAATTTCAGTGTTTAAGTATGTATAGTTATTAAGTTATTAGAAATTTTATATTCTTGAAATAACATACATTCAAATAGAACCAAGCACTTTTCTATTACACATTTGCATGTATTCTTGTGTTCACTAATATATCCATGCCCCAGGTATAAATGAAAGGACAATGTATCAAGTGGTCAGTCTGAAGAACAGTTGAAGTAACAGCCTGAGTTGAAATACAGGTGTTATTAGGTCTATTTCCTGTTGTACAAAAAAATCTTCATAAGAAGAAACAAGGCTAGAAAAAGAAAATGTTTTTGTAAAACACTTCAACAATTTCTGGAAGATAAAAATTTTTGTTTTACATTTTATCTACTGTCCTCTTTTTCTAAGTGGATGAGTTGAATATTTTTACTGGGGCCAAATTTTCACCCCCTCAACTTTCCACAAGCTGATTGCACAATTTTGATATTGGTAACCAGTCAAAGGGGACCTTAATGTGCATGTACACACTCACCTATAGTGTTATTCAGTCAGCAGTGAGATAATCACAGCTTATGTACTGTGTGGCCATCATCATGATAGTGTGCTTGTTCATCAGACAGTTCTTGTGAAAGGATTTTAGCAAAATATCACACCAGCCAGATACAATCATCATATTTTTTGTTGTAATTAATAAAAGCAATGCTCCCCCAAGAATATGTTTAAGAGAGAACCTAACATTGAATTGCTTTAATGTGCATGCATATAAAGCAGAATATATTTCAATAAATTTTATCTAACTACCATAATTAACAGATTTATCATTTATCTATTGATAGAGAGATTCAATCTTGTTGTTGTCGTTACTATCACTCACAAAGATATAAGGGGTATAACTCTTTATCAAATTTTTCAATGCTTATTCAATAGGATACGTGGAGTTAGAGCCAATCTTTATCACAATAAAATGCAAAACAAAATAATAAGATCTGGTTACTAACTACCAATATTGAAGTTTTGATAAAAGTCAAATTATGAATGCTAATTTTGAAAGCAGAAAGGTGATATTACAAAATCTTTCATTTTTCCTGCAAGTCAGTACATTCATGTGATTGTAAAATCTGCAATACTCATATGATATAAATATCTACAATTTATCCAGTACAAAATTGAATTGTTTTTTTGATGAATGCACATTTCTGTCTGAATTTCTGTGATGAGGTGTTGTCATTATTTACCTTATTTATAGGTGGACTAATCTCTTCATCTTTATTGTTATATCTCAATGTTTTGGTCATTTTGCTCTCCAGCCTTCTTCAGGTCTCCTTCACCTGGATAACCTTCAGTGAATTTTGAACTGATCTTTTTATTTAATCTAAGACAATAGATTGTTCTTTTTCTGCTGTTCATGTCCAGTCTAAAGGATTAAAGTGCTACTTTATGAATTTAGTGGCATAGTAATTGTGAGTTCAATCTCTGGGTTGGGTAGTACAGACTTAGACCCATTGGAAACAGAACTAGAAATACCATAAGAGTACTAAAAAGAAACAAGACAAGATATGAAAAGCAGAACAAGAATAATCTACCTCTGTAGATTAAATAAAGATTTCAATTCAAATTTTGCTTGAAGGTTAGCTAGATTGATAGACATCTGAAGAAGATTAGAGAGCACAACATCTGAAACAGCCAACGACAAAGGTGTAGACATTAGTCCAGATGTAAATAAATACCCATTTATAATACAAATTAAAATAATTTTTTTTTACTTACTACATTCATCTAAAGTCTTTCTGGCAATATTTTTTGCCTCAAGCAATTCCCTGCATACTAATACCTGTTCAAGGCAACTTTCAACATTCATTTTAATTTGTAGTAATTTGGCAATTTCATTATAGTTTGAAGTAAGCCTGGTTTCAAGTTCTTCTACCCTGTTGCTTAAAGTGCCAACATCAGATTGTTTCTTCTGAAGGTTACTTAACTTGACCAGGACCTCTCCCAGGGGCTGTTTAATCAGACCTGCAAATGAAATGCCAGCTGGACAATCATCAGTTATTGATTGCTCCAATACAGTTTTCAGTAAGACTTCACATTTTGATTCTAGGTCTTTGACATTTCTCTGTAATTGGTCATTTTGAATTTGGAGTTGTTCATTCTGTTTTTTCAAATCATTTACACACTGCTTCCATGTTTGAACAGAGTGTTTGTCACTGATCACAAGTTTGTTGAAACTTGTTTTTGCTTTTAAAGGCAAGTTCTTAGAAGAGCTCATGCAGAAGTTGTAAAATTCTGTTGATTTAGATTTCTTTTCAGAATTTAGTAAAATCCAATATAGCTATTTCTGAAAATTTCTTGTAGAGGAAATATCTGAAGGAAAAAGAGAAAATTTGCTAGATTATTTGTTCTGATTCAATTGTAATATATCAAATTTAGAATCTTTATTCTGCTAAACTGATCGTTAGTAGTTAAACAACCTTTTATACAAAAAGGTTAGTATTGAAATGGATAGCATGGAATAGTTCATTATTAACACATTAATAAAATTGAATTAAGAAATGGGAAAACATTATTTTTGTATTTGTTATTCAAACAATGATATAAAATTTTTCTTTTTTTAATTAACACTATAACAAGAGACATATTTATTAAAATAAGAGCATAATGGGGAGGGAGAAAAGATACAATCATCATAACTGGAAATTCAATACAAGAAAGAGAAAAATGTTAGCTATATTTCACTGCTTTACTGTTGAATGTTTAGATGTAACCATAAGTTTTGTTCTAATAGTTTCTTTTTTCACACTTCTCATCTGTTCAACTCTCTTCTGGTTTCTTGTTTTCCTGCTACCTACAGTCTTCAAAAATTTAAATACAATGTCAGTTGCCATCTTCTGTCTTCCTGAATTCTGTTCTTTTATTGTCCTTTTTCCTCACTAAAGTGTTCCCATTCTCTTTCACTCCCAGTAACCCCTTGCATTTTAGTGACATCATCATCATCTTCTGTCTTCCTGAAATCTGTTCTTTTTTTTATCCTATCTCCCCACTAAAGTCTTCTCGTTCTCTTTCTCACTCAGTAACCCTTGTGTCTTAGTAGCATTATTGTCATCTGTAATGCTGTATGCCTATCACTACTCTGTCACTACTTCCATGGCAAATATTCAAACAAACTTCATTCTTTAGTGCTACCCACTCAGTTGTTTGCAGCTAAGACCCACCTTGCTATATCCACAGAGTTGAATCACCCTAATTCTCTACATACTTCATTAGTAAGAAGGATGTTTCATTCAAAAATCTTCTTCCCAAAAACCGCTACATTATGAAACAGACTCCAATATGGATGATTCCCCAACTGTAGGCTTAAGGCCATATCACAAAGCACCAGTTCTTGTACAATCACCAAAGTTAAGCAATGCCAATCCTGCTTAGTACCTAGGTGGGTGACCACTTGGGAGAACCCGGTACTGTAAGCTTGAATAGGCTGCTGGTGAATGGATAACATCTCAGAATTGGAAATCTGAGAGCCAAGTTCCAATTCTCATTGTGTTCATTATATTCGCTTACATACAAGTATCCTGGGAAAAGGTATGAATCTACTTTCCTCCCAGCTATGGGTTAATAAGTAGGATTTGTATCAGTAAATCATTATTATCTTCAATAAATTCTTACATTCTAAAAATATTTTCTGGCTCTAAATAATCTGTAACAGTTTGATAAGTTGTAAAAAACCTATCAATTAATAAAAAAAAAATAATTGTATTGTAATCTTACCCTCTTCAACTTTAGCATAAATTTATCAATCCACGCTATCCTTGTATTCACTCCCTACTTCCTCCTCTTACATTCAGATCACCTCTTCTACAGAGTCAAATCACCCTTATTTCCTCCATGTTCCAAATGTAAGAAGGAAGTTCCATTCTGACAGCTTTTTCCCAAGAACTGACACTTTGTGGAGCAGACTCTTGCATGAGTGTTGCCCTGAATCCTTTAATCTTGATGTCAAAGGTCAATTTTTATCTATCCTCCTTATCCTCATAATTCCCACTTTCTACCACCTTCTCTTCCACTGATATCACTCATCCTTACAATTTTGACTGCAACCCTCTATCTTGAGTGACTCTCGAGACCTGCATTGGGTGATATTTAATTAAAAAAAGATGAATAACTCATTTTCCCATGCCATTAAAAAAATGACAGTCTTATAATTTTTCTCCAAATATTCTTGAGATTGTAGTAAATGAACGCTACAGATTTGTACTGGATGTGATT
This sequence comes from Acanthosepion pharaonis, assembly GCA_903632075.3. Taxonomy (NCBI): domain Eukaryota; kingdom Metazoa; phylum Mollusca; class Cephalopoda; order Sepiida; family Sepiidae; genus Acanthosepion; species Acanthosepion pharaonis. Next base: position 193,727 of record CAHIKZ030001238.1, read on the forward strand.
GCTGTTGATCAGTTTGCAGTGTGAGGAGTTACTACTTGTCATGGCTAATTTGGAAGTAGACTTTCAAAGTAAAATGAATTTAACATTTTCGAAAGAAATGGATTGAGCATGTGGAGGTTTTTATAGATATATTTTTTTTTTATGTAAAGAACAATATAGCTCAGAAATGGTGAGAAAGAAAAATATCTCCACGCATGTACAGCTAGCTAAAACAAAAAAAAAAAAAAAATTTCTGTATTTAGCTATAGTGTGTGATGTGTGATCACCACATAGTGTGTTTGAAATTCACTATTTGGTTTACCTGGGGAGTGTCTCCCTGAAGAGGAAGAAACTTGTATTATAACTACTACATCCCAGATCAAAAAAATGGAAGCATGTTTATTATCTCATCCTTTTATACTCTTGAACAGTGCTATCTAGCAGGTGTCTTGGCAGACTAGGTGTTGGAAATCAACACATGATACTCAGTTTTTCATCCTCTGTCTTGTTAAATATTTTCAAATAGTCTGCTATTGTCATAACAAAATGCATCACTAGTGTAAGGAATATAAGTCTGAAACCTGGCATCACCAGTGCAAGGAAGATAAGTTTGACAGGGAAAACCAGTTACAGACATTACAGGCAAAATACACTTGGCATATCATATAAGAAGATTATGTTGAGTCATTTCTTAAATAACTGATCATGTGGACAAGCTGGATTTGTAGGCCATTAGTAATAATAATAGGTGCCTCGTAATTGTGGCCTTGTGCTTAGTAAATAGCAACTCTTAAATTTTCAAGCCTTAAGATATTTCCTGCCTAGTCAATCACGAATTGAAAGAGACATAATCACCCAAACGTGAAAAAAATGAGAAAAAGAAAGAAAAAGGAGGCAATAATGCTTTCATGTGTTTAAATTTTGCTTTAGTGAAATGGAAAAACTTGTCAGTTTCAAATCTTTTCATTTGTACCCTCTTACTTCTTAAATAAAGACCTACATTCATATTTGATTGTCAGCAATATTTTGCTGAAGTTGTTAAGCTCAAATATATAACAATGCAACAGGTAAGTTTCCATGGGTATTTTATAGTTGTTGAACTCAATGAACTTATTCAATTATTAACTTATGAATTATGATTCATCAGAAAATTCAAAGAACAAAACTGTGAAATTTTTATGGGTACATTTAGTTAATATTATTATTATTATCATTATTATTATTGTTATTATTATTATCATTTCTATTGGAAATAATTTCAGTTTGTAAAATAGCATTGTTCAAAATTAATAATTACAAAGAGGTGAATAAATTTAAATATATAAACTTATTTCTTAAAACTTTTTAATGTGTGTGTGTGTGTGTGTGTGTGTAAAGGTTTCTTTTCTAGAAAATTCATAAATTTAAAAGCTATGAATAACAACTCTTTGAGCAGAAAGAGGGGGCGCAGAGAGTGTGACAACCCCAGGCATCCATATCAGGAGGGCATCCAATCAAAAGGTGAAATATTTAATTTGAATAAAGTGTTTATTTCATGTTTCTTCTTTTTACATCTTTAAAATGTCTTCTTTTCTCACATTTCCCAGTACTAGGCCCTATAGACCCCCACCTCCTACTTGAGTCTTAGGGGCATACAATCAAGGATTTGGATCTGGGCATCACTAAACCTCTGTATGTCACTGCTTAGACATGTAAGATTTCATTAAAAATAGCAAAATACTTGTTAGTGATATTGACATAAGTATGCATTGTCTGTCTACTACTGAGCATAGGACATTCAAATAGGATACCTTGAATAACACATATCACAACAATACTTGTTTTTTACTTCAAGCATTACTACATATTCGGAAGCTAAAAATACTGTTTATATAATAGTGGCAACAAAATTATTTTCTAGTTTATTTGAAATAAATTTGTGCAAGCAAAGGTTATAAATAGGAGTAGATAAGTTTGCCTATCGCCTGATTTGCACCCCTTCCCCGTCTATTGAACAGAAGTAGATGAGATTCTACTCAGTAGAGGTTTATCCCTTGTGTCCTGTTCAGGATTGGGTTTCCATTTCCTTCTAAAGTCTTCTCTTTCACTCCCATGTGTTTTAGTGGCATTATCACTTTGTGCATGAGGGTGAAATAATTTAAAACAAATATATACAACTATTATTATTATCTTAGTTTTACATTGGAAACAATTTCAGTTTATAAAATGGGAGTGTTAAATTAGTAATTAAAAAGAGGCGAACAAATTTAAATATTCTAAATTTATTTCTTAAAAAAAAGTTTTAATGTGTGTTTGCGTACTCGTGCCTGTACGTAAAGGCTTCTTTCCTACAGAATTTATTTACATGCAACAATATATGATAACATGAAAAAGGCTTATTTTAATTTTTACTAATAAAAAGTTAACAAAACATCTATCATTATTTTCATTACAGTAGTAGATAAACATGATTTTTAATGTAAACATAAAATAAAATTAAAAAAGCATAAAATGAAAATAAAATGAAATAAGAAAAATATCTCTTCTCAAACTGCAATAAAAGTTAATATCTTTTTGTAATAAAAATGAAATTGAAATGTTGGTTTGTAGAGGTCTAAGAATTGGTGCTTAGATGTGGAGGTCCCCAAAGTAGGGGGTTACTTGTTTACAGGTGGTTATCTTGGGATAACATCCTTAATCGATCCAAATATACACCAATTTATGGACCTCTAAAAACACATGCACAGATAATTAGTACAAAGATATATATTGCATATACTGATAAAAATTTATATTGATCAAAATAAAATATACAATAATATCCAAATAGTTCATAAGTTCATATCAGAAAGTTCTCATGTTGGCAGTCAGAGAGAGAGAGAGAGAGAGTGGGGGGGAGACTTTGTTAATGTGTATGTAGGTATTTCTTGATAGTAGTAATTATTTTGACTCCCTCGGTAGAATTTTTAGGTGTCTGAACCTTCAGGGTAAGGGACAGCAGATGAAATTTTTTTCAGCGGCTGGTTTGGTCCGTTTGCCTGCCCGTCACTATCCATAACTTTTTTTTCTTTAGACAATAGAATTCATTCCCCCACCCGAATTGTTCTTGATTTTGATTGGTTCCAGAAATGATTCATTTGACAATCCCTTTTTATTTACCTGCATTTAGGAATGATAACCTTTTGGCCTGTTTTATTTATTTTTTATCCTTTTGTTTTTATTTCTTTCATATGGCAAACCAAAATGAGTGATATTTTTCTTTTTCTATCACTACAGGTTCCTTTTGGAATATGTACACGCTCTGATGAATTTTTAACCCTTTTTTACTTAATCCACAGGTGTAGAATGTTCTTGTTCTCCCTTTCATCTCTAGGAACCTTGTTCTCTTTTTACTAATCAATATAGCTAGTCTTGTTTCCACTGAGTGTTTAGTTTATACAACCTGACCCAGGGATTGAAATCACAATTAAACTGCCACTTTAGACGAGATACGAACAGCAGAAGGAGAACAATACCTCATGGTGTAAATAAAGTTACCGTGAGTGACAGACTCCTAATCCTGAAAAAGGTCGCAGAGCAAAATGACCGAAACAAGAGGACAAGAAGAAAGACAGAACATGACACTCTGTGTGTGTAGTGGGGGGGGATCATGTATCTGATACGTTTTTTTATCCAACATAAAAACAAGATGCCTAAGAGGCTGGTTATTTTTAATTTGATTTTGGCCTTTACAACGAAAATAAATAAAATAAAATAAAAATAAATTAAAAACGTTCCTACCTGCATTTTGTTGTCGTTTAAAGTATTGTATGCTTTTAAAAACCTCATTGTTTCTTAAATTTCCATTTCCATAAAGTTTCTATTAAAAGAAAAAAGTGTTTTTTTAATTAATCATTCATTCATTCATTCAATGTTGTTACTTGTGACAGTTACAATGAGTACACAGTGACAGATAAAACTAAAACACAAAAACTTTAAAGTTTGGAAAACTAAAAACAACCTTACTATTTTTTTTTAGTTGTAGTTTAGGGTAAAATCACGAGCCCAATTCATTATCCGGTGATTAGACACTGGGTCGGCGAGTCTCGTTAACTTTTTTTTTCTTTTTACCAATGAGAAAAGAAAATAATGACTTCAAACCAGAGTAAAAATTTCCCTTTTAGTTTTTTTTTTTTTTTTTTTTTACGCCAAACAAAAATTCTTGTTAGTTAACAGCACATGTGAAATTAGAATGGTAAGATGATTCTTCTTCTTTCTAACAGTTCAAGAAAGTTCACTGCCTTTGGAAGAGAACTATGCAATTGAATATTGCTATTCTAATGATCTATTCTACTCTCATTTTTCCGTTTCTTCTTCTTACTCATAAGCTTTATTATTCGCAAGTTTTTTTTTCTTATCACGTATGTAAGTGAGACGAAATGAGATCTTGTAATGTTTACCTTAGTGATCGAAAGCAATTGGTTGTTAGTGTGTTACTGTTGTATTTCTTGACACTTACGTTGTAGTTGCTGTGGCGTGTTGTTTTCAATCTTCTTAAAAACATCTTCGCATTTTAAATCCTTTCAACCAGTAAAAAAAAGTATATGAAAAGTTATTTTTTTCTCTTGACTGACCTGTTTTTTTAGACTCCGCCACTAGTACCAAAGAGACATTCATTAGGGAAATAAAATATTTGGTTTGGATAAATTGAATATGAAGAAAATAATTAATCTGACTGTTTTTTCAAGCAGCTTCCTTTACAATATTTATTTATTTATTTATGGACCTGTTGAGGGATACTATGTTTAGGTAGAAAGAAGTCATCAATTTGTTGCGTGTATCACCTCTTTGGTGACACTTTACTTTATTTATGGTTTCCTGAAATATTTATCCCGCAAACAATATTGGGGACTCATGTGAGTCCAGGTAATAATAACACACAAAACAATGGATATAAAACAAACGACAATACATGTTATTAACAAAAGGAATTACATGTGTACTGTATAATGAAAGGAATTACATGTGTACAAGTATAATGAAAGAAAAAGTATTAAAAGTAAAACTAGTTATAAGAAGAATGTGCTTGTTTTTTGTGTGAAACAAGCATGTGTGATAGATGTGTATATGAGAGTGTGTAAGAGAGTTCAAATGTCAGAGAACCAAGGAATCGAACGTGCCGCGTAGGTAGCGTTCTTTATCTACGTCGACTACATCTGGAAACAAGAGTTAAAACGACAGAAAGAGAGAGATGCTTGCCTTTTTAGTTTTTATAGACTTAAAGTGCCCCCCTCACCAACAGACATTTTGGCAAAGCCAGATGAGATAACCCACAGCCCCTCCTTTATAGCCGTGAATGCTGGACAATCTCCTCACATATGAAGAAGAGACTTGAGACAACAAAAACGAGATTTTACAGAAGGATGGTCAGAATACCATTTAAATAGTCTAAAAGTTTGATAAACCGTAGAGAAAAAATTAAAATCAAAATGGACAATCTACTCATTGATGAAGAGAAAACTGGATGCAACAGAAATGTGGTTCTATAGACGGATGCTAAGAATTCCATGGACGGAGCTAGTAAGCAACGAGGAAGTCTTAAAGAAAATGGAAACAAAAAGGACGCTTATAATCAGAATAAGAAAGGGACGGATTTATAAGGCACATAATGAGGAAGGGGGGTTTTGAGAATTCGACACCCACGGGGCAAGACAGACAGTAGAATTCAGTGGGTCACCTACCCGATTAATTTGTTTTAGGGGAAATGGAAACAAAAAGGACACATACATTTCGAATCAGAAAGAGACAGTTGAAATCTCTAGGACACATAATGAGAAAAGAGAGCTTGCAAAAATTGACATTCACAGGGCCTATTGAAGGTAATAGAGACATGGGAAAGCGGCGAATAACCTACCTAACGAGATTAAATGGTTGTCAGAACAGGGAGCAGGAGGGAGAGCGAAAAACAAGCCATACTAAGAGCTACAAAGGACGGGAAGTTGGGGAGAACCATGATCGCCCACGGTCTGAAGGGACACCGAGTATAGAAGAAGAAGAAGAAGTGGTGGTCGTCTCTCTGACAATAACTAAAGTAAAAAAAAAAGTAATAATGCTCAACATTAGAAAATCAACGCTGTTTTAGTGTTTTAGTTATAAAAAAGTGAGAATCAAACTTTAAGCGCAAACACAAAATTTATTATCAATATAGCGTTTCCTTTGTGGTTTCACATTTGAATTCGAGGAAAACCTGTTGTTTCCAAATAATTCTAATGTATTTTTTCTTGAAATTGTGCAAACAATCTTTACTACGAAACACTACTACCTACAGTGATAGGTGTTGGAAATAAAGAAGACGTACATTGGCGTTGGTCATTGTTCATTAATTTTATTTTAATTTAATTATCAATAAAGTCAGTAACCGAGTAAAAGTTTCGTGATGTTAACATTCCTCAAAATCAGTTAATATCGCGAAGTTAATATCGGTTATAGTTAATATCGGTTATAGTTAAGTACCGTTAACGGTTTTAGTTTATAACTAGTTTAAAAGCTAACTCCTGCGGAGGACTAATTAAGCCTCCAGTCCACGATAATTTTGAAGAAATAACTTTGAATTCCTCAGTTTACTCCCTTGAAGTGAATTGAGGAATTCAAAGTTATTTCAAAACCTCACTTTAACTCTGATTAGGGTGAAAAGCCCAATTCCGGCCAAAAGACTGTTTTGAGCCGAAATTCCAATTTGGGTCGAAATTCCAATCATAAACTCTGCAGAATTTCAAAACCTCACGTCACAAAACCTCTTCACTTTAACCCTGATTCCTTGGAATTTTGAAGAAATAAAATTGATTTCTTCAATTCACAAAGTTTGGGAGATATTTTAAATTGCATTTAAAACATTGTTTTTTTAATTTCAAAGTTTTTTTATGCTACTTTAAACTCAATATAAATGAAAAACTTTTAAAATCACAATTTTTTTTCAGTTATTTTAGATTTGAATTTTTAATTGTTCCCTCCTCATCCGGACACAAATCGCAATGCTGGATGTTCAAGCACCGGATGAAGGGCAGATTTTCAATCCAGGGATCATCCTGGTTCCAAAAAGGTACCATGTCTATGTAGAGAAAGTCTGGTCCGTGTTAGAGGGGTTTCAGACACACAGATGAACAGACGGAATTTGCCGTTTATTTATGTTTATGGAATTAACATTAATTCCATTTATAATTTTACGCGCGCGCGAGTTTCCTCCCTTTGTTTTACACTCGTGCGTGTGTGCGCGCGTTTGACACCCCTTTCTGTCTCTTTTAGTCTAATACAGTAGTAACTGTTTTTGGTCAGCAGTCAAGACGAGCTGCTACTTCTACTTATGCAAATTAGACTTTTGAATTTTTCCCGCGCGTTTTTTTCGGCGTTTCAAAACTGCTAACGTTTGCAATCCAGTTGCCTCTTAGCTGTCGACCGGACTGGATGGGCAACTCATTTATTCCGTGCCCTTAATCCATAAGCGGGCCGGAATATCTTATTTTTCAACAATGTCGACTGCACCCTCTACCAAGACTTTTTCTCCTTTTGAAGCTGCCAACAGGTCGGACCTTTTTCTCCGTTTTCTACCGGAAGATGTTTTAGAGATACGCGACACTGTCGCGAGCAAAAGTTCGTATGCAACTAATGGCGTATTTTTATCCCTCGTCAGGGGCCTAATAAGTATAGGCAGGGATGTCCTACTGAACGAACAAATTGCTAATCACAGGTCAGGACCTTTTTCTCCGTTTTCTACCAGAAGACGTTTTTAGAGACACACGACACTGTCGTCGGCAGAAACTTCGTGTTCAACAGGTGACTTAAACTTACCCCTGGCTTCGAACCAAATAATACAGGCAGGGATAGTATTACCTTTGAACAAAAACATTTTTCGTCTTTCTCTTTGGGCTCGCCGTGAACCATTCTACAAGACCATGCTTCGTTTCGCCCGGCTAGATGCCCACAGCAGTCCAGAACATGTACCAGCGGTCAATTCATTGTGTACCGAACATTCTTTATAACTCTGAACCTGTACATTAAAAATATGCATAATCACTTACAACTTAAAATATCCACAGTGAGTACTCCTTTCTATCTGTGCGCACATTCTTTTTCCGGAACTGTATAAAACTTTCTTTTCTCGCCTTTGGCCATCTTGTGTTTTCTATTTTGGCGCGGAACATTTTTCATTGATCCCGACCTTGGGATGAGTTACGTGTTACTGTTTGATTAAAGTTTACTCATGTTTTTATAAACAGATGTCTTTGGCATTTTTATTCCGGCTATCTTAATACCATTTAAATTATGCACTTGTTGATTGACCCTTTTCCTCTCATGGTTCATTCACGCATATTTATCTTTTTACTTTGCTTGTAGACTCGGTAGTTTAGTGTGGTGTCTGGCACAAGGCCACTCAGTATAATCCAGCACTGCACCCTACCGGGTCTGCAACATGTTTTTATAATAATTGTTGTTCGAGATAACTCAAACACTCTTACTGACAAAATTCTGCTCACCTTATTACATAATTTTACGTATTTCAACAAATGTTAGTATTATCATTATTAATTTACAAGAGAATATTAAGTACAAACATATTGATTTAGAAAAGTTGCCATATAGTTTTAGTTGGTGAGTTATCTTTAGCTGCTTTGTTTATCACAGGAATGAATGGGAGTCGGTTGACGTAGATCTGTGTAGTAAACGAGATGGCATTTCTAAGTTTTTACTTTCTTTTTTTAGTGTCTCTACGACCTGCAAATTTCGTATTTATTTTTTTTTGCAAGGGACACATACTCGGAGGTTTCTGAATTTATTTAAACCAACAGCGGCTGACCGAAATTTCTCTTTATAAGTTGTGATCCGTTTTCTACTATATCATCAAAATGTTTATCTTGTAGATTTTATTTCAACGGCTTTTTCTGAAGCCTACCACACACACACAAGCTGGCCCCAAATGTAATACCCTGTGTTCGTTTAGATCTTTTCAGTACGGCTGAGGGGACGGGGGTCAGTATGGCTGAGGGTCCTGGGGCATGTAGCCTAGGCAGCGTCACCACTAAAAGACCGAATATTGACCAAACAGGTCGATACATTTATCTCGCAAGATAAACAGATGCATATATATATATATATATATGTGTGTGTGTGTGTGTGTGTGTGTGTGTGTGAAAAGCACCAAAAATAATAGAATAAAGTTCGTAGAGTAGAAAACAGATCACGTCATATAAAAAGAGAATTCTGAATTAGTCATTGTTGGTTTGCGTAATTCAAAAACCTTGAAAACAAATACGCAACAGGTTGTAGTCAGGCAACTAAAAATACCAGTTCTTCTACGCTAAGCGGCACTCATTCTATAAAGTGATAAGCGAAACGTCTAGATATCAAAAGGCTCACCGATTACTGACAGTAAATGCCAGCTCCTCTTAGTCAATACGATTATATTTTCTTTTGTCTTATAAACTGTGAGTAATGAAATTTACTCAACCTCGTTGTCAGAGTGTTTTGAGCGGGCGCCCTTTAAGTCAGAAGAATTTGTACACTAAAATTAGTTTATATCATTTTCACGGGGGTCAAGTGTCTAATTGATTTTCTTGGAGGGAATAGGCTCTACTTTAGCGACGTACCTGCATTTAATAAATGTATTAACTTTCACGGCCAATTCTAGTAACATTTCAATGCAATAAAAAGAAACCTCTATAGAAAATCAATTTTCACTCACTTTTCACATAGGAAAACCTTGTAAAAATGTAAATTAATTGTACTTTTGGATTTAATCACAAATATTGGAAGTTTATTTAGTACGTTAATTGTGATTATTATTATTTAACAACGCTGCTATAAGTTCATATGTCCAAAGCAAAACGAATTGATGAAACTACATTGAGTGCGAAATGACCCACTCCCTTCAAATTCAGAGGACTGAGGAAGAAGAGGGAAAGAAATTCGCGAGTCTATGTGAAATTTTATTTGAACCAATGAAACCTTGCCTTCACAGAAATTAGCAGGTGAGCTGAGAAGACGGAAAGGAATTCGCGAGCCTATGTGAATTTGTTTTGGTACCAATGAAAACCATGCCTTGACATAAATTACCCAGTTAGCCAAGAAGAAGAAGGAAAGAAATTCTTTTTGATATAAAAATGAGGAGAAAAATTAGATTAGTGAGAGAAGAGTGTGTGAAGTCATGTGAAAGGTTTCGTTTCAGTTCATCGCGACCAGTGTTGAAGTTCTTGCTATTATAAAATTATTCGCCAATTATATTATCGGGCTCTAACAAGCACATGGCAATGGCAGCAATCGAAGAAAGCTAAGTAATTGAAGCTCTCTCCGTCTACTTTTGAATGTATGCAGCCATATATCACTTCGGTGAGCAATGAACTATCTTGCTTTAGTTTTACACATTTTTAAATATTATTTTATGTCAGATCATTTCATCTGTTGTATGAACATTTCCTCTTTACGACAATACGTTAAAACTACGGATTTCAAGAATTCTGGTTTGTTTTCCTGAAACGAGCTACTAACTACATCAAGCGTGTAAGTTCGTGAATGAATTCATTATCTTGTGTTGTTGAAATTATCTGTGTATCTTTCCTCGTCATTTATCTTCTTGGCGTGGGTAAATCAATTGTTCATTTTAACCCCTAAGCCCTGCGCCACCATAAAACCCAGGGTGACGTGTAAATTGATGAAACATAAGCGTTAGGGATTGCGATGAATATCTAAGATGAAAGTGTAGACTAACGAAGAGACCTGCTTGTCTAAGTAGCTCATAGGATATGTACTGCAATGATTATTGGTTTAGGTTTTGGAGTACATTTTATTTTTTAATAATCATCTACAATATACGATTAGTGTCGTATAATAATAGTTTCTTTTCTGAATAGAATTCTGGGGTGTTGGAATCCACTGAAGAAAATAACTTTGGATTTTTTCTGTTAATTCACACCAAATAATGTAAAGTTACTTATCGCAAAAATTAATTCACACCAAGAAATTATAAATTTTAAACCAAAGTTGTTTTTTGTTACATTTTTGGAACTCTTTGAAATTATAAATTTTAAATCAAAAATGGTTTAGCTTGGCTCACAACTTCAACCTTACGAATGAAAAATTACCAAAAATCAGGGAGTTATTCACATTTCGTAAGTCCAGTTGATAATCGAGGTACTTTCAAGGAATTAAAAAAAAAGAAAAAATATGTTTTTGGCTTGCTTCGGGGTGGGCGCAAATAGAAATGCCACACTTAGAAATAGCGCACCAAGTCACACACATTTGGTGCGATCGCAAAGGTCAACCCAACCGGAGTGCAATGGAAGGGCCTCTCTCTGGGAGAATTTGGTGTGAATTTTAGTAAATATATTTTTTTTTATTTTGGGGTGAATAAGCAGAAAAGATCCACAACGTTTTTTTTTTTTTATTATTTTTTTTATTGACAGGGATGATATTTTGTTTCAAATACAAACTACTTATATAAATGTATGGTACAATTAAACTTTCAGCATCCACTTAAAAATGTATTTTGTTCCACTAAAACATAATTATTTTCTAAATTTCTGGGACTGGGAATTATCATTATATTGTTTACAGCCGGACGAATGAAATTTGAAGAAGGCTAGAGGGTACAACGTCTGAAACATTATAATAATAACAACAAAGATAAAGACATTATTAGTCTGATTGTAAATAAAACTTAATTCTTGACGTGGAAATTACAATCTGAAAATCAATATAAACATAAAACGTGTGGTAGTATTCAAAGCGGGAGATTTGCAGTCGAAATAAGAGTGAAATAAATTTACATTTAACGATAGTTTCGTTTGCAACTGAAACTGTTTTAACCTGCTTAACCTTTGCTCTGAAGTCATCGTCATTTTATTCCCCAGTGTGTTTGTGCATAAATGGTTTCAAATATAAATCATCAAACAACCACATTCTAGTTAAGACCGGACACCAAATAATAAATTGTGTTTGTCAAGAGGTCATTTACTGGAAGACTGAGCTCCGGCATTTTGGTCTATTTCTCAACTTGCAGAGGAATTTTACGTCTTTACTAAGTGACATCAGATTTCAAAAATCGTATATTCCATGAAAATGTTTGTTTTGTTAAAAAAAGAAAAAGAAAAAAAGCGGGTGGTTAGATTTCGCCTACTGGAATTAACGTATCTAATAGTTGATGTTTGAGGTGTATGACAAAAAAGTTATTTTCTAAGCTGTTCGTTTACACCAATTGTTACTGGCATGCATCCATTTTTCGAGCGTTTTGTTGGAAACGAAAATATTGATATCACGTTTCTTGGCCTTTTGTCTGCGATCAAAGTGTAGTATCTTCTCTGCTTATTTTAGCTGGAAGAAAGGCGCCCAGTTTTTGGTATTCCAACCCTGCTGTAGCTCTTTCCATATTGGGCTAAGAGAGGTTGGGTCGGTGTATTATCGATGCCAACTTGGCAGTGGTCACAGGGACTGGGCAACTTTTGTTCTTGGCCCATATGCATATTCGTTTATATGGTGGGCTCCCCACTTTAAAAACGACTTTATATCATATCTTGCCCTAGTGAGTAGGTCAGATAAATATTCGCTTCTCGATCTTGGAGTCGAAATCAATGCACAGTATTTGTTCTCCTGATTTAACATTACAGAATGACTTGGTCTCGAATATTCCAAACCTGTGGCAGCATTTTCCACATTGCACTAACGCAGGTAATAGGGTCGGTGTAATAACGTGACGGTGGCCATGGGGACTGGGCAATTTTTTCCTGGTCTCATATGTACAGGTGCGGGCACACCATATTAAAAAAAAAAAAAAAAACAAATCTTGTGTCACATCCCATATTCGCAGAGAGGTCAGATACATAATTTATTAAGCTTATTGACCTTTGCACAGGGACCAAAGCGTGGTATATCTTCTTAAACTCTGTTCAGGCAGTTCACGAAAAACTTTCGACGGGTGCCTGGTCTCGAGGATTATAACCCTGTGCCAGCATCTTCCCCATTGCCCTAAAGAGAGAGGGTTGGTGAATAACGACTCCACCGTGGCATGCGTATATATATATATATAGACCAAATACAAAAATATATACGCATATAGGCACTCCACATTCAACCGACCTTGTGTTATATTCTACTACCGTGGGGAGATGGTTAATACTTAATTATTAATTACTTATTAAAAACCAGAAAATATTTTTCAGATTGTAAGATTTTTTGCGATAATGAGGATTTAGTGATAGAAAACTTACTAATTAACCCATAGCTGGAGGAGAAGAGGTGGATTCATACTTTTACCCAAGAAAATTTGTGCATAAGTGGATATAACGAACACAACGGAAATTGGGACTCGGCTCCCCCAGTAACAATTTCGAGCCATTAACCATTACATCACCTGCACATCCAAGTTTACAGCACCTGGTATTACCAACCCATCTATATACTGAACAGGCTCGATGTTGCTTAACTTCGGTGACCGTACAGAAACCGGTGTTTCAATGTGATGTGGCCGTAAGCCGAAATAGGAAAGGGAAAGTATGATTTAAAACTTAATAACATTTGGATTTATCCTATTTGTGCATTGATAATTATATTGGAATGACTGGTAGAAATGTGTCGTATAATCCTAATAGAATATTACTACATCCACGATATAGTAACATTTATGTACATGGATGAATATAAACAAAAGCGTGTATATAACATTTGAGAGATAATACATAAGAGATCTGATAAAAAAAAGTAGCAAAACTATTGTTATGGTAACGGAGCTAAAGTACGCAGAGTGAAGCCGTTTGGCACAAAGTGCCCTTGAACTCTGTCACACATGCACACTAAATTATAACGTGCTTGCACACTTCCGTTTATAGCAGTGCTTGGAAGGAAAGTGTGTAGAGTGTGGTTTTCTCACTAGACAACAGAAGTACCATCAGTGACCATGGATTGCACCACAGTTTTGGGCCAAGCACACCATTCTCCAGGTTGTGTAACCACCATATTCCCATGATATCGCCTATTGAGACTTTTTCCTCTTCAAGAATTAAATACCGCTTGATGAAACAAGATTTCAAGACGTCGAGAAAATCGAAGAGAATACGACAAGGCAACTGCTCGCTATACCAGAAAAAGAGATTCATGAATGCTTCCATCAATGGAAACAACACTGGATAAATGATGTGGCTTCAGAAGAGGACTACTTCGAAGGAAATTAAATGCCGAATTGATACGTGTTGTGGTTTTATTTTTATAGCACCAGTTCCGATATTTTTTATCGGGCCTCGCATTTACAAAAATTAAAATTCTTGCATTTTGTCTATGCATCAAACCGAATACATATTAGAAGGTACAGATAAGAAATGTGAAATTAGGTTTTACTGGAGAGTTGACTTCGTCGTACATTGTGTCAGTGATATGACTAGGTCGAGTGGAGCGACTACGTCGAATCAACAGCTGTATCTACTGCAAGGAAAGTTGGGTCAGTGTGTCGTGCCAGAAAAATTTTCTCGTCAGGGTGCATCTTTCACATCTACAAATCTACGATTCGTCCTTGCATTGAATATTGCTGCTATATCTAGTTTGGTACTCCTGCTATTCATCTCGAGGTTCTTGACAAAATCCAAAAAGTAATCGATCCTGATTTAGCATCTCGATTTCAGCCACTTTCTTACCGACGTGACGTGGCTTCCCTCTGTCTTTTCTGCAAATATTTCCATGGCAACTGCTCTGGAGAGCTTTTTTTCCCTGGTGCTCCGACTAAATGAATTTAAGCGTGCCACTAGATTGTCACTTAGGTCACACCCGTGTACGGTTGAAATAGCTAAATGCAACCGCCACTTCTACTCCAACAGTTTCTTTTCTTGTACTTCCCACCTGTGGAATGCCATTCCGTTTACTTGCTTCCTTGATAACTACAATTTTCAAAAATTTAAATGCAACACCAATTTTATATCTTCTTGAAACCTGTTCTTCTTTTGTCCTTTCCTCAATCCTTCCTATACTCAGTCTTCTCTCTCACTTTCACTCCCTATAATCCGCTGCGTATTAGTGGCATTCCCGCCTTGTTTGGGTGAAATGATTTAAAAAATGCTATTGTTTTCTAAGGGTAGCTTAGATGTGGCACAAGGCCAAAATATGGGACATCCAGTGAGTATCGAACTAATTATTCCGTCGTAATTGATCTCGCGAGACAGGCTTGCTAATCATTACACCACGTCGAAGTGCCAAATTATTTACTAAGCGTAGCTTAGATGTGGTACAAGGCTGAAAATGTGGAGTATCCAGTGAGGATCGAACTCACTACTCAGTCATAATTGATCTAGCGAGACAAGCTTGCTAGCCTTTACACAATTAAGTGTCCATGACAGGCATGTGAAAATGGAAGTCTAGGTTGACTTGCAGTCGCTTCAAGAAATTGGCACCAACTGGCGAAGCGATTTACATTTCGCACCTTTAGTCAGAATATCTCGTGACGCATTTATTAATTACCCTTTGACATATGCATAAATTATAGTTGAGTAAGGCCAGATCATTAAGTATTTTAACGCTGTTATATAGGGTTTAAGTGGGTGTGTTTATAGGTGGTTATCTTTGGATAACGTCCTTAATCCCAATAAACACAAATTTGGGACCTATTAAAAATGAATGCAAAGATAGTTAATACCAAGATATATTTTCTATGTACTGATAAAATGTTATATCTCTTAAAATAAAATATACAATATTTAAAGAGTTCATAAGTTCATATCAAATTTTCTCGTGATGAACATCTAAGTCCTTTTAAAGGTGTATGTATGTATGTATGTATGTCGTTAAACCCTTTCGACTTACGGGATTTTTAGATTTGGTTCACAGGTGTGACTCATTTGACAATTTCTTTTTCTTCACCTACATTTAGGAATGATGACATTTTGGCCTTTTTTTTAATCATTTTTTTTATTTATTTTTTAAAATTTCTTTATGATAAACCAAAATGGCTTGTCACATTTTCTATTTTCTTTTTAATAGTGAACTTTTTATTTTTCTATCACTACAGTAACTCATTTTACAAAAACGTTTTTGGCTTTAAAACACAGAAAGAAAACGTTTGCATGGTCCTCAACCGAAACGTTGTGGTAAACTGAAACAACAGCAAAAACGAAGTAACTGGTTTGAATGAATCAGTTTCAATAACAAGACCTCGTTTCAGAAATTCCTAAATAAGATATCATTTACTGCGTGACATACCATACTTTTGTTTGTTACGTAGATACTTATCAAACTTAGTTTGGCATAAGTCCACAATAGTAAGGCAAAACTAATCTGCTCTACGGCAGGCGCCAAAGTCACTGAGTGTATTGTTGGGTGTTTGGAACATTTTTTCACAAAGTTATTCATTCGATTTTCTCACAATATGTCGGAACTAGTTGTGTTATTTGAGATGTCTTAACACTGGTCTGAGTGGCAGAGATCTAATGTCACTTAATATATATTAATTCCATATTAATATTTTATGGTTTTGGGGGGTGCTCGTATTCCGAGTATCTTGCTCCTGCTGCCCCAATCTCTCGGTCAATGTGTTTGGCAGGGACCGTCTTTGGTTGCTACTAATGCAAAATTTAAAAAGAACAAACAAAAAACAAAAACGGTTCAGTATGTAAAGCCTCGTTTTCTAAAAAATATTTTTTTCAATGTTTATATGCAAACTGGAAACGCTTAAATAAAATGTGAAAATGTGCATGTGCGTGTAACATAACGGAAGCTTTCACTATGTAGAATCAAGGCTAAGCAGTTTTAGTACATTAAAAGAATATTAGCGCTCTGGGTGATCACGGCTCGGAGCGATATATATTCAAGACGTCTGAAGATCGCATGAGTGTGAAACTCGACTTACGACTTGAGCCATCTTTTAATAGGATTTAATGTTGGTAAGCGTTTTTTACTCGGTCTAGGCAATCTGATCTTCGAGAACTTTATTTTACTGAGTAGGTAAGTTTGGTTTAAGGCCATTTTTACTTTCTTTTTTTAGTATTGTCGGTTTAATTCGTGACTGTATCTAGATAAGAGTTTTAGGTTTTGGCGAGTTGTCCGTTGGTTCCACCAATGATTTTTGTTTTTCTTTAATACATACATACATATTAAATTGTTTCAACCCAAGCAAGACGGGAATGTCACTGTTATGCAGGTTGTTACAGAGAGTGAAGGTGAAAGAAAAGACTGAGAACAGAAAGGACCGAGGAAAGAATAAATGATAAATCGGTTCAAGAAGATAGAAGATGGCGATTGACGATGCGTTTAAGTTTCTGAAGATTGTAATTATCAGTGAAGCAGAGAAACCGAAAGGATTTCCACAGGCGGGAAATGCGAGAAAAGAAAATATTGGAGTAGAAGTGGCGGTTACATTTAACTAATTAACCAGTAAAAGGGTGGTACATAGATGACAATCTATTAGCACGCTTAAACTCATGTAGTTTAGGCACCAGGGAGAAAAGCACGTCAGAGCAATTGCTATGAAAATATTTGTAGAAAAGACAGAGGGACGCCATGTCACGTCGATGAGAAAGTGACTGAAGTCTAAATACCAAGATGAATATAAAATATCTCAGTGCTAATAAAATAACAACAGAGCTGTGTTTTATATTAATAATAAATATACAGAATAATCCGAAAGTCTTGTCACCCTCTACCAAAAAGTAATGAGAACAACAAGTAATACACTACAGTAATACAAAGCACGTGTACTGGATTCAGTTTATTCACTTTCATTGACGCTGTCACACATCGAGAAGGTCTCTATGAACACCATAATCTTTGTGGCAAAAAATGCGGCGCCATGTCCTGTGTGATATTTTACGAAGCTGTGCTTTATTGATTGTTGCAAAGTCTCCCCCGAACGGCGTCCAGCAACTGATGGATATTCTGGTATCGCTCATGTGAAACTCCTTGATAATACACCACAGAGCGTTGAAATAGAAAATTATATCATGTGAGGGGTGACCAGATTTTCGGACCACCCTGTACAACTCAGTTTCAGGCACAATGCACTAGTCACATCGGGTGTTTATTGAAAAATGACCATTGCATTATATAAATGTCTATATTTATACCGTATTGTAATGAGAGTGAAGTAGTCCATTTTATTTATTGGGCGTGGTAATAAAATAATAACAACAATATATATATATATATATATATATATATATATATATATATATATATATATATATATATATATATATATATTACGGTCTCGTCAAGGCAGTTACTTGGAGTGGATACCCTGACGAGGCCGTAAGGTCGAAACTCAGTGCGTTTCGCGAGGATTTTTCCTAATCTTATATTTTATTACCAACACTACAAATTTAATTTTTCTGAATTGTGTATTGAGCACTTTTAAAAAAAATATCCAAGCATTTTCCTGATACTTTCATAGACGTTTTCCAATTGTCAAAAATATAAAATTTGTCGGGATAATTATCCTAATTTTAAAACACATGCACACACAGATATACACACACACATATATATATATATATATACATACATACACTTCCAAATATAAAACCATAATTAATTTCAATACAGATATACATGTCTAATATGTAGTTTCAAATATAATACAAACGTACACACAAATATCATGACATATCCACATATACAAATATAGCATATACAACTACATTTACTTAGATATACGAAGGTTTACATACAATTTTTTATTTATTATATATCTCCATATCAACATGCTCGCTATTGTAATTATACAAAAATGTAAATACATACACACAGATAAATGTACATTCATACATATATATATATATATATATATATATATATATATGAGACATGTTTCATTGAATAATTTAGATAAGTTTTGTTTACTTATCCTTTCATGTTCACGGACAAGACACCAAAAAACGTTACGTTGATGACACCTTTTTTTCTTTGATAAAGAAATTGAAGCAGACCATTTTCTTTCGTCCCTTAATGATATGCACCCAGCTTTAAAATTTACACAAGAAAAGGAAATTGATTCTTCTCTTACCTTTCTTGATGTTTTGGTTAGCAGATCTTCGGCGGGTTTTGTTAAATCTGTTTATCGTAAACCGATATTTACTGGTTTATATACCCGTTGGGACTCTTTTTGTCCCGTAAAACGTAAAATTAATTTAATTAAAACTCTTACCCATAAGGCTTTAATGATATGTTCTAAGATTAAAGTTGGATGATGAACTTAGGTTTTTAACCACTACTCTCTGTAACAATGCCTATTCGTTGGGCATTGTTCAGTCAATAATTAGGTATAAAATTACTGAATTCAATAAAGTCAAACCTGCTATAGTAAAAGATGTCCTTTGTATCTGCGCCTTCCTTGGCTGGATAATATCAGTGATAGATATGCTAGGCAGGTTTCAGTAGCAGTTCGATATTGTTACTTTGCCGCTAACACTCGTGTGGTCTTTTCTGCCAAGCCTGTCCTTCCATCCATGCGAAAGGACGTTCTCCCTCCACATCATAATAGTTCTTTAATTTATTCCTTTAAATGTATTTGTGGCTCACACTACATAGGGAGAACGACTCAAAGGCTGGATGTCAGAATAGAGCAACACGTTCCAACGAAAATCCGCACTCTTAAGTATACTCCTTCAGACATTCTGACCATCGCAGAACACCTAATAAATAGCCATAATTGTGCTACTAGTTTCAATGTGGACTCGTTTACCATTCTTAGCAAGTTCAACTCAAATTACCACTTGAAACTGTTGGAGGCCATTTATATTTTATCGTTGAAGCCCTCTCTGTGTAAACAGGACTTCGTAATGGACTTCCAACTAATTTCCATCTAAGCAATTTTTTTCCCCTAATACATATTGTCCATCTCTTTTTAATGATAATTCTATTTAATTTTTAACCTCAATTTAGCTCTGTTGAGCGACGTTCGAAACCGGTTAACTAGCCCATTTTTCAGTTTTATTTTTTATCTGTTGTCATCATGAGTGGTAATGAAAATATATTTTGTCTTTTCATGGCGGTCATATATATATATATATATATAAAATATATTTATGCTACATTTATCGATTAAATTGCTCAATATTAGTGATAAAACGTATGTAAATATAAAAGTGAACATTGAGGTCAATACCCAGCGACGACAGTCTGTTTCACGCTTAAAAGCAATCGTCAGGCCTGATGATTGCGTTTAAACAGACTGTCTCCGCTGGGTGCTGACTTCAATGTTCACTTTGATGTGCGTGTGTAAAAATTCAGATATAAATAAAATATATTTTTAAAAAGACAATATGAATAAAGACAAAAGGAGAACTTTTATCTTGAATTTCACAGTTAGGTTTATGAATATTTTGAGGGTTCTTAAAATTGAAAAGCTAACCATATATTTTTTTTTTTTTTTTTTTTTCTGTTTATAGATACATGTTGTAAAATAAAATCCTTATATTTGCCAAGGGGGCGGCAGCTAGGAAAAGTTATGAAACTTTATGCTGTAAGACTTTCATGTTTGAGCTGAAATATTCACGACGTAGTTAATTTTTTAATACTTCGTGTCACAGTTTACTTCCTTTAGGTAGAAATCGGTTTCTCACTTTTTGTATCCATAGGTAAAATTACCACAAATAGTAAATATCGGTTGAGCGGTGAGACATCAAAAGAGAAAAAGTAATAAATTTCAAGAACATGTTAAAACAAGTAAATAAAGAAGATTTATTGGTGATAAAAGGCACCAGAAAAGTAAAGTATAATAAAACTATTTTGGGTATCAACGGAAAAAGCTTACAATTTTTGAGCGAGCAAATATATTTTTACTACAGTTTGATTTTTCTTTCAAATGCATAATGAAAAGGCATTTGACAGGATTTGGATCTGGTCTTTTTCACAAGTTAAAAAACTAAAAAAGGTTTGTTATTTTTAGACGAATCTTTGATCTGATTCAATCTTTTTTTTAGCAAATCTCGAAATGAAAGGTAACTTTTTGCATTAATACAGGTGTTCCTAATCTTAACCATGGCCAGATTATGACCTTTTGGTGCTCCTAGTGTGCCACGAAATATTGTCACGGCATACATTTTGTGTGTGTATGAACGTAGTAATGGTACAGAGTATTTGAATAAACATTTTTTCAAATAATTCTTTTCACTATTTTTTGATTATGTTGTTTTAAATACATTGTTTTAATAATATCCATTTTTCAAAAAGCATTTTAAAAATTTTTTTTTTTTAAGGGCTCAAAAAAATTTCGACGGTCCCCATTGATACATTTTGGATTTCAATACAAAAGGAATATACCACATGAGCTGAAAAGTCTATCAGTTTTATTGCAGTTTTCTAATTTATGTGAATTAGGCTTCTCAAACCTATATCAAATATAAGAAGCGAGAAAGACTACAGACACTCAACTGAAGAAGAAATGAAGGTCTGCTTATCGCACATTCGACCAAACATTGAAGAAATCGTGAAAAAAAAAAAAAAGAAAAGAAACCCAGGCACAGGTTTCACACTAAATAGACCGCACAAATAGTTGAATAGAAGAATTGAAAAAGTAACTTCATATTTGTGTTTATTTTTTAAAATCTATAGTTTTATTTCATAACATTTAAATGTATACCCTTTAAAAATTTTACTAAGTGTGTCATGATATTTTCATTTGCTCCTAGGAGTGCCGTTGCTTAAAAAGGTTGAGAAACACTGTCCTAGACTAATGAAATTATAGGCCCCCTCAGACGGAGCCACCCTCTAAATAGCCTGAACCCGTCTTCAATATCTTTTATTCGCGAAGTGTTTTTTAAAATTAAATAAATTCGTGAGCTATAGCAAAATGTATACTTATACATAAAATCAATAGTATTACAGAAATTTAATTTTAATGAAATTGTTGAACAACTTTTAGTTATGTGTAAGTCTCAAACTCAAATTCTCAAAAAAATTAATTCAAATCTAACTTGTAACACACAAAAACCTAGTTAGTAGGAATAGAAAGGGAAAAGAGAACACGTGCTTCTCTTCTACTTGAGGTCAAAATCGACCTAAATCATAAAATAAGACTCAACTACAGCGTAAAATTTTAAAGGAAAAACATTTATTGCACAAGTAAAGGCAAAAAAGGTACAAATACAAAATTTGCACAAAAGTATCCTTTTGCGCGTCTATTAAGGCAGGATAACAAATTTCCGATGTTTTGGAAAAGGATTATCATCGAAAATGGAAAAAGGGGGTCTCAGTTTGAGAAAAGGCACAAAATTTCAATGACAAAAAGATAAAACAATTCAAAAAGGCAGAAAAACCGATGTGTAATCACCTTTCAGAAAAAGAACTTCTTTTTTCACTTACCCCAGGTGCATCTCCGAGATATATATAACATTAGAAAAGTCCCTTTTAAATTCACGCCGTTCGTGCTTGGGAAAATTTCTTTTAATTTTATTCATTCTTTGTTGTCCAACCGCAGGAAAATTTTCACTTGAACTTCAAAATTCTTTAGTCTCTGCAGCCGACATGTAACCTTGTGCCTTCTTGATGCTAAATGCTTCGATGTTAATTTGCATTGTCCCCTTACTGTCAAAAGGCTTTCTCCCTTTGTCTATTAAGCTGAGCAATTTATTCGGAAAAATTGGCTCACAGAAATCACTCATTCGGGATTTTACTAGAACTTGAGACCACGTTTCTCATTGGTCAGTATATACGAAAAAATAATTTTCCATAAACTTGAAATGGATTCTTCACAATTTTGGCGATTTTTAACTGCTGAGCCGAAAAAGATATACAAATTTTCTTTTGAGGATTTGTGGCTCCCAGGTTGGGAAAATTTTGAAATCGTCACGTAGTAGAGGAGGGGGGCGTATCAAAGTTGGGGTGGGGGCGAAACTCTATTTCTGTTTGTAACAGTGATCACTGATACCAGTAGATTTCTTTGTAGCTATTATGAATTTACTGTATGTGCAGATGTTGCTCCCTGAAAAATAACTAAAAAGTTTTTCAGTAAATGCATGATGAAATGTACCAAAATTCTACTTTTTCAAAAAATGTCCTGGTAATTATACCTTATTTCACTTCTATTTTTTTTTAAGTATCAGTAGTATAATTTGTGCTAATACTGTAAGCGTCACATAAAGGAAAGGTTATAATTTTGAATTTTTTGGTTGTGATGTGTCATTTTTTTTCCTAAATATTCCATGTCAAAATCTACCTATTGTCTGGTTCACACTCCTTCCCGGTTTTTTGAACAGGAGTAAAGGTTTATCCTTTGTTTCCTGTTTAGGATTGGGATTCTGGTTTCTTAAAAAGTCTTTTAATTCTCTTTCACTCCCAGTATCCCCTTGCTTCTTGGTGGCGTTGTCGCCTTGTTTGGGGATGAATTGATTAAAAACAGAAAAGTATTTCATCTTAATTTCTGCTGCTTTATATTGCCCCTGTTCAAACCATCAGTCTACTACAACGCGGATCAGAAATAAATCTACTAAAATATGAAAGAAATAGTGATCTTCGTCTTTTATGTGTCGATCATGGCTCTCCAAAACCTCGTCTACCATGTAGATCTTAATAGCGTTTGGTCCTTTGCCAATCCTCCAGTCCCACCATTTAACACAAGCTCGTCAGATGAGTGGCCCACTGGCTTCCCTTGTCTAATTTGCCTTCGATGTGCCTTGTGAAGTATCAAATTCTCCAAGCCTCCCATCCTCATTATGTAGCCAACAAATTTCAGCTGTCACTTTAAGCTTCTGAGTATAAGTGTTCTTTTTGTTTTCATTTTCTTTGAGACTTCCTCGTTGCTAAATCGCTCCTTCCATGGAATTCATAGGTTCCTTTTGTAGAACCACATTTCTATTGACTCCAGTTTTCTCTTTATCTGTGAGGAGATTGTCTAGCATTCACTGTCATAAAGAGGACTGATATGGTATAACAGTTCAACATTCTTTTCTTTGTTTCTAACGAAATTTTCCCGTTTTCTAGTACATTGCTTAGATTTTGGAAAGCATCTTTTGCTAATCCAATATACGTTCGGATTTCGGTGTCGCATTTTCCGTGAGAAAAGGAATGGACAATTTTGCTAACAGTGTCCCAGGTAACATCAACATACAAGTTGTCCAGAAGATCGCCCTGCGAGTAATATCCCATATACTAAAAGTGTTATCAATTAAGTGACAATTCTCCTATAGGGCCTAAGGACCATAGTTTGGATCCGGCTTTACAGGATACAAAGCAGGAAACATAACATACACAAGTCATAATAATCTATATAAATAGATGTGTATGTCAGTGTGCCGCATTTTTCCAACTTTACTCCTATAGGCTGTAGCCCAAAATAGTATAACATTTTGGAATCAGTCCGACTCTGTGAACAAATTAAAAAACATTCCGGGTCAGATCTGGACTCCCCAATGCTGAAATTTTGGATTCCCAAGTTTCCATTACTGCGATTATTTTCGGTGATTTTTTGCGACAATTTTTTGGTACGATAATAATTTTTATATCATGGAAATAAATTTGAGAATAATTGAAATTAATTGCGAAATCCAGCGAAAGTCACCCATGAAATAAAAATAATTGTTTGTACGGAAAGTAAGGATTTACATACATCAAATTATCTTTAAAAAATTAATTTGCGGCAGAAGAATTATCGTTGAACTTTTAAAAGTAAGCTTATATATTAATGCAATACTTAAATGTAGAGATCAATTTTGAGTTCTTTTGTAGTTTATTGTTGCCTATCGCATACAGCAGTAGTATGCCTCGAAACAGAGGACCAGATTGCAATCAAAAGAGACAAGGCTGCAGCGAGGAAAATAAAGTCCCGTGCAAATGAAAACCCAGATCAAACGTCAGCTAGTTAAGCTTCCAATGCTGAGAATATCCAAAAACTTAGGGACAAGACCGAAAGGTCCAGTTAAGAGCCCTCCGCGGTAGTTTACTTAATTACCGCCCGATAGGGCGGCTTTTAAGCTAGTAATAATAATAAATGTAAGAAAGCGGCGCAATATTCCATATTGCTCTGCTCTCCTCCAAGCAACTTTCTTTTAGTTATTTCACATTCACCTGCTCGGAGTATTAAAAATACACCACCAAAAATTTTGATTTGTTGTTTTATTTACAGGAGCCAAAAGGGTTTAATGGTTTTGTCGAATGACTGAGACAAATTTGCAGACCAAGTTGTACGAGTTAATTTAGTCGCACATTAATAACAATAAAAATCTACTCTGTCATGGTAAAGTTTTAGGTTAGCATATAAATAGCATAAAGTAACGCAAGTAATCGTTAATGCCAATCAGTTTTATTCGCTTTAGCTTTTTTGTGTGTTATATTGTTAGACAAGTGTCGAGAAGTGCATCGCTCTCTTCTTGTTGATAAAAATTTCATTTACGAACTTAGAATCAGAAAGTTATAGTGAAAATCGACTGAAATTATAATATTGTCTCACTCGTCAGCCAAGGAACTTCTGCTAACGATCGCTAGATAGCGTTGACAAAAGGCAGTAATTATCCACAATTTCGAGCACAATACTCAACACCTTATTCGAAAGTTGGAAAAATATAACAAATTCAACAGACAAGCCTTGTCGGTTATTTTTAATCAAACATATATATATATATATATATATATATTTATCAAGGAGGCAAATTCTTAATATGCTGCACCGTTGGAAAGAGCCTGAAAACCATATTCCGTGTGTGTGAAACTGGGTAGACGAAACTATACAGAAGGTTGTACTAGCATGAAGTCACATGTCATCGTGACCGAGAGTTTTAGCGTACTGGGTTTGATCAACTACTGATCACGCCAGAACATGCGCCATCCCAGGAACTGTAACCAAGGTCTGCTCATCATAATTGCAGTATTGATTCTGTGGGTGTTGAAGGGACACAAATGTACCTGAGCAAGAATCTGCAACAGGGATTAGCCCTCCCCCTTAGTAAATTCCAAAGTCTCCTGATATTGGTGGGTGTCTACATTTTCTATATATGCGTGCATTTATCGACTTACTAATTATTAATTCCATCACGTTATACTTTGTATCCTTCTTTGAAGAGGTTAATAAAAAATTTATCGTCTTTTTCTATTGTAACGAATTATTAGAATATGTTTCACACCAGGGAGCAAACATTTGTGTCGGCTAAACCTGCCACAAGCCTATTTATATTCCTGTTTTTAATTGATCACTACTTAGTACAAATCTGCCATTGGATATCTGTGTTTCTGTTAATAAATTAGCAATGGAAGCCTGGCCTCTATCCTGTCATGAATACCCAATACACGTGACGCAAAATAATGTCTGTTTGAAAATTCGTCTTAAATCTATATAGTTAGGAGTTAATACAGGAGAAATCAGAAAATAAATAAATGAAAGTTAAAAGGCATTTTCATACTAAAGTTCACCCAATACAAAGCTCAAGGACCACTCAAAGTAGAGCGTTACTGAATGATGTGTGGGATATGAATGTAAGAAAAGATAGAAGGAAGTGATAATTATGATGATAAAGAGGATAAATAACGATTGATCCTTGATTTGGAGAGGTTAAAATTGTAGGATTCCGGGAAGCATCCATGTGGGAGTTTGTTCCACAAAGTAGTAATTCTCGGAAAAAAAGCTGTACGAGTGGAATTTCCTCCTTTTAGATGGAATACAGAGGAAATGTGGGTGATTCGACTTCATGGACATAGCATTGCGAGTCTTAGCTGTAAAGGTCTGAAATGGTGAAACCAAAAAATAGAGTTCGTCTGAGCATTTGTTATGATAATATCGATAAAGTGTCGACATGCTTGCAACATTGCGTTTGTGGGAAAGAGGCTGTAGAGTGGAAAATAAGTCATCCTTATAAAACTGTGAAAACAATTTCAAACTCAATCAAGGCTGGAAAGTTAGGATTAGGTAGCTCCATCCCAGATGTGACAGCAATGCTCCACTTTTGATCAGATCTAACTCTTGCAAAGATAAAGCATGGCAGTAAGAGTCACATGCTTTATGAGCGGTACAAGGAGCCGACCATTTTTCCCAAACATCTTTAGTTATGGATCGTATATATGAGTTCCAGATGAGATCTGAAGTTAACTTTAGCCCCAAAAGACGTTGAACGTATGGAGCCTCGTTGAGAGTACAACCTTTTATTGTGAAGGGGGGAAGCTCAGGGTCTGGTCGATAAAATGTTACTTGCTTGATATCAAAAAGTTATTGAAAGTTACAAGTCAGTTTTTCCCCATTGACTTGTTAGAGCTAGGGCAGAGGAGAGGTCAACTGTAAGACTTTAAACATCTTGAATTTTTAAAGTTTTTTTTTAAATTATTAACACTATATGTAGCGTGTATGTGCGTCGCCTTGCCCTTTGCGCAGGATCATTTATGGGGAGAGCAATGAAAAATGAATGCACTGTGATTGGCTTACAAAGCTATTTCACTCACTGGTGAACTCTCGGTAGTTTTGTCTACGACTGGCAATAAGAGATACAACTGGGACAGACTGAGACTGTCAGAGCGTCCTCTTCTTCCAACGAGGCATTAAAAAATAATGATGATCCGCTCCCATACAACATCTCCTTATAGCACTAAAAAGAGTAATGTTAATGTCGTACACAGTAAAGTCTGGCGGAATTTCTGGAGGAACTGTTTTAAAAGTCGTATGCCGTACTAGATTTTTTTAATCATTTAACTCAAGCAAGACGATAATGCCACAAGGACGCAGAGGATTACAGGAAGTAAAAGAGAATGAGAAGACTTTAATTAGGAGAAAGGGCAATAAAGAAACAGGTTTCCGGAATATGGTGGTTGACGTTGCATTTAAACCTTTGAAGATTGTAGGTGGCAGAAAAATAAGAAATCGGAAGAGAGTTCCATAGGCGAGAAGTGCGAGAAAAACTATTAGAATAGAATAGACGGTTGCATCTAGTTAATTCAGTATTAAAACTGTGAGACTTAGTAGCCAATCTAGTAGTACTCTTAAATTCATGCATTCGAGTCACCAAGACAATCAGAACAATTACCCTTGTCGGAGTTAGCTCCTCCCCAGTTCCTTAACCCTTCACCAGGGGTCTCTCTTCCCTGGCTATAAATACCGGGTGACCTTTTGCCTCGATCATTTTTTTCCTCATGCCTTATACCACCTCGCACATGTGAGCTCTCACAGATACAGCGTTTCCCAAATTCTGGGAACACGCTAAGAACAATACACGTACGTACGAACACTCACCACAATACGCACACACCACACAAACTCAATGTAACTGTCCATGTAACCTTTTGTTAATACATATATTTGTTTGTATATAATTATCGGTCTTGTTTGTTTTCTTTGGACTTAATTAAAGTCCGACATTCTCATGTAGCTGGGCCGGCTAGCAGGAAATTTTAACCCACGTGTGTTCTTTACATATTCACCGCCACGGTCCACTACACACTGAAAATATTTGTAGAAAAGACAGAGGGGAGCAAGATCAAGTTGGTGAGAAACAAACTGAAGCCGGGATGCTAGGTGAGGATCGATTACATAACGTACCATTCTTTGAATTTTTTTTTTGAGAATCTCAAGATAAATAGTAGGAGTACCAGACCAGATATGGCAGCAGTATTCAATGGACGGATGAATGGTAGATTTGTAAATGTGCAAGATGGATTCTGACGAGAAAAATTATCTGGAACGACACTGTGAACCAACTTTTCTAGCAGTTGACTTAGCAATTGATTCAGTATAATCATTACACTTCATATACGGATTCCGACACTAAATTAAAGATTGTGTCGTATTTTGCCATTGAAACAAATAAACAGAGTATGGGACCGGTTAAGAGTAACACATGGCGTAGAAATAGAGAATGCAGAAAATTTAGTCAAGTGAATGAATCAGAGATGAAGAAAAGAGTCGTCTAAGAATAGAAAGTGCAATTGTACACCTCATACATTGACATCAGTCATTCAGAGATAATAATTTGCCTTTAATAGTTTTCATATTAACCAATGAGATATTAGAAAAGTTGCCGAGAAAGCACATATGTATTGATTTTATAATACTTTGTTTCTTTGTTCTTATTGTCACTTATACTATTTGTAATTATATCTTTACTTCATTATTATTATTATTTAGTTCGGTGACTAAGGATGAATTTCATTAGGAAACATAAGAATATCAATTCAGTGTTTGATAAACGGAAATTGCAGATGAAAACTGGTTTATGGCAAATGGGAAGAAGGATATAAAAGCTTTATTGAATGACTGTGATCACCCATTCGTAGATAAAACTTCATTAATTGAAAAACAATATAATGCTGAATTTATAACAACTGCTATAAAAAAGAGGATTCTAGAAAATTAATCCAGACCTTCTTTTTTTTTTTAATTTTTCTAGGTGCATTCTTGTTTTTTTTTTATTCCTTTTTGAAGCCCATTTTATAATCTCTGTTTCATTATTCATTCCTTTCCTAAGTTTTAAAAGAAGTCCGATAAGCCCAACAAAGTAAAACTGGCAGCTGCTCTGAAGAATGACCTCCAATCAGTTGTTAACTGGGACAAGAAATGGCTTGTAAATTTTAACGCCTCCAAAACGAAACTGCTATCTCTTAATCATCACAGAGAACTTTTTCTGTCTTCCATCAGCTTGGCAGATGCTAGCCTCCAGGGGCGCAACTCATTGTGTCTTTCTTGGTTTTCCACTGACATGAAGTGGAACGATTATATTGAATCAATTGCTAGGTCTGCTTCGAGGAAAGTCGGTTCGCTGTGTCATGCCCGACAATTTTTCTCATTTTTTTTTTTCAATCTATCATTCGCATTTATAAATCTACATAACCATAATAATGTAGGGACACCGTATCTTATTAACAATTTTCAATAAAAAGAGGCCTTTATTTTATTTGACAGACACGAGAGTAACGGGCCTGATCATTAAATGCATTTAAGTATTCTTATATTTCCCTCTGTCTCTGTTAACATGAAAAACAAAATTATTCAAGTTTTTAAGAATCAAAATAGTCATGCTCAATATCGCACTTGGGTAGCAATCTTAAAACTAGACATTTTCTTGTCAGAATCGAAAAATGATCAGATAAATAAAAAACAAGCATTTTTTAACTTTATGATTGAAAGTTTAGAGGCGCCAAGAGACCCAGAACTAAATACATCTATTTTTATTTATAATTTTAATAATTAATTAAAAATTGTGAATAAATAAATATTAATTAGTCTAGGTTTGTCTTCAACACTTGAAGAAGTTTATTAAAAATTGCTTCATTTGTGTGTAAAAGATTTTTTTTTTAGAATTGTCTCTAAAAGGGATCGCCAAAAATAACGGTCATAGAAGACTGTTTTTTTCAAGTTTAGGAAAATATATTTGCCTTTTATTTTATTGCCCAATCAAGGGGTAGTTTCCACCATCGTAAATTGAGTTGAAGCTAGTTTAATCGACCTCTGAGAGTATATAAGAACATGGATCAGCAGATAACTGGCCGAAGAAATGAGACATTACATGCGTTTGAGGTCGGTTGGCGGAAGGGAGTCAGGGAAAGGACATCAGATACGAAGCTGGCCGCGGGAGCGTTTTTTTTTTTTTTTTTTTTTTTTTTTCCTCGTGTAAAAGTCGCCAGCAGGGCAAAGTTTCGGCATTCTTAAAAACTACGCCGACGAAAATGAACAACAAAAAGAACCTTTAGGCTGACCACGAAAAGGGAACTTTAAAAACAAAGAAGTTTAGAAACTAGAGAGAGAGAGAGTAAATAAAAATTAGGGAAAGTGTGTCAAATGATTTTTTTACACACTGAACAGTGAACAACGATTTATTTTGCTTTTTTTAATACTAAGACTTTGTAGTGACTACTACTACGTTTGCCACGCCTACAGTTTTCTCAACTGTGATTGGTTAAATAATAAATATTGGACAATTTACTAATCGCAGTGACCACACTGATTTTTTCTGTCGTGAATTTCACAAATATGCTTTTGTTAGAAAATCACCGATTGATTAATTTTTCACCCAATCATATATTTTCTGTTTTCGTTCAATTTTCCCGCTTTGTTTCCTGGAGCCTAGCAATAGTTATAAAAGCAGCGTTTTGTTCCAAAAATAGACTGTAGAACCCAGCAACTCACACGCATCTACACAGACTATTGATTCTACTCACACACAGAACTTGAATTACATTTCATTTCACCATTCGTTTTCTGTGAACAAGCCAAGTTACAAACCAGCACTCTGTTAGTTATACAAATAATACATAACTGAATTAACTGTGTGTTTTTCTGAATGCAACATTCTATTTCAACATAGAACTTTGAACATTCTATTCAAGAAACATTCTTAATTACATTTTATCTTATTCAAGCTAACAGATAAAGGGGAAACTACTTTCTTTTCCTTAATTTTCACACATTACAAAATTGTTTTGTATTTGTTGATTTTATTTTATCGTTGAAACAAAAATCGTTTTCTCATTGTTTTTCCTTGATTCAATAATGTATAAATGTTAAATGCTCTTCAGCACGCAGCCACATTAATCTCTTCAACATAGTACACAAGCAGCATTTACAACTTATTGATGGGAAATGTTAAATAAAATTACGTTTTTTTTTCATTTACAGAGAAATAGTTGAAATAAACCATATTGTATTTCAAACGCTATTTTTCGTTTTAATTCAAATGCAAGGAGAGTTCATAAAATATGAATCTCGTTCAATAAATTTCGTGCGGTATAAGGGAGGTAAATCAGTGTGTGATAAGTAAAGATCATTTGAAATGTTAAAATGAACTATACACTTAAATTAAATATATATAAATATTTGTAAATATGTTACTAAGGCACTTACCTAAAAATAATCTCAAAAGATTTCGCACATATACGTAATTTTTTCTTTCTTTCGCTATCGTCTGCTTTTATGGCATTCGTTGATTGGTTTGTTTTGTTTTACGGCATATCAACCTCAATGGGTTATTTAATGCTGACAAAATTTTCATTGTTGGTAATATATTTTTCCAAAAATCTATTTCTGGTAATATTTTTTCCTTCAAAAATCTATTTCTGGTAAGAATTTTCCTTCACTGATAATATTTTTTTCAAAAAATATATTGCTGGTAATATTTGTTTTTCGAAAATATATTGTTGGTAATAATTTTTTACAAAGTATTTCTGGTATTAAAATCTATTTTTACACTTTCATAGTGTTTTGACCAGAGTTTGGGGGTTAACTATTTGCCCATAGCTGGGAACCTAACCGGTGCTACCGCCCCAGGTCAGGGTGGACCTGGGAACATCAGCAATTAAGAGGTGGTTCCACGCTCCTCAAAACCTCCTGATCAGAGGCCTTGCTGTTGGATGTAGTTTATTGTCTTACCCAGGACGCTATGGCATTCGTTGAAGCAGACGATGGCGTCACTGACAAGAGCGATAAAACTGATTTAATAATCACAAAATTGACGATTACTATCAAATAGTTCTCAAATTATTCAGAATTATAATTGTAAAGTAGAATATCAATTGTACTCTCTAAGAATTCCAGTCTGCAGTTTTGAATCCGATTGCAGTAGATAAGTATTACTATGCATTGCTAGTTAAGTAGCATATTATACAAATATTAACATACATTAAAATGCGTTGTGTGTGTATATATATATATATATATATATATATATCGAAATAAAAGTATAAAATTTAATATTACCAGACATATTAAAACAGTATTAAGATTGAAAATTAAGACAGAGAAATGTACAATAAGAATAGGTGGAAAAAAAAAAAAAAATTAAGGTTGCTTCCCCACCCTTGTTGTTGAGTTGTTTTTTTTTTTATTATTATTTAATACTGTTTTAATATGTCTGGTAATATTAAATTTTATACTTTTATTTCGATCATTAAATTTTGTACCTACAAAAATATCTTTAAATATATATATATATATATATTAAAGAAAAAACCAAACCGTTGATAGAACCAACGGACCACTATCCAAAACCTAAAACTGTTATCCAGATGAAGTCAATACTAAAGACAATACTAAAAAAAGAAAAGAAAAAGGCCAAAAGGCCAACCTAACTATTCAGTAAAGTGCTCGAAACCTAGATTGCCTAGACAGACCAAATAACGCTTAACAGCGTTAAATCCTATGATAGGATGGCACTAAGTATATCTGATAAGAAGGGAGTGTTAACCAGCATTCGACAGCGTGTTTTTCTTTATTATTATTATTATTATTTAGAGTTTTCTACTCCCAGTAGCAGGGAGTAGATGAACAAACGTTATGACATAAATTTGGCCCTTTTTTCGACGAAAAACAAGTTATCTGTGCACTGTTTTTTGATCTCTCGGTGTCCCGCTGAAGGGTACTCTTCGGTGTGATCCCGTGTTCATTTTCCATCTGCGGGCCGGAACATCTACGATTCTCTCGAATCGTTGAAGCAGGAGGTTTCCAACCTTTGTGTTGGAATATCTTAGACGACTCCGCCGAAGCAGGCGACCAGGAAGCAACAATTTCAGCTCCTGTTTAGCTATTCAAATTTTCTTCTACTAAGCTTAGCAAATATCACCTCTGGACTTGGAAGGGAATAATGGTGATCCTTTAGGGCGCTGTTCAGCCCGTTAGAGAAATCAGAACATACACGAATTTCTTTGCTCTTCTTTTTAATTTAATCTGTGGGAGATGGCCATTCACTATATTCAACCTTTGCCAGAACTCCCATTTCCTCAAGTCGATTCAATTCTTCGTCAATTTGATTTAATGAGGGAAATGGAACGTTACATTTTTTCTTAAAAACTGGGTTTACGTCTAGCTTTAACTCAAACTTAGCAGACATTTTTGTGCATTTTCCTAGTCTTCCACTGAAAACGTCGGGAAATTTTTTTTTAAGTTCACCTTTCAACTTTTCTGCTTCGTTAGTCAAATTTTCAACTTTTTGACATAATAATGAGTTAATAGGCATATCCCAAAGTTGAAACTGTTCTAACCAATCAGTCCCGAACAGAGTACCCGTATTCTTCATAAGTTTTAACGTTTTATAAGTTCGCCCATAAACTTAATAGTGTCGCCAATTACTCCTTTAGCTATTCGGTTCGTTCTTAACAAAGTCGGCTTACCAAATTTTTTCATGTTTGATAATTGATTATAGATAAGTCTGAACCCGAATCAAGCTGTAGCTGTATATTTATGTTAAATATTTGTACTTCAATATATTTCCTGATGTTACTACATTCTGGTTCATCAGACTTGGTAATTTTTACAAAACTTTTTTTTGTCTTGCTCTTAATCCTGCAGTGATTGCACTTTATCGCAATCAAAACATTCTTTATCGTTAAAAGGACAATCTCTATACCAATGTAATTGACCACACCCGAAACATGGTCTTGACGGCAAAGTAACTTTATATTTTTAGGTTGGCCCTTTTTAATTTTTCTTTGGCGTATTTTTTTAATGCGAGCCACGCCACTCTGTTCGATGTTTTTCGAATCCTCTCTGACGCTCACGAAACGTTGGCAATCTTCGGCAACTTGCTGTAAAGTAACGTCGGACTAGTTTTCAACCTTATTGTGCACCCTACGACGTATTTCGGCGTCTTTTGCTGAAATCAAACCCTGGATGAAAATCAGACATTTAAAATTATTGGCGCTTAAGTCCTTGTAGCCTTTAAAGAACAAAGCGAACGTAATTTCATTTTCAGGTGCGTACGTGAAGTTTTCAATAGTACTCCATATAGCGTTTTCGCTATCCTCATTTTGGCTTTTGTTGGAAAGTGTCTTTGCTCATACTGTGTTTGAAGGAGCATTTCCTCAAGCTTCTGTTGTCTAGCCCAAATTTCTAGGTGCGGTTTTTTTATTTTCTTGTTCATTTTACAAACACAATTCCGCTTGTTCTCGTTGAAATTTCTCTTGTCGTTCTTGAAATTTTTGCTGCAACAGCAAATGTTGTTCGTGTTTTGCTTGTTCTCGCTGGAATTTCTCTTGTCTTTCTTGAAATGTGTGTTCCAACAGTAGCTGTTGTTCCTGTTGATGCTTTAATAACTCTAGCATTACCCTTTTAAAGCCATCCATTTTACTGCAGTGGCACGAAAAATTAAGAAATGAAGGGGGAACATTTTTTTTCACTTAACCTAACAATAAGTCTGTTTGATTTGAACAATTCTTTTTCAGAAAAATTTAAAAGCGAGAGAGGGGGTAAATTTTTACTTTACCCTATTAGTGAAAACAATAAGTCTGCTTGACTTATACAGTTCTTTTACCGTCTTCTTGTTGGAATAGAAAAAAAAAATAACAAGGTTTACCAACCTCCTTTCCAACCACTGAATTGAACTTGTAGAAATCCTATTGTTTTGCGGAGTTTTTTTTTTTTTTTCACTGACTGTATATCCTTTTTTTTGGCGTATAGTTTTGTGTAGACACTGGCCAAAAAAAAAAAAAACTTTTTGATTTAACACCAAATCTGTTTCTTCAAATCCTTCGTCGCCAAGATGTTGTGACCAAGTAAATGGTTCAGAAATAACAAAAGAGATTGCAGATAAATCGTGTATTGAACAGTAAATACAACAGAAGAGTTGGGAGTGTGTGTCGGTAGACCAGCATTCAGTCTATATCACTAATATTTAATGGATGCCTCTTTCCGAAATGAAAGCGAAAAATTGCTACCTACTATTTTAAAATATTTGCCAAAAATCAGGGAATTATTATCCGATTCACACGGAATTTTCAGTACTTAATGAATGAACTATATACTGAATAGGTTACCTTATTAGAAAACGTTGTAGAAATATTTTAAGAGGTCTGTTTCTCATCCATTTTTCGATATCTCGCGCGGACATTTTAAGTGTGGTTGGGGTGTCAAATTTTTATTTACAGTTATAAAGAAAAATCCGTAAATATGTTGTTATTTCAGTAAAAAAAAGTAATGTAATATCAAGCGTAAACATACGAAAAATTTGTCTGAATCTTGCCATGAATAATTAAATAAAATATACTTTTTTTAGTTAATAGCGTAAAATAATTAAAATTAATAATTAATTAAAAAGTGTAAACAAATAAATATTATAATCATCTAGATTTGTCTATTACACGTACTTTTTAGAGAAGTACATTTTAAAGAAGGCTAGAAGGTTTATAAAAAAATTGTTACATTGTGTTTGTGAAGATTTCTATATTTAGAATTGACGGCTAAAGTACCGCCAAAATTACTTTTGTCTAGGTGGATTGTTTCAGATTCATATTTTGTATTCAAAAATATTTACTATTTTATTTAATGTCCAATCAAAAGCGTGTATCTGGAGCCTCTTTATTTCCTATATAAAGAAACGGAGCAGAGATAAGGGGAAAACGTAAATAGAATGTAAATATAGAACTGTTCTATAATGAATATAATCAAAAAAGAATTTAATCAAATAGAACTGTTCCGTAAAAGAAAAACTATAAAAAGTACCCGTGATATCGACAGTTCGAAATGATCTAAGCTCCCTTCGTGCTGTGATTTTACTTCGTCTTTCTATTAGGTAGGGGCACCTCTTTTTTTTTTTCAAAAGGTATTTTCTGCTTTATCCAAAATTTACATTACCTCTTCAAGGATTTTACGAAGATTTTTTTTTTTTTAATTTTTCAAAAATGTTATCCTGCTTTAGTTTTTAAATAAGATGTACAAAAAGAAATATTTGTGCAAGACCATCTTGTAAAATATTATATTTGTTATATTGTTTTAATATGTTTTGTAACAAATGTCTGTTATTCTAAATTTCACGTATTAGTTGAGTCTTATTTGCTTGCACCTTTTAAACATTCAGAATAAGCAAGGTGACGTGCACTCTTTTTTTCCATTCCAACAAAAGTAAATTCTTATAAAAACTCAAATAAATTTTTCTGGCGGTTGGTGCTTGCAAAACACAATATTTTATTTCAGACTGGACAAAAAAAATCTACACGTAATATTTTTTTAAATTTCTTATTTTCTATACGTAAAAAACAGGATTTATCACGTTATTGAATTCCAGCTTAAAAACTGATCTATTGTTTAAATTACCAAGCGACGCTTGTAAATTTGCCATTCTTCTCAAATATTTTCAACTGTTGAATGTATGAGACTAAGTGAATATGTTTTTGAAAAATCTATAGTTGTCTTTATCTTTCATAAACCTAACATATTGTAATTTTAGTACTTGTTATCATGTCTAATTATAAGGCGCACAAAGGGAAATTTTGTGCAAACTTGTAAATTTGCGTTCTGTTTTATTGTTTTTTGTGTCATTTAATAAATTTATTTCCAATTTAACACCGGAGTAAGGGTTTTGTTTTATTTTCGTTCGCACCTTTTCACAATACTCGGGATAAGAGACGTGACGTTTTCACTTCTCTGCCCATATAAAAAATCCTTTTACAACACTTCCTCTTTTGGGGCCGACTGAAGCACCAGATTATGATCCTGAAGCCCTGTAGAAGAGAGATAAATCCTGGGACACGAGCGTATAATTTTAATTTTCACCTCCAGTCCCGTTTTTTTGTTACAACGAAAACATTGGAAAAAAGAAAAAAAAAGAAAGAAAGAAAAACACCGAGTATAAAAGGACATCACTATCCCACTAAAAATATTATCTTTGAAGTCATTGAAAATTAATTATGACGCTTTTACATCAAGGATACAGAAATCCCGAAACAGGAAATTTTTATTAATCATTTCACTCCAAGCAAGGTGATAAAGTCACTAAGACGCACGAGGTTACTATGTGTGAAAAAAATATTATTATGGAGAGAAAGTAATAAAAGAACAGGAATTAAGAAGACAGATTACGATTGACATTGCATTTCCCACTGATGAACTTTCCTTTATGGCAGCGGTCTCCAACCAATGGGACGTAGACCGGTACCGGGCCGTGGACCATTTGGTACCGGGTCGCAAAGAAAGAATAAAAACGTTCTTTTTTTGTTTCTCATTTTATTGACTATCGCTGTCTTATTTATTGTGTTTTGTTAAGCGCGTAACCGACACCGATTCGTCCCCCAACCCGGTCTGTGGAAAAATTGTCTTGCATGACACCGGTCCGTGCGAAAAAAAGGTTGGAGACAGCTGTTCTATTGTACCTAGACTTTATGAATTTAAACCGTAGTACTATATTGGCAGCAAGCTCTCAACATTTTACTGTTGAAATTGATGTAGGTATGTCCAATACTTAGCTAAAAAAGAGTATACCCTGATAAAAAAGGCCTCAAATTTTGATTAAACAATTTTTTATCGTCTAAATGTTTGTTATTATTAAGAGGAAAGACCAAAGTATTATTTGAATATTTTTTTAATTTTTTAATCCTTTCTAGCACGTCAGAAATTTTAGCTAAAAATCTTTTTTTTTTTTTTTTTTGAGTCATAAAAATTGGCATAAAATTAATCATGCCAACCATTTTTGACAATTTTGTAAGCAAAAGGGAAATTGTTGGTTTAGAAATCTTATAAAATTCAATTATATTTTTTCAAAAGTTATTTTAGAAAAATTAGAAAATTTAAAGTATACTTAATGTAATTTGAAACAAACAGTATTTAACTTTTTAGCAGAAAAAATAGTTGGAAATAAGAGAAGCATGTCTAACCGCAATGATTGGTTTTTTGGAGGTGTGAATTGACGTTCACGTCAATGCAGCGACAACTAACGTCACGGCAATTTATCGGACGGACGGGCAGAAGTGACAGTATTTTTGAATTTTAAGTGAACCAGCTTATTTAACTATAAAGTAATACTTAAAAATTAAACACTTTTAAAAGGCTAATATTTTATTGATTTTTTTAGGTACTTTTTTTTAACGTAGATATGTCCAAATCCTGCACTATTTCCCTCCCTAGAACTGAATCTAAAAAAGAAAAAAATAATAATTGCAGAAGCTGTTCGCAGACTGTAAGAAGCTTTCAAATTTATGATCTGTAAAAATAGATCTTTTAATAAGTGTATTTCCATAGATACTCATATTCAAACTTAATTTTAAAATACTTAACAACTTTAACACATTGGCCTCAGACAAAAATGTCCTTAAAAAGAAAGCTTTTTTTAAAATTAAATAATGTCTTAGTTTTATTGGGGTTTGTAATGTTCTGCGCAAGAAGCTATCGATGCTTGCTAGGCGTCGATTAATGCCTTGCTAGGATTTTAGGATGGTTCTTGATTGTCCCTCCGGTGATGGTAGCCTCCAATTCCCTTTTGCTGTGTAGCTGCTGATTAAGATTCACCGGATGTCTGGAGGGGACCTAACTCTTGTGCCTCTATGGGTTATCTCCCTTCTGTTGCTGGGATATTACAATGCTTTTTTTTTTTTTTTTTTTTTTTTTTTTTTTTGAGGTTTTTTTTTTTTTGGTCCGGCCACAGCCATTCTAAAGCCAAATCTTCGGATGAGCTACTTTCCAAGCCATCTTCGGACTTTCCAAAGCTGCAAAATTGGAATCATCAGAATGAAGATCTTCTTCATCACCCTGCAATGTGAGATTCTGAGTGGAAGAAATAGTTATGTTCTGGTTTGGGGAAGAATCAAGTTCTTGGTCAGATGAAGTGTTGGACATTTTCGAACGGCTGGCATCAGTTCTAGAGGTTTTGTCATGAATTTTCTTGTGTGACTGTCTAGGGTGTAGCATTTTCTGGATGGAGTTGAGGGGAGACATGACTTGTGGCTCTGGCATAGACGGTTGTGGACAAGGTGCCGACTTACATTTTGTTGACATCTGTTGGACATTTGAAGAGGAGTACAATGGATTTTGAAAATCTGTTGAAGCAACTGTTGTTGGACGTTTCTTAACTTTTGATAAAACTTGAGAGCGTCTTCATAAACATCATTTTGAGGACGCAAATATGTTGCATTTTGTGACAATCTCTTGCTTTGTTGGAAACTGCTAGAAGTAGTTGATGAAGGAGTGGCAGGAAAATTCTGTTGACAACATTTAAGCTTCAATTCATTTATTTCATGTGACATTCTCTTCGTTTCTGTGCATAGCATTTCTTGCATTTGGATGAAGTGTCTCTCCAAAGAAAATGGGATTTTCGTCGTTCGTTATCCAAAAGAGATGATAACTGGTGAATATTGGCGAGGGCGGTCATCAATTCTTGTTTATAAAGAGCGTTTTCAGCTTCAAGTTTCTGGACTGTGGAATTGATTTTGTGGAGAGTTTGTGATTGTTCATCAAGTTGCCCTTTTATTTGATTGGGAAGCCCCCAAAATAAAGATGAACTCCTGTTTGCTGGAGTATCCATTTCAATTGGAGGTGGCAAGTTCCGAGATCCAGCTGTGTGGAACACGTATTCTGTATCACTACCACTGCTACGTGGGTTCCGTTGGTCGTTTTCAATGCGGTTCACTGAGCGTCGATTGGTCTGTGTTCGTGGGGGACGATTTGTTTCCCGTTGTCTGTTTCCGTCGTTTAATCTTCTGAAACAGGTAGAGGTGAAGTGTCCCCACCTTCCGCAGTATGTGCACTGGGTATGAAATGCCGGGAAAGACGTCGGTCCCCGCTCATGTGGGTATTTTCCGTTGCAATTCCTGCACCGGTATTGCCGGGGGTAGTTGCTTGGTCGGCGCTGTTCGTCCGCGACTTTGTTTATTGGGGCGGTTGTAGCAGTAGCAGTGTTGTCTTCCAGTCGCATTGTTTGTAGGTGCGACGCTATCGTCTCCGTTGTCCTTGTGTAGTTTATTAAGTCATGTAGTGACATATCCGAGTTCATGAGTCCCTTCTGGCGGACTTTATCCGACAGGCAGCCTGTGATTAGTTGGGACTTCACCTCGAAATCCATGTCGGAAAAACGGCACATAGACGCAGCTTCCTTTAGTTTGCGGTAGAATTCTTCGATGCCTGGGCTATTTTGTTTAATTTTCCGGAACACAAATCGGTTGTATTCCGTGTCGTTTTCCGGGTTAAAGTGGTTGTGCACCGCTGAGACAAGCTTGTCGAAATGTGTTTCATTTTTTTCTGGTGTGACTCGCTCCTGTGGTATCTCGTCGATAATGTCATTCGTAGCCTCGCCGACAAACGTTAGAAGGATTGCTTTTTGCCGTTTGTCATCCTCAATGTTATGTGCGACAAAATAGTTTTTCAGTCTTTTTATGTATTTTGTCCATCTTGCTGCTCTTGCTGTTGACTCACAATCAAATTCGGGGTAGTGTGGAACGGCGGCCATATTGGTTATATATCGAACACTTGTTGAATTTTTTTTTTTTTAAGTGTGTTGATGTTCTGTTTTTGTGAGGGTAACGACTCAGTCCTCGTCGCCAATGTAATTTTCTGCGCAAGAAGCTATCGATGCTTGCTAGGCGTCGATTAATGCCTTGCTAGGATTTTAGGATGGTTCTTGATTGTCCCTCCGGTGATGGTAGCCTCCAATTCCCTTTTGCTGTGTAGCTGCTGATTAAGATTCACCGGATGTCTGGAGGGGACCTAACTCTTGTGCCTCTATGGGTTATCTCCCTTCTGTTGCTAGGATATTACAGGTTTGTATTTTACAATTCAGAGCTAAAGTTTGCGTAGAAGCGGTTCTCGATTTACCAAAAAAAATAGATGATTTATATATTCTTCAAAGTCTTCACCATTTAATTTAAAATAGTCACAAAAATATATATAGTCGATTTTTCGAGTTTTCATAAAATTAATAAGGTAGGGGGTAACAGGTGTAAAAAAAACATTTTTACTGTGACTTTCTAAAAAACGAACATTTCTAAAATAATTTCATTCATTTCTGAATAATTTCTGAAAGTTTCATTAAAATCCGACAATTATTTGATTTTTGCTAGAATTTCCAAATTAATGTGTTTTTTTAACTGGCAAAAGCGCTAAAAAACTAATGCTAAATACAAGATTTTCAACCAAATTTTCGAACGTGCTAAAAAGGAATAAAAAAATTAAAAATACTTTTGTCTTTCCTCTTATTAATAACAAACTTTTTCACGATAAACCTTTGTTTTTGTTAAGTTTGGGGCCTTTTTTCATCATGCTATGCTGTTTTTTTTTTTGTTTTTTTTTTTTTCCGGCGACTTATTGAAAGAAAGCGTAAGTTTTTTTATGCTAATTAGTTTTTTCTATCGCACTTCACGCTTGAGGCTTCTTGTTTTCCAGTCAACTTTGATATTCAAAAATGTAAATAAATGCAACTTCAGTCGTTATTCTAATTCGATTTTTTTGCTCTCTCTCCTTACTAGTTTTTTTTTTTTTTTGTCATATTCTCTCACACTCAGCAACCCCTTTGTGTTTTAGTGGTTTTATTGCTTTGCTTGGGGTGAAATGACTTAAAAAAATGAATACCGATGTTACGGTGGGCATTAGTGGATGAAATTAGTTTCATTATCGGAAAATCAGCAATATTAAATTTACTTACCTCACTTTAATTTCAAATTTCCACAATAATGGAAGTATAGTTTTTTCACCCAGGTAGTAAAGTTGTAAAAAAT
Source organism: Acanthosepion pharaonis (assembly GCA_903632075.3). Lineage (NCBI taxonomy): Eukaryota > Metazoa > Mollusca > Cephalopoda > Sepiida > Sepiidae > Acanthosepion > Acanthosepion pharaonis. The sequence goes on from CAHIKZ030001238.1 coordinate 235,991, forward strand.
GTTAAGTGAAGGTTTTTGTTTAGTTCTTTGTTTAAAAGCAATATATAATTTTTAAAAGTGGCGTTTTTGCGACGCCAGCGTCCTTCAATTTTTTTTTTTACTCCAGGCGTTTGATCAGCTTCGTGCATTAGCACTGGCTGTTATTTACTAAGAAAAATGGCGTACAAGCCGCCATGCCTTAGTTTTTTTTACTTTATTCTCGAAAATGGACAGGTGATATTCCATTACAATAATCTCATAGACGAGGATTGATTTTATTTTCAGGGTAAATACGTATGTCTAATGTTCCGTATCCACATATATTTATTTCTCTTCAACGCGCACACACACAGGAATATGATGCCGAATTTTCGGACATTGGAAATGAAATATCTGACTCGATGCTGTTTGATGATTGAAGTATTTTGTATATTTATCATCGAGTTATTGTTTGAATCCAAATAAAAAGGCTACTTATTTAATGAGTTGATTTTCATGTCAGACAAATCGGCCATTCCCATTTTAAAAGATTTCTGCGAGACAAAAAATTCCAATCACATATGACATATCTGACCATATCCTTACAATAATTAAGTTATCTATTTACTTAATCGCATATCTATAAAAACTAGGAAAATTTTGAATATTCCTCGACGTGCCGAGCTCGAATTCTAGCAGAGTTCGTTACATTCATTTTCATGCTCGCAGGAACATAACCGCTTTCTCTCTCTTTTTTTCTCTTTTCTCATCGGTTCATCATTGCAGATAGACGTTAACTAGACGATATTGTTACTGTTAGTTAACTAACATCTCCTGAAATTAAGTTCTCACAACTATGACACATTTCATCGTCCTGAGAAAAGACTCACATGTACGGACATTTTATATAACAACTGCACGTGTGCATTTCTACCTTATTATTGTTGTTTGTTATAAATTATTTCCTATGTATGCTCCACTAAAAGTTTTAAATACTGGTTGTATCCAGTTTCATATGATTTGCACCCCCCTCTCTTTCTCGCCAAATCTGCATTTTATAACTGCTGTTATTAATGAGAGCGACCGACAATAATATCACTTGTTATTCCTATGTGTCTTTGTTAGAATATTGTTTAGGGATTTACCTTTAAACGCTTTAGCTAAGAAATGGATAATACTCGCAGCAGTGATTATCTGTTTCCTTATAAAGAAACATTTAGTATTCATTGACCGAGCAGCCAGGACTACTGTTGGTCAAAATTAATAAAATCTTTCTCTTGAAAGGATTTTCTTTTTAGTTCATCATTATCTTCTAATATGAATCAAGAGCGTACCTTTGACTTTAGAAACTACCGTATACAAGATGGATGCAAGTTTGATTAGAGCAATATTAGATTTACTAAGAATAATTAATAATAACCATCAAATGGTAATTAACTGTTTTTTTATAAGAAAACATTCGACATTCATTGGCCGAACAGTCAGTACTATTTTCGGTTGAAAGATATACAATCTTTCTTTTAAAACAATTTTTCAGGAAAATAGGTTTCTCAAGTCCAGTAACTTGTATCGCTCTTTCTAGTAGTGATGGGGAATGTTATAAAATAAAATAAGACATATCTCGGCTGATTTACAGGCAAATACTCAAGAGCAAGAGCCGGATGTGAACGGGACAAAGCCCCGTCACAAAATGACCATTACCTTCAATTACAAATGTTCCCGACACACGAGTTCCGGTCGAAAAATAAAATAATAATTAAAGTGTTCTATTTTTCGTCCAATAAAAATGCTTCCCTCCTAATTATACTCACTTCGTTTTTCGAGCCTGTTAAGCCATAAAAAAAAAAAAACGCTATAAAAGAGGTCACACGGAAGTTCAACAGGCAGTCAACAGGTGCCCAGAGTAGAGACCTGTCACGGTCGGCTACTGACAGCAGGGGAGCGTCAACCACCGTCAACATGTGTGAACTACTATGAGAGATCGACCTAGATCCGAAGCCGGCCTATGATCTTTACCACAAGGTAGCTGTCCCAAACCCACACGTTCCTGTTGAAATAAACCACGTAAATCTATTTCTGCTGTTGTCGTATTTCTTTCTTGCAACCATACGCTTGTCTATAACAGGAATTTCCTTCCTAACCTTTTATTTGAAGTCGTGTAAAATATCAACATATTGATTACGTCATTATTTTTTCTTCGTGTGCTTGTAATATCCATTTTACTTGTTGCTTTTTTCAGAATTCTCAAGTGATGTTGTTTCTGTTATCTGATACAGTTCTTTGTTTATGATTCTGTAGCGCCAGTCCACAAGGTTTGAAGAAAGATGGTCTTCGTCAAAGCCCACAGGGTTCACTGGATCAAAGCCATTTTTAACCATTGATCACTGGTTAAATACTCTTGGGAAAGTTATGAACCCACCTCTTCTCCTCCAGCTATGGGTTAAATAGCAGGACAGACAAGGCTCTTTAGCCGTGGTTGGCAACCATTCTAGAAGAAAGGAAACTCATAACCGTATTTAGCCCTGGTATAACATATACTATGAAGTCATCGACATGATAATTAAGTTCACAATGACTCGACACTGGAAGGCAAAGGTTTTGGCCTAACTACATAAAATGATTATACATCGTTATTTGATTAAGGACTGAAAAATAAGTTGCTGCTTTTTTTAAATTGCCGTGTAACAAAAGATACATCACTTGAAGCAGTTTGAAGCTGAGAAAAATCCATGCAACTGTACTGGGGTAATGAAAAGTCTGGGATGATAAAGTCATTATAATATGTAAATTTTTAAGTGGGAAATTTCTAAGTATGAATTGTTTTATCTTATTAGCATGAGTGTCAGATGCCTTGTAGTTGAACATTAGCTAACTTTTTTACACTTAAATCATGATTAAAATTTCTGCTGAAACAAAGATGAAGATTGTGACTTTGAAGGGATGATGACAACGAGAGATAGCCAGACGGCTGGGAAATTCGACAGTGTTCAAACCATCCAAAAGAGAATTGCTACGACTGGAAATGTTTTTAAGTGAAAAGATAACTGGGGGACAACAAAAGTTAGACTAGAGAGATGAAAGAAAGATTGTGAGAGTTTCGGTAAGCAATCCAAAATTAATAGCCAGACAAGTGGGGAGTGAATGCAGTCTTGACAATGAGATTTCAGTTGATTCAGTACGCAGAGTATTAGTATAAAGACAACTTAAACGGGCATATAGCAGGAAAAAAATCAACATAAACCAAAAACATCGGAAACAGTAGCTTGAAATGGTCAAAAGTACATATCACATAGGATGCTGGAAAGTGGCAAAAAGTAATTTTTAGTGATAAATGCAAAATAGAGTTAAATTCTAACACAAGAGAATATGTAAGCAAACCATTAGGAGAAAGAAACAATGCAAAATACACCACAAAGACAGTAAATATTGATCGTGGACACATTATGTGGGATTGCATTAAAAGCGATAGTAGAAAATTGGTAAAAGTTGATGGAAACTTAAACAGTGAAAACTATTAGTTTACTACGGTCTAATATACCAAACTACGAAGATGGGGAATTTTTTTTTTCAGCGTGAAATCATTTTTTTCCTGAGAGGGGGTGGGAGAACAAAGAATGTCAGTGGAAAGTGTCATAATGCCATTTCTAACCTTAGGTCCCTGGGCGAGACCCGGAAAAAAATGTGTAAACGCCAGAAATCAAAGAAAATAATAATAATAATAATAATAATAATAATAATGACTTTAAATATGCCACAAAAAGAGATTTGAGAAAAAATAAACTAAAAAGGGTAATAAAAAGGAAAAATCTAAGTTCTCTGCTTAACTTTAGTAATCGAACATGAACAGGTATTTTCAGTGAGCTTTGACCGTAACTGTGACATAATCAATGTATGAAAGTCTAATGAAGGTTATAGAATATCAAGGAGCCCATATTAACTTATAAAATAATCATTTATTCCGGCATCTGTGATACTGTGTTAATCACATTTATATTTTTATAATCTGTATCTTTTGTATTTCTTTATAAATAAAGATTTATATTGCATTTAATTTGTTTGTATAATAAACAACACATAACCTACCTAAAGAGCTTGAGTAAATGTAAGGCGGAACAAGGTTTAGGAGTGATAATAAAAAAGAAAAAGATATTAAGAGCTACAAAGGACTGGAAATTGTGTCAAGTCGTGATTGCCTACGTCCTGAAGGGATACGGAACATATAAAATGTAGTAGACTGTTATCGTTTCGCTTGGTTTCTGCTTAACGAACCTTCAACCACTATAGAGTTATTTAAGGCCGGATAAACTTTTTGAATCATGGTTGTTTTGGGTATAGCTTGAAGTTATATGTGGATCAGTGATAGTTTTGGCTATAGACTAGCTGGAGATTTTTTTCCAATCAGTTATTGGAGATGCTAGTTTCTAATACAAGGTATTTTGTATTCAATTTTTGATACAAGTTTTTATTTTTAGTAGGGATCTTTATGAGGTCTGAAAGGTTCTTCTTCCTCTTTTCAGGTTTTAAGATATATTAACGGTTTTATGTGGTTTTGTTGGGAGTTTTGATAGTTTTATATTTTGGTATTTCCTTTAATGACGAAAGGATATTGTTTGGTTTAATGTTTTGAAAGAGTTCTTTTGTATTGTTCGCCTGATAATATTTTGCTTGGGATTGACTGAGATGATGGCAACTTATGAGTATATGTTCATATGATAGAGGAGTTTCACTTTTGAGAAAATGCGAGTGTCTCAGATGTGTATATCCTATTCGTAATCTGGATAAAATTAACGATTGATTGATTCGTTTGTTTAACGGCATATCGACTCTTCATGTGCCATTTAATGCCGAAATTTAATTTTCATGGGAACTTTGAAGTAATAAAAGTATGATATATATCTGAATTCACAATTGAATGCACGGTAGATGATACTCAGCTTTTGTGCATATACATGTTTATTGGTTGATTTTGTTTAGCGGCATATTAACACCTCTATGGGTTATTTAATGCCGAAATCTAAATATCCTGAATACAATTTTATGACTTTGTGGAATCGTGGATTCCAACCTTTTGCGCGGGTATTGCACCCCTTCATTTCACGTTTGGCTAGATATAGCAGTAAACCGCTGACGTGAGGAAGGTTGCTGGCTGCTCCTGATACCGTCTAGAATCAGAATTTGAAATTTTCCCGCGCATTTCTCTGACGTCACTAACAAACTTCGTTTTTCAAGTCAGTCGCCGCCCGATTTTCAAACTAGAAGGTTGACTCATTTATTCCGTGCCCCTAACCCATATACGGAATATCTTAACTAACCAAAATTTCAACATGTCGTGTGATTACAACTTCTCTTCAAACAACTTGTTTGAACCTTCTTCCGTTTTTCTACTTGAAAACGTAGAGTATCGACAGTGCCGACATCACACATTTCCAAGACCAATTCCTCGTCTTGAAGTGAACAACATGTTTGAACCTTTTTCCATTTTCTACCAGTGTCTACGACACTGTCGTCACCACACTTTTCCAAGACCAAATTCCTCGTCTTGATGCGAACAACTTTCAAACTTTCCTCTGTTCACTACCAGAGTCTACGACACGGTCGTCAGCACACTTTTCCAAGACTAATTTCCTCGTCTTGATGCGAACAACTCAGAATTTTCCTTCACTGAAGATTGATGAACTTTTCATACACCTCTTTTGAATTCTAACCTTTACGAACCAGTTTTTAAAAAAAAAAAAACAACATTAAACCTCGCAGTGAGTATTTTCCATTGTGTACATTTCACCTTTTTACAAAAAACAATATTCGGAACCTTACCTCTGAAGAAACTTTTCCGGCTTTTTTCGGAACTTTTATTAGTAACTGCCTACGCATTCACCTTTTTTAGTCCACTGTTGAGACAAAAGACAATATTCCGGAACCTTCAAACATCTGAAGACCGCGGAAAACATAACGAATTTTCCGGACTAAGAGTTTTTACGCCAATCTAAGAAAAACGAAACATTTTTCTAACCAAAAACAATTACCAGAAACTACTTTTTTGGTGTCCAAATGGAATCCATTGTACAGCCAAAAATAGAATTCTATTAGACCTCAGCCTATATATCGGATTTTTTCCACCAAATTAATCTTTCGGCTGACTAACCTGCCTACAGGCTAAAACAGACTTTACCTTTCCCTCAGCAGCAGCAGCAGCAGCAGCTAGAGCCAGCAGAGCAGTCCGGCCTCCTCCTCCCTCCTCATAGTCTCCATCTGTTGAGACAAGAGCAGTTATTTGTTAGCAAAATAAAATTTCAGCAGCAGCATAGAGCCAGCAGAGCAGTCCGGCCTCCTCCTCCCTCATCAGCAGCAGCAGCAGCTAGAGCCAGCAGAGCAGTCCGGCCTCCTCCTCATGCAGCCAGCAGAGCTTTTTTCCTCATCAGCAGCAGCAGCAGCTAGAGCCAGCAGATATTTGTCGTTTTCGGTTACATGATATCCTGGCTATCTATATTTTTACTCCTTTTTTAGGATGCTGCGTGCGTTCCACCCAAGGAAATGACCCTGTTTTCCTCTCTGCAAGTAAAGGGATCGACTGGACCTAGAACATCGCTGGTTCAATTTATTGAGACCTGACAACACCTTTTACTACAAACGATTATTGTATATATTCGTGCCAAATTTATTTAATAAAATTTGGATCCTCGTTTTTTGTTGTCTTGGTCGATCGTATTATCTTATATTATTTTTCCGTTTCGGGGTTAACAGTCTAGTGTCATATATGTTTTCCACCAGACTCGTTTTGTCGTTTCTCCTGGCTATCTATATTTTACTATTTTTTTAGTAAACCTAAAGCACATTTATTATTTTTTTACTTTGTTACGGTAGTCATAAGTAGTGTCTGGGCCCTTTTAGTAAACCAGCACTGCATGCTACCGGGCCTGCAACAAAACAAAATATTTTGAACGCAATTGTCTGCCTTTAATTACGGATAAAATGTATTGTTGGTCATTTTGCTATAAAATGTATTATTAATAATTCTACTATAAAATTAATTGCTAGTCATTTTACTTTAAAGATGTCTTGTTGGTAATTTTACTATAAATATAAATTGTTAGTAATTTTATATATATATATATATAGAAATTTATTGCTGGTATTTTTACTATAAAAATGTATTTTTATACTTTCATAGTGTTTTGTTTTTGTTCAGGGAAGGGGGTCACTATTTGTCTACAGTTGGAACCCTAATAGGTGCTACCACCCCGGTCAGGGTGGACCTGAGAACAACCTTTCGATCAGAGGCCTTGCTGCCGTAGTTTATCGTCATACCCAGGACTGGATATTATTTCCTTCCGTCTTATTTTTCTGAAACTTGAGTCATTCTCCTATAGTTGGTTAAATATCGTATAATTTGCTTGTCATTTTCTTTTCGTATGTTGTTTCTGAAATCTATATTCTGGAGTACCTTTGTTAGTTGTTGTGATGTTGAGGGGATCATTATCTAGTTTGTCTGTTATTTCGTTACCCGGTATACAAATAATAATCCTGGGTAAGATGACTGACTTTGTGATTTAACTATTTCAGTATAGGTTTCTAGTATGCCTAAGATTAATAATGGATGTTTGGACTCTTCTTCTTTCACAGCTACAGGATTTGATATGATGATTTTATGGTTGTTTGGGTTTTTAATGAGTTCAAACGATACCTGTCTCTTGGTTTTGCCTTTCAGATGTTGTGTTGCCATACTCTACTTTAAAGATTCTGTGAGAGGAATTGTCAATGAAGATGAGCATATTTCTTTAATTCTAAAATTGCATAAATATTTTAATATACCATACCCCAAAGTGGTCTTTTCAATAGCAAAGAAAACCGACATCACGTAGTGGCCTCGCACAATGCCACCATGTATGAAGGATTCCATGCGGATTATTTGACTGCTGTGGTGACGTAGAAATATATATATATATATATATATATATATATATATATATATATATATATATATATATATATATATATATATATAAATTGTGTATATTTAGGCAGCAATTTTTCATTGATGCAAGTTTCATTAAATAATATAGACAAGTTTTGTCTATTTATTTTAAGTAAGTTCCTTTCATATTGTCTGATAAGCTTAATAACATTATCATTGAAGGACGAAAGGAAATCACCATATTGATAAATGTTTAAATCCAATCTAAGCTTTCGGCTTACATAAGCCATTATCAAAGATGAGAATTACTTTTCAATATATCAACCAATACACGGAACAATAATGATAGATAGTCTGTTTTTGTTGCATGAAAAATTTAGTGTATACGAGATGCGGAAGGGAAAATCACGTCGCAGCTCGTGACGTCATACATGACCACGCGAGAGTGAAAACAAGAAGTATTAAGTATGGTAAGCCGTTGGTATAAACCAATGGCTTCTGTTATCAATTATAGGCATTTAAGAATGTTTGTGGAGATTTCGTAGTTTATTTTGTTCAGGTTAGGTTTCAACTGTTTTATGTTTATAGCTTCAAGAATTTTTAGTTTTTGTTTATTGTTTTCATGTTTAAGTATAGTTGTTTTCAACAAGGATATTCCGGAATTGTGTACGCGGCCAGGCATGTAGTTCAAAATGCCTAAAAATGTTAGTTATCATTCAAATGTAGAGTCAAGCGTCGTGAAAGCGAGTTTGTGGTGTGACCAACATAAATATTATTTAATCATTTGGAGATACAATCTCCTAAAGGGCACTTGAATTTATAAACTATGTTGGTATTTTGCAAATCGCTAACGGAGAGGGGGGAAGAATCATTGCGAACAATTAAGGGGGATATACTAAATTTAGTGTAGTATATGATTAACCTAATTTTTTTGATAGGATCTAATGTAGATATATTAGTATTTACTAATTTTTTTAGTATATTTTCATCTTGTTTATAATTAGCATGCATTTGACTACGATAAGAGATTAATATATTTGGGATTAGTTGAAGCTGTATTATGTTCTATTTGCTTAGTATTAAGACTTCTAAGAAAGCATTTTATTTGTTCATCAACTATATAGTTTGGAAAGCTATCATACTTATTATAAAACCCAGGTTGTGTGTGTGTGTGTCTGTACGTTTATATATTGGATCGGATTTCTTACATTTTTCAACCGATTTCAACAAATTTTTACAGGACTACGTAAAATTACCTTGCGGTGGTTCTGACAGCGCCCAAAATTGAAAAAAACAATTGTTTTTGCACAAAATCAATTTGAAAACACAATTAAGAGGAATCGCGAGAATGAAAGGGGACAACTCATATCGAGTTATACTTATCATAAAACCCTGGTTGTTTGTGTGTATCTCTGTGTTCGTTTATATATGGGATTGGATTTCCTACATTTTTCAACCGATTTCAACAAAACTTCACTTTTTTTTTGGCAGGTAGTGTTTCTTATTGTCTTGCACATTTTTTTCTTTATTTTTACATTCAGAATGCTTTAAAAATTCCATTTACAAGACAATTGTTTATAATAAAATTCTATTTAATCGGTAGACTCATAACGATTGAAAACAATGTTTTTGTTTGAGTTTGACCAATTCGTAAAAAAAAAAAGAAAAGAAAAGAAAAACTAATTAAAACATGTGTCCATCAACCTTAAACAACAATCTTTGTCAATCTTATTTTTCAGTCTTTATGATGGTCGATACTTGATCGATCTCTTACTGTTACATCCCCGGGCAACGCCGGGCTCTACTGCTAGTTATTAATAAGTGTTTGTTTTATATTCCTTAGTTCACTGTAAAAAATCTGTTTTGTAGACGTATTAGTTTCTACACGATGTATTAAATTTTTTATAATTGCTATTTTGTAGTAATATGGACATTCGCTTTTGTAGTTACGTGTACATGAATTTATGCTGGTTGTTTTTTTTTGTATGGCGAAATAGTAAATTTGTTATTGTTTGTGTTTATCAATATGTCAAGGAAGGGAATTTTATTAGTAGTATTAAGTTCATACATGAATTTAAGGACAGAATTATTTTGGAAACGTTTTTGAAGTTGAAGTATTTCATCTGTATTTTTAACTAACATAAAGATATCATCAACATATCTTAGATAGATGGAAGGTTTTTTAACATCTGTAAATATCTTATTTTCGAGGTTCGACATGTAGAAATTACTAAATGACGGACCCAGTACTGAACCCATGGAGACACCATCACGTTATATATATATATATATTATTTCTATGATCTAAGAAAGGGACTTCAGTAGTACAAGCTAATAGTAGTTTCAGTAATATATTCGGATTAATTTTAAGTGGGGGTAAAGATGAATTACTGTATATATTCCTTATAATTATTTCAATAGTTTCACTAACAGGGACATTGGTAAATAAGTTTTCAACATCCAGTGAAGCTATGATTTCGTTGTTGGGTTTTTCACTTTTTAAGATTTGGATTACTTCTAATGTTGACTGATATGTCCCGGAAAGGTATATATTTGATCGAAGTAGCTAAGTGGTTTAGGCTACTGTAACTGGGTAGAACAATCTAGCAGGTAGCAGTAATGGAACTGGTACTCGTAGTCGCAGTCAATAGGTGTAGGCAATAGGCGTAGACCAATAGGATAACCAATGGCGTAGTCCAATGGGCGTCGTCCTCCTGTACCTCTACATCAGCCTGTATTTATGGCTGACACCAGCCAATCATATTCCCGTGAGGGGGGAACACAGGTGTATGCATATTCATTACATCATTGACTTAACGCAATATTTACTAGGGTGGTAAGGAGCAATGAGTTGATTAATGTATTTTGTTAGATGATATCCAGGAGTTGGAATTTGCGAAATGATAGGATGGAGAGGATAGTTCGGTTTTTGTGTTTTTATAGTGCCGTATATGTAACCGGGTCTATAATCACCAACAATTTTAGGAAGTTTTAAAGAGTTCTGTTCGGCATTATTATCCGTAATGAGTTTATTAAGCTTTGATTTTAGCTGGTTGGTCGGGTTCTTGTTGCGTTTTTAAACTTTTTGTGATCATGGAGTATGTGGTCAATTTTTTGTTGTAATCCAATTTGTTTAGGATGACAAAAATGTTGGTCTTATCAGCTTTTTCTTTTACAATAATGTCAGGGTGGTTGCGTAGTTCTTGTGCTGCAATTTTTAGTTGTTTAGAAAGTATTTTTGAGAAATTTCTGCTTTTATCATGCGGATCCTTGAATGCCTCGGCCTTAAGTAAGTCTTTAAATTCTGGTGTTGTTTCTATTAGTTGTTCATACTGGAGTTTAACAACGTTTTGGTATAGCGTCTCAATTTCTATATTTTTAAAAAAGTCGATTATATTTACGGTATATATGACAGTTAAGTCCAAGGTTAAGCAATTCTTTTTGGTGCTTAGTTCATAGTTGGAAAGGTTAATGAATTTATCAATTTTGTTAGGAAGAGTGATAGTACCTTTGTATAATGCATTCATTTTTTTTTTTTTTTTCTATAATTTTAAATCGGTGTTGAGCTTCAGATTTATTGGTAATTTCCGTGAGTCTATGCGTAATTTCCACCAGTTGGTCCGGGGTAGTTATATATTTTATATCGTAGATATAGTTTATCGTAGATGTCCTGTTTGTTGCTGTTAAGGGTGTTCAATTTTTCTTTGGCTATTTCAATTTGACTTTTCACAAGGATACACTTATAATTCCAAGTATTGATAGTTCGGTGGGCTGCTAGATGATGTAATTTAAATTGTGTATATTTAGGCAGCAGTTTTTCATTGATGCATGTTTCATTAAATAATATAGACGCGAGAGTGAAAACCTGAATAAAATAAACTACGAAATCTCCAAACATTCTTAAATGCCTATAATTGATAACAGAAGCCATTGGCTTACCATACTTAATACTTCTCATTTTCACTCTTGCGTGGTCATGTATGACGTCACGAGCTGCGACGTGATTTTCCCTTCCGCGTCTCGTATACACTAGTTAGTTTTGCTTTGAAATTTTTCATGCAACAAAAACAGACAATCATTATTGTTCCGTGTATTGGTTGATATATTGAAAAGTAATTGTCATCTTTGATAATGACTTATGTAAGCCGAAAGATTAGATAGGATTTAAACATGTATCAATATGGTGATTTCCTTTCGTCCTTCAATGATAATGTTATTAAGCTTATCGACAATATGAAAGGAACTTACTTAAAATAAATAGACAAAATGTGTCTATATTATTTCATGAAACATGCATCAATATATATATATATATATATATATATATATATTGTACGTGTTGCGCGTGTTTACAAAGAGTATCTTCAGCTATGGCACCATCTGCAGTACCATAAACAGCACATATTTTATTACTATTTGTACAGTTTTTTATTCAAAAGGGCATCAAATGAAAATTAATTTCATTTTGACTTTTAACGTAAAACATTTAAAGTTCCCAATCCACACACGATTATTATTATTATTATTCGTGCCGTGTCTCTTCAGGACGATCGAGATCATTCTTTTTCGAATTGTGTATCTCCGTCTGTTATAATATGCAGGAGAACACCAAAGCGAGTGATCCATGCATTTACAAAGGCCTTAGCCACGTTCTGTGCAGTAATATCTAACAAGGACTGTGCTTCTATCCAACGACTGGTTCGACCAATGCAAGTTAGAATGTATCGATATGGGCTGATATAAGTGTTATACGGGCTTTTTGCTGGTGGCAGAGGTCCTGCTATATCACTATGGAATCTTCCTGACATTATTTCCAATGTTTGTACTGGTGACTTGGTGTGCTTGTATACTTTCGCTTGTTGACAGGTTATACCTGCTGCACAAAGTTCTTTGATGGTTTTATTCAGATTTGGCCAGTAAAATTTAGCTTTCATCATCTTAATGGGCGACTTAATTCCAGGGTGCGATATTGAATGTGTACTGTCAAACACGGATCCACGCAACTTGCAAAACACAAAAGATCTTGAGTATGATGTTGATTTGGCACACAACACAAATTGGTTATTTCTAAGTAGGCTGAATTTCCTTAAATTTGATAAGGATCGGATTTCAGAGTCAGATGTTTGTGCCTCAGCAGGTGTTGGTAAATGAAAATAAATAGAACGTACAACAATAAAATACAACAAACAAGTCCTTGCTACACGTGTTGAAATTAATGATAAGATTGTGTATTTTCGTGATGTTATTACAATACAGGTTTTTTATATGTTCTCAAGGTTATTGTCTTTTAAAATTTTGTCTTACTTGCTTATTATCGTTCCGAAAAATTTGTGGTTGAGGGATCCTTTGAAACCGTCAACTGCTGGATTTTCACGGAGCGAAGAAAATACTTCTTCAGTCTGTGTCGAGTTCACTACTCTCTCTTTCTCTCGCTTGTGTTGGAACGGTCGCGTTCCTTGTTTCAGACTGTCACTGGCGACAGCGGAAAAGGTATTTTTAGAATTATAAAATTTTAGATTCTTATTATTTTTTATAATGAAATATTATCATCATCATGAATCATAACAATAAAGTTGACTCTTGCTTGACTTAGTTAAGATTAATGTTAAGTGAAGCACACACAAATGAGTGATTAAAAGTTTAAACTTTTACATTTAGTTAATTTAATTCATTAGTTCTTTTCTTTTAGTGCCTAAGTATGAAATTAGAACGTTTATTTTAAATTTAAAAAATATTTAAAAATTCAGCTGCCATTAATTTGAAAACACTTTCACTTTTTGACTTAAGATTGTCATGTTTTAGTGAATCACACACAAATGAGTGATTAAAAGTTTAAACTTTCACATTTACACTACAGTTAGTTAATTTAATTCATTAGTTCTTTTCTTTTAGTGCCTAAGTGTGAAATTACAAAGTTTATTTTAAATTTAAAAATATTTAAAAATTCAGCTACCATCTTTTTGTCAAAAGAAAAGACTTTCAGTTTCAATTTTATTTCGTAGAACAAACATGGAAACGATTAAAACATTTTTGTGCAAGCTAATTTCATATCCAGTGAAAGATACGGAAGTCCCTGAAACAGAAAAGGAAAAAAGTTTAAAAAAGCGTAAACGTTCACTTTCTGATTTAGCTTCTACAAGTAAAAAACCAAGGCTTGAGTATTGTGAAAGGCGTCAGTGTCATTCATCCACTTCTTCCTTTGACTTCAACAACTGGGTCGTAGAAAAAGGTTTGTCATGTCTTAACTTTGTGGTGTTTTTTTTTTTTAATTTCTATAATCGCTGTGTTTGTATTTTTAATGTGGAGACTGAAGAAAAGTCATTCATATCTGATACAGGGATCTTAATTTTTTTTTTTTTTACTAGATGTCTTCTTATTTTTTTGTTACACTCTCGAATAATTTTTTTCTAGATAACAAAAAGACAGTTTCGAATTGAATTTAAATTTTTTAAACCATGCTAGTTTTCCTGGTTAAATTTTAAACGTAGTTCTCATGAAATGTTTCGTTTGGATGTTAATCAAATTATTTAATTTTTTTTTTTTTTACTAATTTAAGAAAAAAGCAACTAATATTTGCCTGTAACAAGTGGTGTGATAATAAATAATCTGTTTTAAACGTTCACACCTTTAAAACTAATTCAATTTATCCATAAAAAATGTTAAATCTAAATAATTTTTATTTAATAGTTTTCTATAATCGTAAAAATGTGATTATTATTTATTTACTTATCGAACTTATACCAACTTTTTCCCATTATTTTCAAAAATGAAAGAAATTTGCATTAGAAAATTTAAAAACTTCTTAAACTGTTCTTTGGAAGTTCTTTCTCGTCGTTGACGTCTCCCTTTATCATTTTAATTTTAAACCACTATTAAACCTTAAAAAATGTTGTTTTTTTTAACACTAAACAATTATCGATCTATGTATAAAATTAAAAGAAAATGTGACGTTTTTTTTATTAATTAGGCCAATTGATTTTTTTAAATACACGACGAATTAAGTGTAAGACATATGAGTTCGTTTTTTTTTCTTTATTTTATAGTACTCTAATTTTCAATTTTTTTTTTAATTTATCAAATACCTCTATTTTTTTCAATATTGTTAGATTTTTTTACAATATTGTTTTTAGGTACCTCCACGAGATCGCTAAAAAAAGAGCTTAGCATGATGAAAAAGACGCCAAACTTGACGAAAACAAAATTTTATCGTCTAAATGTTTAAGAGGAAAGAAAGACCCAAGTTTTTTTTAATTATATTTTAAAATTTTTACTTCTTTTTAGAACATTCTAAATTTTGATTAAAAAAAAACTTGTTTCTCTTTGTTATCACCGGAACTAGTAAAATATACAATTTTTTTTAGCACTTTTTTTTTGTATGACACACATTAATTTGGAAAATCTTGCAAAAATAAAAATAATTGTCAAATGTTAATGAAACTTTTTAAAAACTATTCATAGGTGATGGAAATTATGTTTTTTTTTTTTTTTTATTTTTTTTTTTTATTAAAGTCATGGCAGAAATATTTTTTATATTTATTACCCCCACCCCACTGCCACTAACTAATTTTTATTGAAAACTCTAGAAATTCGATCGAATACAGTTTAGTGATTACAATAGTTAAAAGCACAAGGTTTTGTTTGAGGAATGCAAATTATGTTTTTTTAATTGGACCCCCCCTCCTTACCTGAAAATCAGCTCTGAATTGTAACATACAAAAACTCAAAAAACAAAAATATTAATTAATTCAAATGCTTTTATTTGCTGTTATGAATATGGACGATATTTTCTGAAAGCAAAAAATTTTTTCTATGAAAAATGAATTTTTAATACAATAATTTGTTATTTCTTTAATTATAATAGATTTTTACATTTAAGTTATTAAAATATAAAATTAGTCGCATCTACTTTTGAAAATGTCCTTATGAGATAGATCTTTTTTTACCACATTGTAAATTGTATAGTTTTGACTAATCAGAAGACCCACAGTAATTAAGAAATGTAATTTTGTGTTTATAATTGGGCTGTAATTATAAAGTATGGAAGACCAACCAGAATACGTTGCATTAAGTTGCATTACTTGAGTTAAGCATTGTTCTCCACTGTTAAGGCCTTTATTTTTGAGGAAAACACGTGGAGTGAAGTTAATTTGATTTTTCAATTTCAACTGAGAAGGGTACCTACAAGTATCAGTATCATCTTAAGAAATTTATATGATCTTATTTTTATATTAATTTTTCCATAAATGAAATATCAAAATTAATAAAATGAATGGAAATACAAATAACACAGTAAAATGTAATAAATGTACATAAAATTATATTATTTTATGTACACTTCTGATAAAATTTTATAAGAAAGGTACCTATAAATTAATTAGATACCTTTCTTATGAAATTTAATCTCACTCTTTACAGTCTTATTTTAATTTCTTTATAATATATTTTCCATAAAGCATTGTAAATGTAAAGGTGAAAGCTAAGTACAAAAAAAAATTAAGTGCTGAAAGTTTTCCTTAAAGAAAACGAGGTAAATAATTTGTTCACTTAAATCTAAGTAATTTCACTTCTTTCCTTCCGTACAACAAATTATCCTCATGTAATCCATCAATACATAATTCACCACCTGTCAAGTGACATGAAAGGTTATGACTTGCTTTGTTTTATTTTCAAACTACATCTTTTTGGCTCAGAAGCTAAATTAAGCTTGGTTCAAAATATTTTAAATAACATTATAATTTCTGATTTTCTCAAAATAAGTTTTGGAAAAATGATAACTGATTTTTGAAAGAATTTCAAACTGAGATTTTCATTTTTTTTATAAAAGGGAAAAAAAATTATCTGTCAATTTTGCTGACTCAAAAAAAAAAAAAAAAAATTTTTAACGAAAATTCTACATTTCAACTCTCTACCACTTTTTAACTAACATTTTTAGAGATCCCAGGCTTTTTATTTTGTGGTAACTGTGCCTAATTTCTTCATTGGTGTCATATGCATAGCAGTTTCATTTAAGACATTTTTTTCAGCTTAAAAATTTATTCTAATGACCTTGTAAATATCTATACTTCAGAAATAGAATATGTAGAGACATGACATAAGTCGGGCATGGGCACCATTTTTCAAGCAGTGGGCTATATGTTCTATGTTTCATCGGTAGGCGGAATGTTGTTTTCATTATGGAAGACCATATGTGTAATCTAGCCATATACTTTAGAAATAGAGGAAAAGATTGGGGGCGGTGATTTTTTTTTTTAAATTGAAGTCTTGATATATTATCACTGATGACAATGTGGTTAACACATGTTGCTATGATTTATTTCTAATTTATTCATTTGAAAAAAAAAAAAAAGGATATTTCTTCTACAGAGAAAAAAATCTTATGAATGTTTCCTATTTCAAAGTAAAATATGTTCACACCTTCCTTAGTGAAAATTGCCAATGGTTTTTAAAATGATGAAAAGTGTAGTATTGTATACACATGAGTTACTGCTATAAAAGCAGATGCCACAGTAAATGCCAGTCAAGCTATTGTCTGTTGACCTGACAATGTCTGTTCCTGAGAGTACTCTACTTCATAACAATATGGCATTGCCAATAGGATCCCTGTGTTGGATGAACCAGAGTATGTAGAAACGTGGATTAGATGTTTTACAGCATTGGCTAGGATAAAGAAACTGGAAGACAAGAAAGCCTTTGTTAGGGAAGAATAAAATTACTGATTTATTTTTGGCTTTGACAGGATGTGAAGCCATAAAGAAAATATCCATTATGGTGTACTCCAAAATACTGGAAGACTTAACATATGAGGAAATTTCAGTCATTTTAAAAAGAAACATGTGATCAAAAAAAGTCTGGTTATTACAGAGAGAACACAATTTCTGGAAAATAGAACACAAATGAAACCATAATGCAATATTTACACAGATTGAAAGAAGCATCAAGATATTGCGAATTTGAAAAAACGTGTTTGAGAGAAATGTCTATAGAAGACGAATTGATCCTTCTAAGATTAATTGAAAGTATGTATGATTTTACTTACAAATATAAGATCCTACAAAAACTACAAGTGAATAATATGAATTTAGAAGCAAGTGTAGAATTCTTGCAGTAATTAGAATCAATTAGTGAATTTAATAATTCTAAAAAACAATGTGGAAGCATACAACACAACTGAAATTTTAATTAAGTGCAAATATTACAACAAAGAACATGGAAGAAACAAAAACAAATGTCCAGCCCTAGGAAAATTATGTTTAGACTGTAAAAGAAAAGACCATTTCCAATCTGTGTGCAGATACAAAAAGAGAATAGAAAGAATAGAAA
This sequence comes from Acanthosepion pharaonis, assembly GCA_903632075.3. Taxonomy (NCBI): domain Eukaryota; kingdom Metazoa; phylum Mollusca; class Cephalopoda; order Sepiida; family Sepiidae; genus Acanthosepion; species Acanthosepion pharaonis. The sequence goes on from CAHIKZ030001238.1 coordinate 254,181, forward strand.
GTATAAATCCTCATACTGAAAATACAGAAGTATATTCAGTAAGAACACCTGCAAAAATGTAGAGACAGTAAAATTAAATGGCATAAATCTTTCCATGCAGGTTGACATGGGGAGTGATGTTGATCCCAAGGAATTTCTGGGAAAAATTGGGTACACCCAAATTAAGAAAAAGTAATCTTAATTTAAAACAATTTGATGGATCTGTCATCAAAACTCTAGGTTCCTTTGAAGGAACTTTTGAAACAAAAGACATTTTGGGATTATTCCCATCACTGTTGTCAAATGTACAAAAGATCATGGACTCCTGGGAATAGACATTTTCAAAAGTGGATATGGTAAAATTAATAAACTATACAAAGTCAGATGAACTATTAAAAAATATAAAGTGAGTATTTGTTTAAAAGAAAATAATCACCTGGTCTATTTTGAATCTCGAGAAATGCCTATTCCATTCTACCTATGGTAGTTGGAAAAAGTTACCTAAGGTAGTAGCAGTTTGGCTTCACCATTCATTGCAATATGAAAACCCAATGGTGATTTGAGGATATGCAGGGATTACATAGTAGGTGTGAATCATCAAATACGACCTTATTCATTCCCCTTACCTAACATAGAAATGGCAAGTCATGAATTAGCAGGAATTAAATACTTTTCCAAGATTGACCTGAAATTGGCAAATAACCAAAGAGAAATTGATAGAAAATTTAAAGAAGCCACTATAATTAATATCCTGATAGGCTTACTAAGATGGACTCACCTACCATTTGGAGTTAAGACTTCAAGCCATATTTTTCAAAAGGCAATTGAAAAAGTTCTGTTGGAGGAAGCAAAAAATATAATCATATATCAAGATCATATAAGCATAGGTGCTTACAGTAAAAGCAGTATTAAAAAAAACTGAACAAGTTTTAAATAAATTGAAAAAATGATGGCATGTCAATAAATAACAATAAATGTGAGTTCAATTGCAACAAAATATCATATTTGGCAGACCAAATATCTAAAGAAGGAATTTCACCAGACAATAAACTGATAAATAAAATATCAGAAGTATCTATACCAAAAAATAAAGAAGAATTAGAATCCTTTTTGGGATTGACCAATTTTTGTAGCAAATATCTACCTAGACACAGCAACTTAATAGTACCATGTGCAGAATTACAGAAAAAGAATACAGAATTTAAATGGACTCAAAGGCAAAATATAGCTTTTGAAAGCTTAAGAAAGGCATTAATAAGAAAACTAATTGCAAAAATCTTTGATCCCCCACCTAAAAAAAAGAAGTGACATTGACTATGGATGCAAGTGAACATGCTGTAGACACAATTTTATCTCAAGAAGGTCATCTAATAAAAAAAATTGTTCAAGAAAATTAACATTAGCAAAAGCTAACTACTCAAATATTGAAAAAGAAGTGTTAACAATAGTCTGGAGCTCAGAAAGAGCTCAACATTTTTTGTTAGAATGAAAATTTTTGTTAAAGTCAGATCACAAACCTTTAAAGTTTATATTTAAACCCAGAAAGGAATTACCAAAAGTCACATCTTTTAGAATTTAAAGATGAGCTATAAAACTCATGGCCTTTGATTTGGACATTATATACATAAGGGGGGGACACTATTTTACACATGGATGCACTATCCAGACTAAATTTTGACAGTAAAAAATTAGAAACAGCTGAAAATTCAGAAGATAAAATACTGTACTGGATTAAAATGGATGTGTTACCCCTAAATCCTCTTAGAATGGAAACTATACAAGATGCAGGGTTAAGTAGAATTTCAGACTGAATAAGAAGAAACACATGGAGCAATTGTTCAATAGCAAAAAAACCCTACAAAGAATAAGGCATAAATTAACTGTAGAGGAAGGCATAATATGCAATAGAGATATTATAATACCCACCCAAAGTTTAAGAAGTACTAAAAGGTGTACATGATGATGTGCATTGTGGTATAACAGTGATACAAATGACAAGTGTGGTGGCCAGAATATTCTCAAGATGTAAAAAACTATGTAAAAAGATGCCCAAAATGTGCTGAAATAAAAAAACCTCTGACAAAGCAAAATTCACTTGTGGCCTAAAGAAAAAGAACCATAGGCTCGGGTACACATAGATCATGCCCATAGTAATAGCATGGAACTATTTTTAATTTTAGTAGACTCATTTTCAGGAAGGTCCAAAGTAATAAATGATTGCTGACAGAAAAGTCACAACTGTAAAACAAATATTAAAAACAATATTTTCAAGAAATGGGGTGCTTAAAACTTTGGTCTCAGATTACATGCCAGAATTTTGCCAGAAAATTTTGTGCTTGTGGCTAAAGCATAATGGATATGTCCCCATATAAAACACCACCATACCACTCACAACTGAATGGAAATGCAGAAAGAATGGGACAGACTGAAAATGGTACTAAAATCATTTTCCCCATTTAATGATTATATAGAGAGTTACTTCTCTTTTTTTTTCTCTGTACCCACATGATGCTCTAGGGACAAAATGTGCCTCCTGTCCCCCTCTGCAGTCCTCTTACTTCATAGCAAACCACATTTTACATACAACATAATATTATCACTACACTATCTCTTGTTTGAAAAACCTCATATGACCACAATAATATCTCCAATACAACTTATCACATAACTTATATATTGCCCTCCGATTTATAAAAAAAAAAAAAAATATCCCTCTTCAACAGTGATCAATTTCACTACAAACTAGTGCTGGCTGGAATCTATCTTGCACATTTATAAGTCTACCATTTGTCCATGCATTGAATATTGCTGCCACATCTCCTCTGGTGGTTCTGCTCTGTATTTAGAGATTCTTGATAAAATCCAAAGAAGAATCTACAATGTTATTGGACCTGACCTGGCATCTCAACTTCAGTTACTTTCCCACCACTGTAATGTAGCTTCCTGTTTCTTTCCTATAAATATTTTTATAGTAATTGTTTTGATGAGTGTTTCTCTTTGGTACCTAGACTTTATGAATTTAAGTGTATTACTTGGTTGACAGCATGGTTTCATTTTACAGTTGAAATATTTATATGTAACTGTAAGTTCTATGTTTACAGTTTCTTCTCTTGCATGTCTCACTTGTGGAACTCTCTTCCAGCTTCTTCCTTTCCAGTCAACTTTGATCTTCAAAATTTAAATACAATTTCAGTCATACTGTTTGCTGTCTTCTTAATTCTTGTTCTTTTATTTGTTCTTTCTCTTTAATAATATTTTCTTAACTCACATTCTTCCACACTCAGTAACCCCTTGCATCTTAGTGGCTTTGTTGTCTTGCTTGGAATGAAATGATTAAAAAAAATGATGTTACACTAACATTACATCAATATTGGGAATTCCACATTCAGCTATCATTCTACAATTCACTAATGAAGGAAAGTAAACCACTGTACCTTGTTCAGTTCAATGTGATTGTCAAAAAACTAACTTTGTGCAAAAGTAGGAAAACTAAATAGTATTCCCATTGCACTTCTTTGGTTGAGTTCATAAGTAATTTCTATTTTTGGAAACCAATTGTCATGACCTAATCATCCATGACTAACTGTTCCTTCTATATATCATAACAGGTGATGAAAAATGGGTTACATATGACAATGTTCAATGCAAAAGGCAGTGCATTAACAATGATAAATTTCCATAACTGACCTCCAAAGGCTGAGCTCAGTGGAAGAAAGGTAATGTATGTGGTGGGATCATCAGGGTAGGTATTTATCAGTGCAGCCATGTTGTTACTGAATGTGACACAAAATCAAAGTTTAATGTGGGTTTACCAGCAATACCATAGAAAAAATGCTCAAGCCCCTTCAGCACATCCCCTATTTGGGGACACCAGGTAATGACCCCAGCCCCCTCCCAAAGGATAGGTACTGCCTGGGATGGACCCTGGGGGCTAGAGCTAATATTTTTAACAGGAAAAAAAATGTTGGAACTTGGTTCGTCTGTTCTATCCTACCTGCCATACTTACCTGACCTTGCACCAACTGATTATTACCTTTTTTGATCACTGCATAACACTTTGATGGGGAAAACATTCTTTAATAAAAACCAAATTCAAGAGTTCATAGAAAACTTTTTCATGTTAAAACATGTGGAATTTTACTCAAAGGTATGTAAGAGCTGCCTAATAAGAGTCCATGTGTCATTGAAAATAAATATACAGTGTGAAGCAGAAATACCTCCCACATAATGGTAAGACGTTAGCTAGATAAAGACATCATTGCCATTAATGTTTTAACCATCATGTAGGGGGTATTTCTACCATATCCTTTTATTTTTTATTCAGTCATGACATTCATGAGTCCAGTCTTGCATCAGTCAGAAGGTTGTTAGGGTGGTATTCTGTGTCATAACATAGCTGGTCAATGTAGGTAGTTGCTGGGTGACCAACTAGTCTTGCTCCATGGCTAGGTATCCAGAGCAAATTTAATAAAATGTAACTGTACTTTATTTTTTGAAGAATAATCCTGGTAAACAAAAATAATGTAAATTGTTTATGATTCAACATAATAGACAACATTCAGCAGAAAAAACAGTGAGCAATTAGATGATAGGAAGCCTCTTAGAGTTTTGGCATGCTACCATTGTTTGGCAATGCTTAACCTTCATGCTCACAAAAAAATGATTTGTCAAAAGGGCAGTTGCCACTACTATTACACCATTTATTTTTTTACTTCCTTGGCAATGTTTATTTTCATGATTATAAAAATATATGAACCCAGTACAATGTGATATTTATTATTTACCTTTTTATAGAGAAGCAAACTTGAAAAGAATTCTTTTTATATTCAAAAGTTTATAAAATATTAAAAAATTATCAAAATATAAACCAACAACAATGTAATATTTGATAAAAAATTACAGTATTCTGTAAATAAAGATAAGGAAAACTTTGTTCATCCTATGAATAGGGAGATACACACTCAAAATATTGAGTTTTTGCAATCTTGCCTAAAATCTAAAATTAAAAGAATGTTCAGTTCAGTGGAAAAGATGTTCTCAATTTATTTTAGTGAATTTATGAGGCAAGAGCAAATGAAAGAAAAGTCCAGAAAATGCAATTTTTTGAAATTTATAATACATTCAATCAGTGTTTATTAAATTTTCTTATTCAGACATTTTTATAAATTTATGAATAAAAAAATTCTTTGCATATTTATTTCTTTATAAAATGGTAAATAATAACTATTTCATTTTAGTTGGTTCACATATTTTTATAATCTTGTAAATATAAAATTATTCTTGTAAAAAAGTAATCTAATAAAGACTTTAATATTTTTGGTCAATTCTCAAGAATAAAGAAAATGTATAAATCCACTTTCAGGTGTTTTGGTTTTATTTAAATTCTAATTATCACTTTTTGAAACAATAAACATTGTCAAGGAAGTAAAAACAACAGTGTAATAGCAGTGTCAATAGAATAATCGTCCATTTGACAAACCTTTTTTTGCAGACACAAATGTTAAACATTGCCGAATTTTGTATGAACTGCTTGCAGTCTACTGTCAAACATAACAGATTATAATATGAGAAGCAATTTGGTTGTTCAGTGCTTATAAAGTAAATGTAGACAATCAGTTGAGAAAAATGCATATCACTTCCACAAGAGGAACTCTGCAATGTTTAAACTTTGTATCTGAAAAAAAAAGGTGTGTGTCAAAAGGACAATTTTTCTGATAAGATTGCTATTACTTTAAACTACTTTCTTGGTAATGTTTCTTTACAAGACTATAAAAATATGTGAATCATGTATGATGCGATATTTATTATTTGTCATTTTATAAAGAAATAAATTTGAAAAGAATCTTTTTATTAAAAATTTACAAAATCCTACAAGATTTTCAATGAAATGTGTTCTTTGGAATGGTTGGCAAAATATCGGTGAATTGCCAATCGATTCAAACTTCATGATGTGGTAAATAATAAAGATTTCATTATAGTTGGTTCACAAATATTTTCCTCATTCAGTAAATTTATATAAATATATGAATAAAAATTTTCATATTTAATTCTTTATAAATTGTTAAATGATTTGCATTTTTAGAATGTTGTAAATATAAAATTATTCTTGTAAATAAACAATGAAATAAATAAATAGTGTTTAATACATTTGTTGTAAATTCTCAACGAAAAAAGTGTATTAATTCACTTTCATATGTTTGGGTTTTATTAAAATTCTAATTATCGCTTTTTAAAACAATAAACCTTGCCGAGGGAGTGAAAGTGATACAAAATAATAGCACTGTCAAGAGAAAACCATCATTTTATTGTAGGCACAAAAACTTTTCCAGGAATTCTTCCTAATATTCATCTTCTGTTACCACAATACAGCATTTTAGTATTTTTATTTCTCCTTAGTCACTTCCTTTTAGTATAGGTACATTTTAGGTTAGTTACAATTTTGACCACTTCCTCTTTAAGCCTTAAGAAGGGCCAGAAATGCCAGAATAAATGACAAGCTTAAGGTACACTGTTCCCACTTTTTCTATCCTCCAAATTCTACCTACTAATGATAGCATTGTTTCACTGTTTTTGCTTGATACACGTTAGTCAGATAAATGCCTTATGCCAATCAAAAATCTGAAGATAAAGTTTTTTGGTATTTTCTAAGGGCTAAAGAGAAAGTGGTCAAAATAGTGACTAACTCAAAATGTATCTAAAGTAAAAGTGTGCAGACAAGAAGAAATAAAATTAAAATTCTGTTACCATAGTACAGGATCCCTATTATGATTTATATGAAGAGATGCCATAATCCCTGCAAGTTATTATCAGATGGTGTTTGCAAGTTCTTGTAAATTAGCTTAGAAGTAGATTTTGTCCTCTTATATGGCAGTAAATGCTGTGCAATCTCTGTCTGTAGAGGTTGTGTATACAACACCTGGGCTCACAGGACCATGCTGCATGCCAGCAAGACATGGGCCCTGTTGATGGCAGAATGACAGGGCTATGATACACTGGATGTGTAGTGGGTACACTGAGGATATGGTTAGGTCAGACTCGCTTCTTGAGAAGCTAGGCCTTTGTTGGTTCCAATCTGTATTGGAATGACTGCATAAGCATCCCTCTCCCCAAATTTATAGACAAATTGAAGTAGATGCATACTGGGATTTCTTCCTATCCAATAAGATAGACCACTTCTCAGTCTCATTCACTATATTCTTGTTCTTTCTTGTTTTGAAGCTAGAATGTTGCAGTCACTTGTCTATGCTTTTTGTATGTTAACACCATACTTATTTTGCAAATTTTTGCCTCATTACTGTTGCTTTGCCTACTTTTGTAGTGTGTAAGAGACTGCCTGGTTCTATTGTTTATATATCCATCTGTCCAACATTCTAATTTTCATATTTGAAATACTGAATGCAGGCTTAAGGTCACATACAGGGTCTCCGTAAATTCTGTGTGCAATTTAAAATACTTGTAGCTTTGTAACTATACATGATATAAAAACAATCTGTAAAAAGGATAAGAAAGCTTGATATGTCTACTTTTTCCTTGTTTTTGGAAAAAAAAATTTTATTCACTTTACCTATTATTTTTTTAATTTCTTGAAACTTCAAAATTTTTTTTTTTTTTTTTTTCAGAATTTTTGAGAGGCATATTCTTGTGATTGCTACTTAGAAATGCTGCAAAATTACTTTATTCCTAAACTTAATCAATTAGAACTGATAGAAGATACGGTGTTTCAAGAAGATGTTGCACCTTGTCATTTTGCCCTGCGAGTGAGGCCGTTTCTATATGAAAAATTCCTTAACATGTTTATCCAACTAAACCTTGATCCTTAGAGGAATTACAAACTAAGATAATCAATGTGATTGACGGTATTGCTGAAAATCACCTGCAAAATATTTTTCAAGAATTACAGAATCATATTACGCTTTGTATGTATAATGATGTTGGATGTGTTGAAAATTAACAATCCCAATAATAAATTTAAATACTTCTTTCTTATTCTTTTTATAGATTGTTTCTATCGTGTATAGTTATAAAGCTACAAATATTTTAAATTTCACATGGACATTATGGACATGCAGTACTTCTGCATTCAATGATTGGGACTGACCACAGAACGACCCTCTGGTGCATTTGGTTTCCTTTGTCAGTCTGGTATGGAATTTAATTGCAATTTCTATTCCAGCATAATGCAATAATTATATTTACAACCAAAAATGTATTATCATTTAGAACCTTCACAATCTAATTGTTGCAGAAATAATACAGTGTAACCCGGATATAAGAGAGTTGTCGGGGACCGGAGAAGATGTCTCTTATATCCGGGTTTCTCTTATATCCGGGTTTGGTCTGTTTTATATACATTAACACAGGCTCTAATTTGGGACCAGAGAAAATCTCTCTTATATCCGGGTTACACTGTAGTTAACAAACTGAAGGGGGATTTCTGTGTATTTTGTATCTAATTCTCTGTAGTATTTAAGATAGATATTTGATAGGAGCAACAATAAAAAAAACAAAAAAAAACAATTTTTTTGACAAACTTGAGCTCCCATGCCCACAAACAAACAGAATGTCAAAAGGATGGTTTTCTTTTAATACTGCTTTTATTTTAACTACCTTTACTTTCAAGTTTATTGTTTTAAAAAGCAATGATTAGAATTGAAATAAAACCTAAACACAGGATGAAAGTGAGTTTATACATTTTTTTTGATCTTGATAATTTGCAACAAAAAATATTAAACACTATTTACTTATTAGATTGTTTATTTACAAAAATAATTTTATATTTACAACATTCTAAAAACTAATACAATTAAAATTAATGCAAAGTGATGTTTGTCATTTTACAGTTCATAAAGCTATAAATACAAAAAACATTTTTATTCACAAATTTATAGACATTTAGTAATTTAAATATGTGAATGAACTATAAGGAAATCCTTATTTACTATTTTATAAAGTTTGAATTTATTGTCAATTAGCCAATGATTTGCCAACCATTCCAATAAACAATCTAATAAATAGATTTTGTTGTCAATTCTCAACAACAAAGTGTATAAATTCATTTTCATATGTTTATTTTTTATTAAAATTCTAAATCATCACTTTTTAAAATTAAACATTACCGAGAGAGTGAAGGTAATTAAAATAATAGCAGTGTTAAGGGAAACTTTTGACACTCTGTTGTTTTTTTTTTTTTTTTTTTCGGACATGAAGGTCCAAATTTGCCAAAATTTTTTTTAAATATCACAAACTCCATCCCTAGTATGATTTATGTAAAGTGATATCCTATTCACTGCAAGTTACTGTCAGATACTTTTTGTAACCAGCTGTTTGTGAGTCCTTGTAAATTAATTAGCATAGAAGTAGATTTTGTAATTCAATCCTCCCATATGGCAGTGAATGCTGGATAATCTCTTCACAGATGAAGAAACTTGAAGCAACAGAAATATAGTTCTACAGAAGAATACAGAGAATATCATGAACTGAACATGTGAGCAACAACAAAGTTTTAGAGAAAATGGAAAAAAAGGGACGTGTATGAACATCAGAAAAAGACAGTTGAAATTTCTAAGGCACACAATGAATAAAGAGCTTGGGAATTTTGATACTCACAGGACAGATTGAGGGCAAAAATGATAGGCAAATAATGTAGTGAGCTTGGCAGAACAGGGTTTAAGAGAGAGAGATAACAAAAAGATAAAATTTATTAAGTGACATGACATAGAAGGAATTAATTGATTTGAAGAAGTATAGATTTTTTTTTTTTTACAACCACTTATTTGCAAATATTTTCACATTAAATTTATAGTACAATTACAAGTGAAAGTTCTTTGAATTACATAGTTTAGAAAAAAATTAAACTTTAAAGATAAAAAAAAAATGATTTATTCCAAACATAACCTCCTGAAAAGCCTAAGTTATATTGAAATTTTATTCTTCGGTTCATGTGCTTAGCTCTCTTAAAATCATGCTTGTCGTCTTTCTTACATAAACTAATCTTAAATTCTTTTTCCTTCTGTTTTAATAATATTTCACCGGTTCATCTTTGGTATTTAAAAATATCATTATTATTATTATTTGAAAACTTATTTTCATGCTGATTAAATTACAGATAATCCAAAGATTTTCCTTACACACTAATAAATCGAGGCGGAAAAAAAAGTTGATCACCTAATACCGTATCAAGGGAGATAACCGAAGGATGGCGCTGAGTTTGCGTCGTGGTACTTGGTCACAAGTTTGTCGAGGACGACCAAACTTGGCCTCGAAATTATATTTGACAACATTGTCACCTGTTGTTTTTCATAGCAACATTTTGGCCAGTTCTCCGAATTTGCACGGGATATCTGCAGATACATTCAAGTTTACCACTCTTTTTCTTGGCACGAACAAGAAGGTCAACTTAACAGGCTTGTCAGTTTATTCTCCTAGAAGTAGTGGTAGTAGTGGTGTTAATAATAATATTTCAATTGGCGGTAAGGGCGAAAGTGTTCAGGCAACAGGATTTATACGCAAAGACCAATGTAAGATTGGCTTGCTTTCCGGACTGCATATATCTTTGTCTAAGTTTAATACAACCTTCAACCCGATCAGGTCATTTCGTACCTGGGAACCGTCCACCAAGGTCCTTCACGCAAAGAAATCGAGAGGAGAAATGTCTAATTTAAAGGTTGATCCAGCGGCCCCCGACAGTACTAAAAAGTCTCCTAGTTCTGGGAGTGATAGTCCTGATAGTATGGGATCTGCTGCAAGTGCTAGATCCAGTCCGCAAGGGATACGTGAGGATGTGGCGCCAAATGAAAGGGAACCCATGTGGAAAATAAAGAAAGGTATTTTTTGTTTTTAAAGAAAAAAAATGTACTTGATTTGTGAAGCTTATTTATTTATAATTTTATTTTCTGTTTCCATTGTTGTTATTGCGATCTTTCAACTGTTTTAAATATTTTATGTTGAAACCGAGAACAAACACTGCTAGACAACACTTGTCGTTTTGACACTTTCAAAAAAAGAAATTTATTTTATTTGATGTGGATGGATTCATTTAATTTTTAGTACATATCTAATTCCGTTGAATATAACGACCAGTAACTAGGACTAGTAGCTAAAAAAAGTAACTTTACCTTTGTTGACTAAAAACTAAAAAAAAAAAGTCTATTATTCATTCAGTTTTACCTGTTTTTTGTATTGTCTTGGTTTTCAGTAAAATATTTGTTAAAATAGATTTTTGAATTAATGCGCTATCAATTAAACTGAGTTTTTTTTTTTTATTATAAACCTGTATTTGATATCTTTGGCAAAATTGTTATATCGTGAGGTGAAAACAGGTGTGAATTTGATTAAAAACACGTTGCACTTTGTAGCAATGTTTTTATCTTTTATTTTTTTTTACGTTATGGTATCGATTATAAAATATAGTTGACATTTTAAAAAAGTTTCAATGATAAACTATTTACAAGTTGTTTAAAAATATTTCTATTGCGTTTTTTTAGCGATCGTACCTAATTATTTCAGCTTGAAGGTCTGCTTTTTGTTTCTTGTTTTGATTTTTTTATCAACAGTCTTTATATTTTTATTTTCATGAGTGTCAAAAACCAATGTATGATGAAATAATAAATTTTCTTATAGTTTTTTTTTTTCCTTTCAGTTTTAAAAAGACATTAACAGTCTTTGTTAAAACACATTTTTAGCGGTATTTGTTATTTTGCGAAATTCCCTTTTTGGTGTGCAAAATAAAAACGCTTAGACACCATGTTTAACTTTTTTTAACCAGATTACTTTTTTTCTCAATGATTTTTTTTTTTTTTTATCAGTAAAAATATCTCTAAATGTATTAATACATTAATTAATTATAAAGTGGAGAATATTTGCAAATTAATTATTGTTTTAATTTAACAACACGCTTTCAAGAATGGCATAATCATAAAAAACTACTAAAACAATAAACCGACATAACATTTTTTTTTTTTTTTTTTGTAGCTCTTCTTTCCCACGTGTTAAGACATTTCGGTTTCATTGGAAATTACGATTTTGAAATAAAATATCTCAAAGTTAATGCTTAGCTTGATATGACCATCACAAACTGCAAAAAACAGAAGCCCCCCTCCCTCTACTAAAAAAAAAAAAAATTAGATTTACATTTTTATTGATAGGCATTATGAACATTGTTCGTAGTAGTTGTTAATGTTTAAGACTTAAAAATATTTTTATCGTATTTTCAAAAATAAAATAATAAAAAATGCATTATTCTGATTGACCCTTTCCTCGCACACCCACCACTACAAAAAAGTTTATTCTCAAACCAAGGGTATGATGACCAACAGCTAGGCTTTAAATTTTAAAAATACCAAATGAAGTGAGTGCAATGTTTTATTGAAGCCGATCAGTACTTTAAAAATAAATGGAGGACCGATTGGAAACTGGGTACTGGAAAATAAACAACCTCCTAAAATCCGAAATGTTTCGGTTAAAACTCACAAACCAACGGTTGATACGCCGTAAAAACAAACAAATTAATTAATTAATCAATCACCTTATGAAGAAAGCCCTTGCAGATAATTAACAAATACTGACGTAAGTTCGATTCTCACTGGGTGCTCTATGCTCTATCACTTGTGATTTTTTGTTAGACAAAAAAATCACTGAAGGAAGAATGAATGGCTTTTTTTTTTTTTAGAAATCACCTGCTGCAAGGGGAGAAAATGTGAATAACACATGTAGTAACCCCCCAACAATTTTATTCAAATTCACCAAATATTGATAGAAACATAAAAAAGCATGTTTATTTATTGAAATCCTATAATTCAAATGTTCTTTGTATGCTCAAAGGAAATTTTATGTTTTACATTTTAACTTTCTGAATTAATTTTCATTCAGGAAAAGTTCAGTTTCATGAATTTGTAAATAATATGAGCAGTTGTTGGAAAATTATCTGCTTGATCCACTCTCAAAATCTGATCAAACATCAGTAAAAGTTGGGGGTTCCCTTTTTGATCTGACGAATAACATTTCGGCACCCACTTCATAATACAGGGTGGGGCAGAAATACCTCCCACATAATTGTAAGACATTAGCTAGCTAGATGAAGACACCATTGCTATTCACCAAAATTACTAGAAATATTTAAAAATTTTGAGGTAACATAAATCCTGTGACTCTGGTTTTCAAATTACAATAAAAAGATTAATAAAATTCCTGATTGAGCAAAGTTTATATTTTGGAACCAAGCATAATTTAAAATTTGCATTAATAGGGTCTTAAGTTCCTAAATAGAGTATTATATCTTTACAACCAAATATATATTTCTTTTTAAATTTACTATCAACATTATTAACTCTGTTAATGTGTTCATTGAAGAAGTTGTATTTTTGTTGTAAAAAAAATAAAAAAAACACTACAACAATAAACAAAACTGAATTTAAACAATAACTCATTGTTTGTTTTGTTTTTTTTAAGGCGTGGATAATAAATTATTTTTATAATTCCATTTTTTGTAATCCCATAGAAATCAACAATTTCTCTTATTTTCTCTCTATGACTGGGTTAGATTATGTTGGCACAATTGTGATATCATTAGTGTAATAATTTCAGATAGAGTATATCTGTAAAAAGACAGAAGGAAAACTTATTCTTAACACAGAACTGATGCATTTCATCCTCCATGGGATTTTATCAAGGCAAATGCAAGGATTTTATTTTGTAGCAAGTATTTATATACAAGAGCAGAAATGTTATTGGTTTAAAAAATAAAATTTAAGTCTAGGAACACTCATATTTATTCATCAGGTTAGCTGAAAAGTCAGGACACAAACTGATACAATTCAGTGTCTAATAAATCAAAGTGAGTGAGGTTTTAAAATTTTCTTTTTTTTTAATGCTAATTTTAGTTTGTGTTTAATTTATGTGCTATATATTTTGAATAACATGAAGTTATGAATTTAACCATTCTCTTTTAATTTTGTAAAATCAATATTTTTGCTCTTGCATACAAATACTTGTTACAAAATAAAATCCTTTGGCTTGATAAAGTCCTTCAGAGGACAAAACGTGTCAGTTAAGATAATTTTTCTTTTTGTCTTTATTCATATCTTTTGTCCTTAAATCATTTGACCACAGATTACCAGCACAGATTAATTCTTTAAATAAGTTTTCAATGCTTTCAATCACAGGATAATATATAAGAAAAAAGGTTGTTGTTACAGTCTGGTTTATTTGTGTATACATATTCACTATTTTTAGACATGATAGATTTTATGTCTTCATATTTTTATTTTTTTTATTTTTATTTATTTATTTTTTAAACCTGGTTACTTAACTAAAACCAGGCAGGATATACTGGTTATAGTTGACATTTAAATGTTTTTTTCTACTTTCCCAGCAAGTAGATGTTAGTTGCTTAAATATTCAACATGTTTGTCAGATGAGCCATTCTACACTTAGATATTCATATCATGGTCTACAACAAATTGTTAAAATCATTAATTTGGTGAGAAATTTCTGCTCTTGGGATAAAATATCCATGTTTATTAACCAAAGAAGCAGCTGATATCTGCACTTTCCACTCACTTTGGTGGACCATATTTAGGTTTAAATATCTATTGATAGTTTAGAACCAGCTGTGTTGCTATAAATATAATGATTTAGAGGATCAACATCACTACTAAATGAGCTACAACACTTTCATTTTGACACTGTGCTTGTATATTGATTATTTCTATGCACCACAATAGGCTTGTAACCACAGATTAATAGGAGAGAAAAAGAAAAACCAGTGAAAACATGTACTTTACTGTTAGGAAGGCAATTATAAGATGACTTGTGACTTTATAATAGTAGTGTTTTATTTTATTTTTCTTTAGGTACATATTGTGATCCATCTTTTGTTTAAAACATAACAGTATTTAACATTTTTCATTGTTTAATTTCTAAGAAATGTTAAAAACTTTCCCAACATTAGGTGTGGAAAAATCAGTTAAAGCTTGTGTGTGCATGAAAATGATTTTCTAGATTTTGTGGTGAAAATTGAAATACTTCAAATACAATGTCAAGTCACACACACACACACACACAGAGAGAGAGAGCAAAAGAGAAAAAAATGAAAATGTATTTTTGTTTTACAACTATTCTGTCTCCTCGCTTTCTTTTTTCCAATCTTTATCAATATTCTTGAAATTGTACAATCAATTAGAAGACACTTTAAACTACAACCAGGAAGATATTCATTTCTTCTCTGACCCAAGGAAGCGATTTCCTTCAAAAATTATAAAGTAAACAAAAAAAAAAAACAAAAAAAAACCACAATTCTTTTTTGGTACCCCAGTCAACTGTTATTGGGGTTTTGCAAGTAAATTTTTTCTAAACAAGGAAAATCAATGAGTTATTTTTCCCCTAAATAAATTTGTTTTTTTTTTCTAGCAAATACACCTAAAATTAAATATTAAAAATAATTAAAGGCTTTTAATTTCATTTTTAGAATGTGTAGATTTACAAATCTGAGTATCACCTATTCTTTTTTACATACACATTTTAAAACTGAAATTAAAAACTATTTTAATCATTTTAATAATCTTACTTAAGTGTATTATTCGCCAGATAAAACCATAAAGATATTTGTAAAAATAAAATGAATTAATTTTCCTTGTTTAGAAGAATTTTATAGGCAGAACAGTAACAAACACTCACTGAACACTAGTAGCTAAAAAAAATAATTTTTACTATTTAAAAATGATGACTTGCAGTTTTGAAAATCTAGATATTTTAAAACGGATTAAAACTTTTTTTTTCTTTTTTTTTTTTTTTAATATCTAATTTTACCTGTATTCGCTAGATTTAAATATAATTTTATTTGTAGAAAATAGAGACTCGCATATCTGGAAATATACACATCTTAAAACTAAAATTAAGAACTATTTTAATTATTCTTAATATCTAATTTACATGCATAGCCTAAATAAAAACAAATTATAAAAAAAAAATCATTCATTTTTCTTGATTAGAACAACTTTATTTTGTGATTGGCATATTCGCTTACCAGAAAACCCTTACAAAAAATCTGACTTCATAAAATTTAACATTAAGATGAAATTGGCAACTATTTTGTTTTATTTTTACTCGCTTTTTTGTTAACTTAATTTTATCGCAAAAAGGTTATTTGAAAACTGAAACATAGATTTAACTTTCAGATATGTATTTCTTTTTTCTTCATTTCTTTTGTAAACAAATAGATTTCACATTTATTTCCTAAAACTAGTCAATTAAATGTTTTTAACATATTTTTGTTCAATCTTTTTCTCTTACAATAATGGTATAAATGTTGATAAAATTTAATTTTATTAACATCTGAAAGTCTTTTTCAATACTGTTTCTTTGGATATGGTCACTCAGTAGTGATATAAAAATGAAACTGAAATCATTTGATTTCGTAAAAAATTTCAATGTGGTTTCACAGTGTGAAGATGAAACTGAAAAAAGCTGCACATCTCTAATATATAATTTCTTCTCAGTGATGCTGAAATATGCATTTGCAGACACAGAGTGGCATCAAGTTTCAGTTCCGAACAACTGATGGTCTCTTCAATCATCAGTGCTTCAAAGCTAAGACCCACCTTCATATGCATATTATTTGTGATTTGTTTTTTGTTGATGATGCGGCTCTTGTAGCGACATCCTTTGAGGAGGCCCAACACTAATAAATCGTTTCTCTGCTGCATGTAAAGCATTTGGTCTTACACTTTGCATAAAGAAAACTGAAGTTGTGCACCAACCTTGTCCTACTCTGAAGCAATTGCTTGGTGAGAAACAAAAACCACCAGTCTACAAATTTCCAGAGAGACCATTGAAAGTAGAAGACAAACCCCTGAACTATGTAAAGTCTTTCACCTATCTTGGTAGCAAAGTCAATTACAGTGGAACTTTAGATGATGAAATCATGCATTGGATTGCTAAGGCTACCAGTGCTTTCGGCAAACTTTGCCATCACTTGTGGAATGAGCAGGGTATTCGACTGGACTCCATACAGGTACCATATACACCAGCTAGATGTTTTCCATAAAAGCTGTCTGTGTGCAATCTGTGGAGTTAAGCTTCAAGATAGGACATCTAACGTAGACCTGTTTAACAGGTGTAATATTGGAGGAATCAAAACTTTTATCATACAGTCTTAGTTACGGTGGACTGGTCATGTCTTGAGAATGTCTGATGACAGGATACCCAAGATCCTAATGTACAGCCAGTTAGATCAGGGCTACAGGAATGTAGGACTCTCATGGCTAAGATACAAAGACAAGCTGAAAAGCAACTTGTCAGCAGTCAATAAACCACATAACACCCTTGAGTTCTTAGCCTTGGAGCGAGTAGAATGGAGATCAACGTGTTTTAGTGGACTCAGCAATTTTCAATCTGCTTGTCTGAATCATCTTCAAGAAGCAAGAGCAAGATCTAAAAGGTCAGCCAATCTAACAGTGATCTCATCTCACAATCCTCACACTTGCTCTATATGTGGCCTCCTTTGTAAATCACTAGCTGGTCTTAAATGCCACTTAAGATTATCGCACAAACTTTCATAACTGAATCAATAAGCTGTCAGATCCTCATACGTTGAAACTTATGGGAGAGTCCATTTTTATATATATATATATATATATATATATAAAATGTGGTTTAGTGTGGTGTAATTGTTAGCAAGTTTGTCACGCTAGATCAATTACGACTGAGTAGTGAGTTCTTTTCTCACAGAATGCTCCATACTTTCGGCCTTGTGCCTCATTTAAGCTATGTTTTGTAAATTGCTATATATATATATATATATATATATATATATATATATAATGAGATAGAGACAAAAGCTTTTAAAAACCTATTTTTTGCTAACATTGTGACAGGGAGTCTTGGAAACACACACGTATATTTCTTTTAGTGAAATTATAGAAGATTTGGATAGCGAAATTAAATTGGAGCATTTTGTTTACTGATGTGGAAATTTGATCTAGGGCAGAAGTTGTACTCTATAAATCTGGGTCATCAGAAGACAATGAAAATGGTCGAAATAATTTTTATCAATTAAAAATTGAAATAGAACTGAGTAAGCTAGAAGGAACTTTAGAATTCACATGATTTTGGTTGAAACAGCCGTGATAATTGCATGCGAGGTGGTAGGGCCAAGGTTCAGTTGTAACCAGCTGGATTTTTCTATATAAATGCGTAGTTACACTGAAAAAGAGGCAGACTGGTGAGCGCTGAGACGGAAGAGAGAGACAGAAGAGAATTAGCCCGGGCAAGAGTTGGGCCAGGAACAGTGGAGAGTCGCGTTGGAGACTCAAGAAGGAGAGAAAGTGATGTCGGAGATTAAAATGAAGCGTCCACTAACATGTACTGTCGATATAAGTACCGCTGCTTCTGCTACCACGAATATTACTACTGCTAAGGAGGAACACCACTATAAACTTTAAGCCGCACACAGAAATTTTATTCCCCCCATTGCAAGAGTTGTATAGTGTTCTGAGATGATTTAACAAGTTAATCATAACACACTCTCTCTGTGTCCAGAATCCAGTGTCTGCGTTTTTACGTCAATTACTTTTCTTTTCTGTAACCTGTTTCTTTTCTATACTATTCTTTTCTGCTATATAAAAGACATTAACAATTCAATCATTGAATAGTTGTTTGTCCGGCTTTCTGCAGATTTTTGCTGCATTCTAAATTTATTAGCGCAGACTCTCCAGCTGCATCTATATCTTCAGTCAACCGTGAATGGATGAACATACTTCTGCTTTCTGGATCAAACCAAACACAACATGGGCAGGAAGCAGGATTAAACCAGTGGACTGGTCAAATAATCTATGGATGCTCGGGGGACCTACGGCCACTCCCTTAAGTTCGGTTAGGACTGAGTAGACACCTCAACCCAGAGAGTAAGGCGTTGGAGGTTGAAGGGCTGGGGCGAAAGTGGTAGAACATGACATGTTATTTTCAGCTTTTTCACGTAGAAAATAAAGACAAAACTGTGTAAGGAAAATGTGTTGTAATTTTTGAGGATAAAAGGAGCAATAAATTAAATTACCTTATCAGTTCCAGAGATCAGAAAGTGTATATGAATATGTGTGTATGTGAGATGAACACAAAAGTCCTCAACCCAGCTTACTTCCAAAACCCCAAATTTAACCAAACATCAGAACTTTTGGAAGACTGAGAAATCGTTTCTCCTCTTGGTTAAAATGAGAACTTTTCACTGCATCCTTATATATCTAACATGCCTAGGAAATGCAATGTTTTGCTCAAAACCCTGCATGAGACCTATAAAATCAGTCAGTTAAGTACCATATGTGATACACATTTGGGTGATCATGTATCTTTTGATACATGACTGACAAGGCAGATTTTTTTCCCACAGTAGGCTGCTATTTCTTGCTGCGATAGACTGGTTGCCAACCAAGGCTAAAGAACAGTCTGAACTGTTCAACCCATAGCTGGGGAAGAAGAGATGGATTCATACCTTTCCCAAGGGTATTTGTGCATAAGTGAATCTAACAAACTCAACTAGAATTCAAACTCGGCTCTCCTAGTTCTCGCTCCAAGCCAATATCCATTATACCACAATGTACACTAGGCAGTCTAAATATTCAAAATAGCCAAACTCTTTCCAAACAGTTCTTGGAATCCCCCAGATCTAATACTTTCATTGCCAGTCAATGATTTCCTTTGATTTTCAATTTGCACACGTACAATATTATTAAGTGTTCTGCTTGTTGTACACCTTTCAGAACATTGATTATTTTCAATGAATTCTTGTCCAATTTCAGTGTATTGGTACCAAAACTGTTTCTGGGTTTTACTCATCATCCCAAAAAGCCATCTTAATTAAATCAATAGTTTCTGCAGACAGCTGTTTATCTTTTAAAGAAATAGTTTGGTGCATATTCATTGTGTTACTCTCTGGTCTGCCAATGTCAACAAATAACCCTATGAAAGAGTGCCTGTTCACTCAGCTGCAATGAGGTTCTCTTCTGGTTGTCAAGTTACATCAAGTCCCCACAACCAGAACTGGTTATTGAGATATCCAAAATGGCTGGATAATTTCCCAAGGGACCTTGTATGTAGTTAAGAAATATATATTGTATAATTAATTAGTCATATATTAAAGTGAAACTATTGAAAGTTCATTAACTTCAGAGACATCTACAGTAGATTTACATCCAGGATCATAAAACATATCACTTTTTCTTAACAAAACTACTATCAAATGTTTTTCATAGTTAACTAAAGCTAAACAAAATGATTTGTTATAATCACTTTTTGAGTCAGCACACTAAAAAACTTGCCTGTTTGTATGGCCAGTTTTCACTTAAGGTATTTTTCTGTAAGAACTTTTTGAAATTTATGTTTGATAGTAATGTAATTGTTGCCAAGATCTTTGTCTTACATACACATATATGAAGTAGGATTACCATTCCTAGACTAGTTTTGAGCTGCCTTCCTTTTATGCACACATTGGATAAATAGTTGTGTGATTTTTTTTTTTTTTTTTTTTTTTTTTGTAGAATTTTTCTACAGAAACATTCAAAAAATCTATTACTATGTCACCATAACTTGATTAAACCACATTTCACATTTAGAAGCACAGACCTATTTCATCTGTTGTTACTTAAGAACATAACAGTGAAAGTAAGTGGTATTTTTATGTTTGTGTAGTACTCTTTGGTTATTTTTTACATTTTATACCTTCACTTGGTAATTTCCCTGTTTATGTTTTTCAGTGCAGTTACTTTTTATCTAAATGGATTGTAAATTTCAAGTTTCCCCTCTCTGATAGCTTCTAGTGCACTTTCTAAGTTTATATTTATTTTCCTTTATTTTTTACTTAGTTTATTAAGTCTGTATTTTCAATTCTTTCTCAGTATTTAGCGCCATATTTCTCCTCTTTTTTATCAGTTGTTGTCTTTGAATAATTTACTTTGTTATTGTTCTTTCATACAAATAAATTGTTTTTCATTTATTAATCTGACATATTTTTAGTTTATTGCGTAAACGTTATTATTAGTAGATACCCGTTACATAGAAATAAAGTGTTTAGTTTGAACATAGTTCACCAGAGAGCTAACACAGGCGATCCCATTATTGAATTAAGTAGACCACATGATTGCAAAGGATATATACATATATATGGGACTTAGCGTGAGGTCTAATTGATCACCATTTCTAGTCTATCCTCTATTACTCTACAAATCACCATTTCTACTGTATCCTCTATTACTATACTGTTTCTCTATATGGATCACTATTCAGTGGTTACTTTTCAAGCAAGAATTATCGAGCAAGAACTATTAGTGTGAGTGTTATTTGAAGGTGTCTGACACCAGTATCGTTCAACAGTGTTAGGTTGTATCTGTGATTACAAAGTCTCTATACAACGAAAATTATGAAAGTGACAACGTGTATTCATTGACATTACAAAAATGGCAACAAGTGTTAGTTGACATCACAAAAATACCCATGTTTGTGTAGATGCTCTGTTTATTTATTAGGGGGAAACTATCATTAGATATGACATGCTTTGACCTCTTAAAAGTACTATTTGGGGTCTTTTGGCTAGTAGGTTCTTCGTGGCTGGTCAAGACATGTCAGATCTAATTTAAAAAAAAAAAAATTTTTTTTCCAGTTACCGTCTACACTGACTATAAACATAGTTAAGAAACTGTTACCATAGATCTAGTCATTTCAACTGTAAAATAATGAGACTTTGCTGCCAATCTGGTACTGCTTATTTTATCAACAGTTATATACAGTATAAGGTACAGATTTCCCAGTCAATATATTAATTTTTTTCCTCTTTTCTCTAATATCTTTCATGTGCTATCTCTTTTTTGCACACTTTCTTCCTTAGCAGCAGTTGTGAAACAATTGGGTGAACTGACAACAAGCACTTAGTCACAAATTTACATGTAAGCAACTTCAGTCAGATGTCTATTCTCTATACCTCTGACATTTTTTTTTTTTTTTTTTTTAAAATCCTTTCACTCCAAGCAAGGTAATAAAGCTGCTTGAATGCAAGGAGTTAACTGAGTGTTAGGTTAGAGAATATGAGAAAAACTACTATTAAGGAGAGATAAATAAAAGAACAAGAATTAAGAAGACAGTCGATAACAATTGACATTGCATTTACATTTTTGAAGAGCAAAGCTGACTGGGAAGCAAAAAGAGTTCTACAAGCGAGGAGTGAGAGAAAAGAAACTGTTAGGATAGAACCTATGGTTATATTTAGCCATTTCAACTGTAAAATGATGAAACCTTGCCACCAATTTAGTCTTCTTTTATGTGCCATGTCTCTTCAGGACATAGGCAATCATGGCCCTCCTCCTGTGCCTTGGCGCTCTTAATAAGTTTTGTCTTTTTGTTATTTCTCTCAGACCCTGTTCTGCCATCTACTTGCTTAAACCCATAAAGTGTGTCACGCATTGCTCATTGCTTTCCCCTGTCCCTCTATACATCCTGTGAGTATCAGATTTTCCAAGCTCTCCTCCTTCATATGTCCGAGAAATTTTTGCTGCCTCTTTCCTCTTTGTTTCCATTCTCTCCAAAACCTCATTGTTGCTCACATGTTTGGCCTATGGCATCCTTCTGGAGAACCACATTTCTGTTTCTTTGGGTCTTTTCATTTTTGAGGACATTGTCCAACATTCGCTACTATACAAGATATCACATAACAGTTCAGTACTCTTTTCTTTGTTTCCAATGAAAACTGTGCTTAAATTCATAAAGTCTAGGTACCATAGTGGAAAGTTCATCAGAACAATTACCATGAAAGTATTTATAGAAAAGGCATAGGAAAACTATGATATGGTGGTGAGAAAGAGTCTGAAGCTGAGATGCCAGGTCAGGATCAATAACATTGCATTAAAAAAATTTCTTTTTCTCTCATATGCTTTGAAAATACATGTTATTTTAGAAATAAGTAACCTGTAAAATTAATCTCTGACCTTAAAACAAAAAACAGCCATAATATTCATAAATTTTGTAAATAGTCATTGATAAATATGTTTGTCTATGTTCTGTGAAAAGGGCATTCTCATAATCTTACGACCATTAAATTTTTTTGTTTATTACAAAACTTATGATTCCATAATTGATTATCTTGCTGAAATATGTGCAATAATTCTAAATAACTTTGTCATTCACTCTCTCAACCCCTTAAATCAATGCACACTTGTTATCTTAATAACAGTTGATATATTTCTGACTTTCAATGTGCATTTTCAAAAATTTAATACAATTTCAGTGTTTTCCATTGTTCAAATTTAAGTCTTATTACCTCTTCATTTCACCTGTAAAAGTTTGGGTGTTACAGAATTTCAAATAAAATGAATTGCATTTTATGACTGCATGTATATGCATATTTTTTTCACATGGTTTATAAAAATGTTAGCCACACCTAACGTTTCAATTTTGAATTATTATGTGTGTTTTAGTTCAGTGACACTTAACATAACAATCTATTGTTCCTAACTAAACTGAACAGTAGATAGACAAAATTTACATTTGTTTATTCAGATATGAGGGTTGGTAAAGAAAAATACTTGTTCTGATTTAATAGTAGAAGCACACAAAGCATAGCAAAGAGTCCCAAATATAATCTCTAACACAGTCTCTTTCTTTCTCACTTTAATTTATGGCACATGCATACTCATCTTGTAGCCTTTTTGGATGCTATTGTAATATAGCTCAGTATTTGGGATCTACTGTATATGTTAATTCCAATCTTCTGGGGAATGGCTATAGAACACTTGCCCCTTCCCTTTTTTAAAGGCAGAAGCACACAAATGGATGCTAGGAATTTTTTCCTAGCCAATAAAATAGACCGGTTCTCAGTTTCATCTGACCCAGTCCTGGTCTGTCTTGTCTTGACACTACATTTGCTTGTCCAAACTTATTTATTTTTGTGTGTCAACCCCAATTCTTAGTTTGTGTATTTTTGCCATATTAATTTGTCTTGCATATATTGTTTGCTTGCTTTATATTATTTTTTGCTCTGTTCTTTTCTTGTTATTGCTTATTGCAAACTTTGTTAATTCTGTTTGTTGGGCAGTTCTGTTACTTATTTTGAATTTGAACATGGCTATCACTCCACAGTATATGTTGTTTGTATTGTGGTAGACCGCATGCTATAATAGCACTGTTTGTTGGATTTTTTCTTAAGCATGTTTGAGTTTTGTATTTTTGCAGATATGCTATTCTGTAAGAACCTCCTTCATTGGCTCTGGCAGATGCAAGTCTTAGGCTACCAGATCAGGACTATAGCGGGGATAAAGCAAGGTTGTCCAGCTGTGATTGCTTGTCTAGGCTTTAAGCTAGTATGAAAACTTGTATTGTCATATTGTAAAAAATATGGCATAGCTCAAAAAAGCTTTGCTCTGAGCATAGGGATATGTAAATGACTGCTTAGTTAGCATAACTAAGGCATTGACTGAAGCAGTAAGAGTAAAGCAACTCTCAATATACTAGATAAATGATTACATTGATAATATACTCACATAGGAGTCAGAATAGATATTGATGTCATTGACTCTCTTCTGGTCCCAAAACAGTGTCCATCATTTTCCCTGTAGAGCCAGCTGTCTTGAACTTGTTTGGGTGGCACTATTACATTAATCTTATTCACTTTGGTGAATCCAAGTCTCATCGTCTGTGGCATTGGTATTCTGGGAATCCATTTTTCACCAGATATTTGAGCAGTTAACATGGCTCATCTGACTGCTTTCACAGTCTTGCAATAGGTGATTCTTCTTTCAACTGTACTGAGAATATCTGCTTGTTTGAGTTTATATTGACAATAGAGATTGGACCACCAAGATCTGTTTTGCCTTTATCTAATGATGATGTCAAGGTGACATTAAATTGGCATCTTTTGTAATAAAGCTACAAATTAAAAGCTTATTAACATATTCATTGCTACCTTCAATGTTTGAACCTTTAATATTGTGTGTGGATGTTAAACTTGTTAAAGGCTTATGGCAACATCACATTCAAACATCAGTTCCCATACACTCACCAAAGTTAAGCAACATTGTCATTACCTAGAACGGTGACCACTTGGAAATACTATGTGTTATAAACTTAGATGTGTGGGTGGTGTAATGGATAATGGCTCTGAATTGTAAACCAGAGAGTCAAGTTTCAATTCCTGTTGGGTATGTTATATTCATCTTATATGCAAATATGCTTGGGAAATGTATGAATCCCACTCTTCTCCTCCTAGCTATATGTTAATTAGTAAGACTTATATCACTGAAACCATTATTTTCTCAAAAAAAATTCTTAAATCTAAAGAAATAATTTCTGGCTTTAAATAATGCGAAAAGTTAAATTGTAGAAAATGAATGAATCAATCAAATAAACTCATTAACATATTTATTGCTACCTTCAGTGCTTGAAATATAATACTGTGTGTATTTTTTTATCATTAGAAATTGATGTATCTAACTAATCTTTATTTTTGTAATTAAAATTTCTCAAATTATATTTAAAAAAGAAGAAAATATACTGTACACTACATAGGCACCATAATCATG
Source organism: Acanthosepion pharaonis (assembly GCA_903632075.3). Lineage (NCBI taxonomy): Eukaryota > Metazoa > Mollusca > Cephalopoda > Sepiida > Sepiidae > Acanthosepion > Acanthosepion pharaonis. Next base: position 279,710 of record CAHIKZ030001238.1, read on the forward strand.
TTCTTACCAAAATAAACAGCTCTACAAATGAAGCTAAAAAAAAACCTGGTAAGAGTTACATTACTATTTAAGTAAAATGGAGATATATATATGTTTGTGTGTCATTTGCAGACAGTACTGTTTTGCTGTATCACAGCTCCTCAGTGCGACTAGACAACCGAATGCCTCAAGCCCGAGTTGAAACCCAACTGATTTGGTCAGTCAGAGCTTCTACCACTGAGCCATCTTCACTTGACAGAATGAGTCAGCCAATTCTAGTGAATTGTTTTTACAAACGTAAACAAACACCAAGCAGCCAAAGTGCTCTATTCATTTTACTGAAGAGCTTTGCATTTACACAGGTGACCATTGTTTTTAGAATTAGTTTGTCATTCAACAGTGCTCAATTGAAAATATATTTTCAAGAGATATATATATATATATATATATATATATATATAAGCAAATATATGGATATAGATCCGACAGTATGAAGAAAAATATATACGGAAAAAACAAAACAAAAATCCTTATATACGATTATGCTGTTTTAATGTTAATATGTCAACGTCTGACGTTTCGGTCTAATAAACCATCTTCAGGACATATTCATAAATATAACATTATCAATACAACATGACAAAGACGATGTACATTAGAACAAGACTTATCCAAACAAATAACTGAAAGTTTTATAATATCAGCGCTCCGTTTAAAACATGGTCACGTTGTCGCCAGAATTCTTTTCATTTTTCATTCAAAATACTCAAAATTGTGGGAATACGTTTTCAGCGATTTTTTTTTTTTTTTTTTTTTTTTTTTTTTTTCAGATGATAAATTATATAAAAACTGTTTGAATGTTTCTTTTTTTATCCTAACCTTATAATTAAAAATAATAATTCACTCCTTAGAGCAAAATTAAATATGGCAAATATTATTTATGAATTTAGATGCTCATAAAGGAATTGTATTCCTGATCAATCAAAATTCGTAAATATATGGGCCACACTACAACATGTTTGACACACAGATTCACTCTACACCTTTCTGACCATTGCTCAATTAGATCTCATTTAAATATTCATGGAGATCTACCAGACACTATTTGTAACATATTTGTTGACAACACTAATATAATAGCATCATCTACCTGCAAAAAAGGCTAAAAATAATGGAAGCTTTATTAATAAAAAAAAAACACTTAATAATATTAACTATGACCATGGACACAATATCTTGACTGTGTTTTGAAAAATGAAAACATTTTATAAAACATATGCTGCAAACTATTTCTTATTTTAACAGTTAAAATATTTAGTCCTTGAAAATGGCTAAATGAAATGCGCATGAAAGAAGGATTGCTGCCTAAATACACAAATGTGTGTGTGTATGTATGTATATATATATATATTTGAAAGTATCATTGTTCTTTACTGCACCAATATACTCAGTCTCATATGTAGTACATTCATAAGACATAAATTCCTTTGCCTTGCACATGAAACTTTGAGTGGCACTATGAAGTAAGAAACACCTGTGTGTGTGTGTGTGTGTATATATATATACACACACACACATACACAGCTGTTTATATAATCTCATGATGTGAATTGTGTGGCAATAAGCACCTGCCAATAGAAAGTTTGCTCTTCCCTGTAGGAAGTAGTTGTATTTTTTTTCTTATTCTAAAAGATGCATGATAAAGCTTTAACTGTTTTATCGATACAAATAAAATTGCTGATAACTCTTTAGTCATTGACTTTTCTTCAAATTTTCATATTAACATGTTTTTTTTCCATTTAATTAAAATTAATGAAAAAAATGAATAACTAAAACAAAAATAGCTTAAAATTTAAGGTTGTTTATTTTTCATATCACCCTGTATATATTAATGTGGCTTGAAGTTTTTAAAAAATTGTTTCCTCTCCTCTTTTTAAGAAAAGAAAAAAATCTCTTGTTAGGCCAAGTGGCTAAGTTCCATGTCCACATCTATTTTATTCCAGTAAGTTCTTTAACTCTTATGCAATATAAAAATTTGCAGAATTAAAGTTTTTGTTTTTTATATTTTACAGAGAAAAACCTTAAAGAAAATATAGAAGAACGTAAAGCCCGATGTAACTTTAGAAAATGCACTCTATTGAAAAGCATTGACACTTGGACTGAATATTATTCTAGAAAAGGTGAGTTTCGTTGTTTCTTTTGTTTATTAACGTATACCAAAGTTCAACTGTAAACAGTGACTATTCTAGGGATGATATGTTTAAATGTAATATTTCATCACTAGATATATTCATTTATTTTCATCTGTCTTTTTAGCTTTGGAATTTTATAAGAAAATGTATTCATATTCAATAAAAAAAAAAATCTTTGTAGAAGAGGCATTCAGAAATAATGAAAATCATTATAATTATTTTATACACATTATAGACTGTAAGTTAGGTTGTATAAACACTTTTATTTACATTTGGACTATTGTCCTCATCTATGTTGTTGTTATAAAACATTTCGTCCAATGTGCTCTCTGGCCTTCATCAAGTGTATATAAGTTCAGATAACCTACAAATCAATAGCTTGGTGGATTAAAGCATTATTTTATCTTTATGTACACTCTTTTTAAAAAAAAATGATGAAATAACTTGTTTTTCTCTCACTTACAGAACGTGAAATCAAAGATGACCGTAAGGGTACCAAAGGTAATCTATAAACTTCATTGTTTCTTTAAGAAAATAGCTTCATTCATTTTTTTTTTGTGTGTGTGTGTGATGAAAAGCATTAGGTGCACAAAAATTACCAGTGAATTTTTTTTTTTTTTAATTACATTTTTGGGTTTGTTAAACAAGTAGTGATTGGAGGCTGGAGATAGAATTATAGTTTTAAAATAATTTTTCATTAAACTTTTATTGTCTTGATTCAGAAGTCAAATAGTACTTTTACTTTTTCTTCTTCAAATATAGGCATGTTTAAGTGTCCCTATTTTTTTTTTTTTTTTTTTAATTTATTTCCATTTATTTAAAAAAAAATCTCTCTTTCTCTCTTCAGGCAGCCTCAAATCACCATGTGTTCAGCTTAACAACAAAGTGTCTATTTGGAAAGGTGACATAACTTCTTTAGTAATTGATGCTATTGTGAATGCAGCCAATGAAAGTTTGATGGGAGGAGGAGGAGGTAAGTGGCTCAATGAAAAAGAATTTGCAGATTCTTGACAGAAACACAACTATTGTTACTATTGTTGTTATTGCCATTATCATCATTTTATATAGTGATGACAACTTTTAATATTTCTTAGAATTACTCCAAATTAACTGCTGCAATTTGATGTATATATCTGATCTTCAAAGTGATGAGTTTATTTAATCTAAGAAATATAGTCTATAAAATACTTCTGACATAGTTGTGTATTTCACCAGTATAGAAAGTTCACTTCTGAGTACCTCATCATTATGAATCATAATGCCAGATTAAAATAAGCTTTATTAATTTTTGACTGTCTTTCATTTCCTTTTAATTCTGTTAGTTTTTATCACAATTCTCAGATTGTTATTCAACATCTTTTAAACGGTATGGATTACAAATAAATAAAAAGAACCTCTGGTGAGGCTTACTTTTTTAATTTGCATCCTTTATTCTTTGGATCCTGTCTTACCATCAGGTGTCACTCAAATATCCCATATACAGTAGGCTTGCATCTTATACAGCCAATTAGTTTCTCGGAAGCTGCATATATTCAAAACCCTTATATATATGAGTGCCTATGTACATCATTGTTATGGAGGAAGCATAAGGTCATGTTTTATGAATTGAATAAGGCTTCACAATTGAGGATTTTGTAGGTTTAAAAATAACAATTATAGGAAGTTGCTACTTCTTTCACTTGGGTTTGTCTGACAACTTTTGCAGTTGATCTAAATCAATTGTGACCATACAAATTTTATGCAGGCGTTTTTTCCTGTCCTTTGGCCAAGTGCATGACTGCTGCAAACTTATTCAATGATGAAAGCATCTTTTTCTTCCTCTCCTATTGACAATTTTGGCAGTTTTTTTTTTTTTTTTTTTACAGTTTTTCATCAGTAAGGATTTCACTAATCTTTTTGATGTGTTGGTTATTGATAATATCAGAGAAACCTTCCTCACCAATTGTCTCTGACAAACTGCAAAATCTCCTCCACATAAATTGTAATTACGCCTTTGAAGTATTTGACTGTCATGCTGTATGATGCCTTTCGAGCTTTAGGGCATCAACAGACTTGGCAATAAGCCCAGTTGCATCCACAATTATAAAACTGTTTCATAGATCCATGATACTGTAATATCTAGGTTAGCATATGGTACAGCACAAATGTTTGCAAAAGGTAAAACAGGTGTACATCACTTTCACTCACTTCATGATGCCTTAATAAAATGTCTGCAGGCAGAATCATCACACCATTATGTTCATTCTCCTACATTATCATTGACAATAATAAAGATTTTGAATGACAGCTGCTTCTTCTCAGGGTATTTCTTCACTTCAGATATAAAACAATGGTGAAACCAATTGAGAAAGAAAGCTTTCTTATTGTTGCTAAAGCACAAGCAGCATTTTTTTGTTTTTAAAGATATGGAGATTGTTGCCTCACTTAATCATGACCTGTTGTATTGCCATGTAGCACCTATTAAGATGATCTTTCCAAGTTTTAAATCCTGGGGCCTGGCTGGTACTCATAATGTATGTACAGTTTGGCATTTTCTTTGATGAAAAGCCTGCTTTGTTAGAGTTGAAGACATTCATTTGAGAGCAATGTTTTTTCCTCTATTTCTTTTCCTTTTCTTTTTTCTTTCTTTCTCTCTCTCGTTTCACCTTTTTTTTCTTTCTTTCTCTCTCTCGTTTCACCTTTTTTTTTCTTTCTCTCTCTCGTTTCACCTTTTTTTCTTTCTTTTCTCTCTCGTTTCACCTTTTTTTCTTTCTTTCTCTCTCTCGTTTCACCTTTTTTTTCTTTCTTTCTCTCTCTCGTTTCACCTTTTTTTTCTTTCTTTCTCTCTCTCGTTTCACCTTTTTTTTCTTTCTTTCTCTCTCTCGTTTCACCTTTTTTTTCTTTCTTTCTCTCTCTCGTTTCACTTTTTTTTTTTCTTTTTTCTCTCTCGTTTCACCTTTTTTTCTTTTCTTTCTCTCTCTCGTTTCACCTTTTTTCTTTCTTTCTCTCTCTCGTTTCACCTTTTTTTTTTTTCTTTCTCGTTTTTTTTTTTCTTTTCTCTCTCGTTTCACCTTTTTTTTTCTTTCTTTCTCTCTCTCGTTTCACCTTTTTTTTTCTTTCTTTCTCTCTCTCGTTTCACCTTTTTTTTTTTTTCTTTTCTCTCTCGTTTCAATTTTTTTTTTTTCTTTTTTCTCTCTCGTTTCACCTTTTTTTTCTTTTCTTTTCTCTCTCGTTTCACCTTTTTTTTTCTTTCTTTCTCTCTCTCGTTTCACCTTTTTTTTTCTTTCTTTCTCTCTCTCGTTTCACCTTTTTTTTTCTTTCTTTCTCTCTCTCGTTTCACCTTTTTTTTTCTTTCTTTCTCTCTCTCGTTTCACCTTTTTTTTTCTTTTTTTTTTTCTTTCTTATCATGGAACTTAAGCACAATTTTCTTTTCTCCGTTTTAACACGGAGAATTAGACCCCCACCCCCTCAGTTTCTGTGCATTTCAGCTTTTCAATTGGTTCCACGCTTGCAACTTTTGCTTTAACTTAAACTTCTATCAATGTTCGTAATGCTTTTTACTACATAACATTTTGGAGCTATAAATGCTGGTCTTGAAAGAGTTAGGACAATTTTATGTAAGGGAGAAAACTGTGTAAAGACATGACCGCACAAATATTATTTCTCTCCCTTATATTAAGTAATGCAGTTTGATATGGACCAAGACGATAATAGTTTTAAAGCTTTGGAGATTTCTTTTTAATCTTTCTCTAGTATTTCTAATCTTGTATGTTCAAAGCTCTACTGTTAAAAAAAAATGCACAGGATTTGGGCTCATTATAGTTTCAATCTCGCTGGAGACTGTTTTTTCTCTATTTCTAATCCTTGCTGCTTACTTAAGTCATAGAATAACAATCTGTGAGTTGGAATAAAAAAAATACTAAACTCTTACATATATGGCAGTAAATGCTGGACAATCTACTGACTGATGGAGAGAGTTGAAGCAACAGAAATGTGGTTCTATATGAGAATGCTGAGAATATTAGGTTTAGAGAAAATGAATACAAAAACAGAAAGAGATAGTTGAAATTTCTAAGGTACATAATGAGGAAAGAGGGTTTGGAAAATTTGATACTTGCAGGACAAGTTGAAGGCAAGAGGGACAGAGGGAAACAATGTGTGACTTACCTAACAAGCTTGAGTAAATGAATTGCAAGACAGTTTAGAAAAGATAACAAAAAGACAAAATTTATCACGCGCTACAAAAGACACTGCACATAGAAAAATAATGTCTACAGGTATTCCTCATTACAATGGCTTTTGTCAATCATAACTAACAATAGATATGGCAACAGTTCATTGCTATTGCTTTAAATTTTAAAGTAAGGGTATTATTTATATACTAACATTTCTCTTTATTTCATTCAACCAAACTTCTCAATGTCTTCTCAATGTATGGGTAAAATGACTGGCAATAGAATTGGGTAACTGCTAGATTGGCAGCTAGGTCTCATCATTTTATAGTTGAAATTGCTAGATGTAACTGTAAGTTCTAACGGTTTATTCTCTTGCACTTCTTGATGTGGAACTTTTTTCAGTCAACTTTGATCTTCAAAAATTTAAATGCAATGTCAATCATTATATTATATTTTCTTAATTGCTGTTCTTTTATTGTTCTTTCCCCATAATATTATTTTCTTTTTTTTTTTCATATTCTTTTACATGCAGTAACCCCTTGCATCTTAGATTTATTGCTTTGCTTGAAGCGAAATGATTAGATAAAAAAAATAACAAAACTGGATTCATGACTTCTCTAAGAGAGTGAGGATAAAATGCAGTACATTAATCAGAATTTGCAACAGTTGGTTCATTGACTATAAACCAATATTTTGAGATAACATTATTTATTCTACTGTTGCTTTATGCTGTGTGTTATTGTTGATCAATAGGGAAACGGATCTACTTTTGATTTTATGATGGAATGTCTTTAGAATACTTAAAAATTTTGACTGGTATGTTATTATATCAGAGTTTATTATCTAAGTGAAAGACTATTTTATTTTTCATATTTATGCTTTTCAATTTGTTGATGAAATTGTTGTTTTTTTTTTTGTTTTTTTTTGCCAAGGGGTAATTTTTCCTAGATGTAGTGCTGGAATGTTACTTAAGGCTTTGGGTAAACTGAAAGCACTATTTTTACCATAGATAATAGTTCACAAAGCAGTACCCATCACAAATTTCACATAAGGATTGTGAAAAAATAGCTTTCATACATGCAATAAAATGACTGATATGAAATATCTGAGCAAAATAGGCAAGATGGAATATATGAAAATCAGTTGAATGTGTCTTTTTTTTTTTTTTTTTTTGTTGCTAACATTTTGTTCATTCAGAACAACTGAAAAATTATGGAGAAAAAAAATTGTGTGTGGCATTGTGTGACAAATTAAGATCACATATGGTTTAATTTAACATCGGACCAGAAAAACTCCATTGTCACCAACACCAATTTGTTTTATGTAGAAGAATTTTGTTAGAAAAAATATTGTAGATTGTCCATTTTCTTTCTATCCTTTCTTCCTCCCAGGTTGCATTTGCTAAGAATTGTTGTCTTCTTTTCCAGTTGATGGTGCCATCCATTCTGCTTCTGGTAAATTTCTTAAACAAGAATGCATGACTCTTAGACCTTGCCTCACTGGGCAAGCTGTCATCACAGGAGGTCAGTGGATTTTTTTTTTTTTCATCTCTTTCTCTTGCTCTCAATGTTACAAATTAGATTGTGGAACGATTGACAATTGGGTATAAGCATCATTTCTAATTTGTTGTTTGGAAAGGAATCCTGAAATGTAACTATATATAATAGCAACTGGACTAATACATACCAGCAAGACAGGTTTATATAAACCCTGTTCCACATGCTTATGCCTATTTACTTTTATGTATTCACAACTGTCTATTGTATGTATAGTGTATAAAATTTAATATACATCATCAGGTATGGGCATCATATGGCAGCCTGTAATTTTAAGAGAAAAAACAAAAAAAGATATTAGGTTTAAGAGCAAGAAAAAAAATGTATACAATGGGATATAGCTGACGTATATAACTGTTGATGTAATTCATCTGTTTTCTAGTAAGTTGTCATTTTGATTTCTGAGCACAGAAAAATACACCAGGTCAGTGGAGACAGATTGTCAGTTGATATTCCTCATGAAAAACATCATGTAATCAGTAGGTGAATAAAAACAATATGTTTGATCGAATAAAGCATTCCGTCTGACTTTTCCAGAAGGTTACTGAGATATGAGGAAAAATGGTGGTGGGATGGTACACTGGTTGATATCTGATAGACAAAAAAATCTCAGAAATTCAAACAGAAATATTTGCTGTATTTTATACATCAAAATGTGCAGACTAAATTATAGTATTCTTTGAATGTTTTATAACTGATAGAAAAAAATATATATCCTATTTGCAAGGAGAGGATTTGATTGCAACTCAAAAGCTTCCAAAGTTCACATATCCCTGTATAAGAATAACAGTAAATGAACTCGGAAAAATTCAAGTATAGCTTAGAGATGAATACAACATAATGGAAAGATGTTTAATTAATTAACAGATGATAGAATTAATTCTAAAAAAATAATTTGTAAATGATCAATATTTAATTTAAAAAATATGTATTACATTTCAGAATTTATTTAAATCATCTTTGTAAGAGAAAATATGTTCCAGAATTACTTCATCCTCCGATATTTAACTTTTATGTCTTAATTTTAAGATTTAACAGCATTTGTACATTTTTAATTTCATGCCCATTTATACAATATACTTCTTAACATGATTTTTAAAGTATTTATATTTATTGAAAATATAGGTTGGCAGGAAATTGGGTTGCACCTGGAATAAACATTTTGTGAGATGCTACCTAATTTCATATTTGTGTTTTTTTGCATTGCTTAACATCAGGATCAGTAACCAGTAAAATATAGTTTTGAAAATTATAAAAACCAAAATATAGCAAGATGAGAAATTAGTTTTTTTGTTTTTTGTTTTTTTTTTGTTTTTTTTGTCTAAGATGTCTTATAACTAATATTAACTGTTTACTTAATTCTTTTTCTCTAGGTTATGATTTACCAGCAAAATGTGAGTATGAAACTTTACAAGTAATTTTATAATGTGCAGACGAAAAAAAAAAATTAAACAACAAACCATTATTTAGTTTTTTTTTTTTTTTTTTTTTTTGTAATCAGTATGTCACCATGACACTGAAGGCTGTGTGAATACACTTTTGATGAAGTATTACTTCATGTGAAATATTTGCATGGACATTTTTGGAAAACTGTTCAATTCCTTTTTGCAAGAGGAAAAACAAAAACTTTAAAATATTTAAATTAAAACTTTGTCAAAATAAACTTTCTCAGAGAAAAATTTAGTTAGTCATACTGTTAGTTATTTTACTACTAGTTTTCCATATTATTATATATCCCAATCCTTTTATGGACATAGATGAGTGACCACTTGGGAATACCAGGTACAGGTGGTGTAATAATGGGTAACAGATCAGAATTTGAAATCGGAGAACCGCATTCCAATTTCAGTCAGGTTGATTATATTCACTTTTTGTGCAAATACCCTTGACAAAGGTCATGAATCCACATTTTCTCCCTCTGCATCAGCTATGGGTTACTTAGGACTTGTATGCAAAAATTATTATCGCTAAAAAGTTCTTAAACTCAAAATATTTCTGACTTTAAATAACCTGAAAAAGGTTAAGTCATAAAAAAAATCAATCGGTCAGCAACAATTGTTTCACTATACTCTTTAATTGCTTAGAGGGACTGGTGAGAAATTAACTTTTAACAATATTTGAACTTGCATCCCACATTTTGGGAGCCTGCCTTTCATGGATGTTGCTTTAACCACTTCAGCCACATATCCTTTGATCATTAAAAAGAATACAATCTGTAGTTAATCTCCTCAGCCTTTTGTTTTGTTTTTTTTTCTGATTCAATGCATCATCTTTGTTTTATTACATTGTAATATTTTGAGATGTTTATAGATACAGCATTTTCACTATTATGAATACATTAAAATAATAAGATAGAACAAAATAGCAATTCAATAATTGTAAAACTGCTTTATCTAAAAATTTGAAAATGAGTTACTAAGAATTTTGTAATTTTCTTTGTCTTGTAGATGTGATCCATACTGTCGGGCCACGGGGAGAAGATCCAGATAAACTAAGAAGCTGTTATGAAAATTCGTTAAAGTACTTACTTGAAAATGAACTAAAGTCAATTGTGAGTATTTTAAAAGGAATATATGGAAAATGTTCAAATTATAAAAGAATTCCCCCACCCCAACCAAATTTTTACTGTCTTTTCCCTCATTATTTTAGTAATTGCTTCAAGAACATTCTGCAGATAACTAGTGCTGTAAAGTTTTTTAATACCTTTCTGTTGAACTTCTTTTAACATTTAGTTAAAAAAAAATTTTCAATGCAAATAAAATGTGATAATGTTAATATGACAAAGTATTATTTACATGCAGACTATTGTCCTCATCTTTATCAATCAACGTTTCAACTGTTGTGAAGCAACAGGGAATTCTGAATGGAACCCTTTGTTTAATCTACTTTGGTAGACTGCTCAGTTATTGCCTACCCTGTTTCCACTCAGCCAAAGTACACAGTGCCTGTGTAATTGTGAGTTCAATTCCTGCCTGGTGCAGGAATTGAACCCACAATTACTATGTTGCCAAATTCCTGAACCAACACTTTAATCCCATAAGACAATTCTCTGTGAAGAACTTGGAGCCTTGAACCTAACCTGCCTGCTGATGTGTGTTGCTGCTTGACTGCACTCACTGAAGGTTTTTCTCGTTGCTGTCATTTGTCTTTCTTTCTTTAGCAGCTCCCATATCATATTTATACCTGATGAAGGCTGGATATCACAACAGCCAAAATATTGTGATAACATTAACAAAGGACTATAATCCACATGTAAATAGTATAAATAATGATAGCTCCTCATTCCAGAAAGAATTGATTGTAAATAAATCAAAATATTGTTTATCTGTAATTATGATTTATTAAAGAAATAGTATAGCAATATTTTTTTTAATTTTTTTTTTCCATACAGGCTTTTCCCTGTGTATCTACGGGTATTTATGGTGAGTATTAACAACTTTTAATAATTTTTGTTATTTCCATTATGTGTTTTTTTTTGGTTGGGTTAACAGTTTTCCAGAGAATTTCAATTCTTCCTGAAGATATTTGAATAAAGGTTAACAGTAGTCAAATTGGGAAAGACAACAAAAATGAAAAAAATAGAATCAATGTATAATAGCAAAATACTGCAAAGTACTATCATTCTAATACTGATCTGAAGATACTAAATAAATAGACATTTTGAATTTTTTATATATCACTATGTGTGTGTGTGTGTGTGTGTGTTATGCTATCTTTTTACTTGTTTCTTTCTGTGGTTATCATTATTTTATCAATTGAAATGGCTTATGAATAATGAATTCATGCTTATATGAATTGAAATGAAGACCTTCTTTCAATTAAAAAGTGTCATGACTGGTCTAACCTTCATTCTCTCACTTCCTTTTCAATGCTGATGGCATATGCATTATCGAGCTAAGTGATCACGAGATATTGTGTAGGAAAAGTTTGCATGCCTTTCATCAGGAATTTGCATAAAAGTGACCTAAGCAATGTGAACTAGAATGTAAACAATTTGCTGGTTAAATTTTTGGAAAGATGCATTCATTTCTAAAATTACATTTTTTTTTTTTTTTTTTTTTTTTTCCCCTACCTCAGGTTATCCTAATGATAAGGCTGCTGAAGTTGTCCTAAAAACTGTACGAGAATGGTTAGAAAAAAATAATGAAAAAGTAAGTTTTTTTTTTTTTTTTTTTTTTTTTTTTTCATACGTATTCAACATTAAAACTTGTTTAATCCTGAACTGGTTTAGATTTGTAATTAAGCATATATTAAAAAATTAATTGTTCAATTTTTCTAATTTTATTCTTTATTACTTTTTCTTTATTATTTCCTTTCTAAAAAAATTATGATTGTCCTCTCTCTCTCTTTTCTGCTCTCTTGTTTTTTAATGAATTTTGATTCTAAGCCAAAAAACAATTTCTATTGCATTTACAAAGGTCTATTTCTGATTGTATCAGGTTGAACGGGTGATATTTTGTCTGTTTCTGGAGAAAGATATTCGTATTTATGAAGAAAAAATGCAGCTATACTTCCCAATACCCAGCAACGAAACTGGTAAGTACAATTAATTTTCATTACAATCTCTTTAACAATTTTTATAACTGGAATCCTTATTTTTAAGAGTGTGAAATGGGTACTGAAAAGTTCTTTGTTTAACTATTGTTATCTCAGGTTGTTGGAATAAATGAAAATGAAAGACAAATGCATTTCAATAAAACAACTTTTGTTCATTTACTTTCTGAGAACAGCAAGGATTAGTTTGGATTTAAACCATGAATTCAAAGTGCATGTCACTATGTTTAATACAGAAGTGCCAGATTCTGACTAGTAGACAAGGGAAGTAACTTAATTGTATTTTGAGTTATTGTCCTTTATAGGGGAAGTAGGTAAGCATCCCCTAACAACTACCTTCTTCACAAATCTGATTAAACGATTTTTTTTGTGTTTGAAGGGTTTATATTCATTAGTTGATGCAGAAACCAGGTCTTCTTTTTTATTTTTAAAATTATTTGATTATCTTAATGTTAAGAATATTGCAAAGCTCAGGTTTTCAGATAAAAATAAATGAATACTATTCTAACATTTTCTCACTGCCATTAGTTGATTGTAATTAGTAAATGGGCTTGAATTGGTTAGAATTTATTAAAAATGATCTCTACATTGTGAAGACTAGTTGATTGCTTCTCAGAAAAAAAAAGATAATCAAGTTTATTTGCTCTTATCAGTTGATGTTTTTTTTTTGTTGTTGTTTGTAGTTTAACATACAGTACTATAAATTGTGTGTGCGTGTGTATAACGCAATATCAGTTCTATATGTTTCTAACTCATCTAAACAAATGATAGTTTTCAAACATTTCATATTGATAACAATTACTAAATTTTACAACATATCATTTCTGCTTCCTCAGTATTCAGAATGACAGTGACACATAAAAATATGATTGAATGATGTTCTGATCATACAACTAGTCTTAAAGAATCTCTTCTTATTCAAATATCTTCCTTGCTTTGACCACTTACCCAAACTCTAACTATTTAGCTATCACTTTCTTCTTCTGTAAGGTGTTAATGCTAATTGATTTATAAATAATTTCCCATATAAATGGGAATTTTAATTAGCTTTATTATATGCTTTGCTATTAAGATCAGCCTGCTCATTTTGGTTGTTATACTCACAATGTTTTAGATGTTGTACGCCTCTGGCCTTATTCAAGTGCCAGTCTTATTGTATTTTTTGCTATTCAGACCGGTTTTGGTTGTTATACTCACCATATTTTGGCCAATAGATTAGCTGAAATGTGACTATAATGAGTTCATTAATCTGGACAACTATTGGAATAACTCTTCTTAAAATTATAGCAAAAAGCTTTAATAAATGCCAAATTAAAATGCTGTTGCAGCAAAGTTTAACCATCATGCATGCAAAAAAATAACTGTTTACACTACTATTACTATATATTACAAGACTCCCTCAGCAATGTTTATTTACAAGATTATGAAAATATGTAAACCAAATACAATACGATATTTATTATTTGCCATTTTTATAGCAAAGAAAATGTCGATTTACCTCGTCAAAACCAAGCGACAGCATGTCACATGTATCCTACGATAGAAAATGTGGCGAAAAAAAACGGGCATGTATTCTGCATGACATGCTGAAGACGGAATATTTAAATTAAAAACAAGTTTGTCGCAAGAGTCTCTGTAAAAGTATTTTGATATGCAAAAATAGGGCATCCTCTCCCAGTTGTTGACAAATGAAAAAAAAATGCTCAGCTGATCAAAAAAGAAAAATTTTAATATTTTGGCTACTGCATTTGTCGGAGAGTGAGTTATTTTTCTAACTGGTTGTGTGCATTGTGATTTGTGAGATAGTACCTGCAAATCGAGTTTTCAGCTTTTCTTTCTGTCCCCGATGTTTGAGTCTGAACTTATGATTTATTCTTTGCGTTGTGGAAGTAATCTATGACAAATATTTCCTTTGCAATTCCAGATTGCTTACAATTTTATAAAGATTTATTTTATAGAGAAATAAATTTGAAAAGAAATCTTTTTATTCAAAAGTTTATAAAAAAAATTTACAAAATCTTCAAAATATGTGAACCAAAACTACCATGTAATATATTTATCATTTACCATTTTATAAATAACTATTGAAAACCAGTTTTTTTTTATTCACAATTTTATAAAAAATATCTTTGAACAAGAAAATTTGAATAAATATATATTTCTGGACATTATATATTTTCTTCTCAAATTATTTTATATTTCATATTACTTTTTGTTTTAAGTTTCCAATTTTTTTATAATTGTGATCAAAGTAATTGTGATCAAAAGAGAAATCGCAGGCCTGAAACTCCAGAAATTATAGGTTGTCCCCATCACCTGGTTTTTTGAAAATTATAAGTTTGAAAAATAATTTTAACTTGTTGCTAATTTTTTGAAAAATGCCTAGAAAATCTGCCTATAGATCGTTTATTGTCAGCCAAGTGCTGATTGATGAAGAGTGCACCTTGACTAAAGCAATTAGCGAATTGTGTTCTCTGGAATGGTTGGCAAAATATTGGCTAATTGCAAATCAATTTAAACTTTATAAAATGGTTAATAATAAAGATTTCATTATAGTTGGTTCACATATAATTTAGTAAATTTTATAAATTTATGAATAAAAAAATTTGTTCATATGTTTAGGTTTTATTAAAATTCTAATCATTGCTTTTTAAAACGATAAACATTGCTAAGGGAGTATGAAATAATACCGATGTCAAGGAAAAACTGTCCTTTTCACACACTTTTTTTTTTTTCTGTGGGCACAAGGGTTAAACTTTGCTGCTGTGGCTTTATTAAGGAAAAGGGAACATTTCTGTAATTAATGGTTAATAAATTTGGAATTATTTCCTTTTGATATACATTTTTTTATTACATCTTTCCATTCAGACTAGTTTCATAGTTATACATACATTTCAGCCCTTGTACCTTCCAGGATTCTTATGTCTATCTTCCTACTTGGTAGTATTCTCAGAATTTGAATCCAAACCCTTTACTCAATTCACTTTTCCTTACTTAGGTTGGATATTTCATGTGTTTATACTCATCAGTATTATTCACTTTTGTGTCACTTCTGCTGAATCAGTTTGAACTCACAACTACTAAGGAACCAGGTCTAGTTTAACTATTGCTTCAATCCCACTTGTCCAAATAGTAAACCATATAATCCCAATAATTCCAACAAATTTTAGTTAACTTTTTTTTTTTTTTTTTTTTTTTTTTATAAGTTTTTGTATCATGGGGGGGTAAAAAGAAGAGGGGACAAGGGAGAAAAAAGAATGGCAGGTGCTTGTAACTCCAAATAAATAATAAAAAAGTTAAACCCAACAGGAAATAAATGGAGTAAAACTCCAAGAAGTGAAGTAGAATTATACATTTTATTCTGTTGCACTCAATAAACATTAGCAAGATCTTTTCTTTACCCCTTAATTGGATAAGTCTTGTGTTAGAATGCCATTACACTAATTTCCATAAATTAGTTGTAAGTTTATCATCATTGTTGTTGTTATAACTTACAAAAATTACATTTGATTTCTTTCTCTCCTGTGAACTAGGTAAAGCTGGACAAGACGAGCCTAAAGTAAAACCTCAGAAAGAGATGTAAAAACAGTCATGGCCGCATGCATGGTGTGAAAACTAACGGGAGAGCACTGCGAATGCTTTGATATTGACAGCCACGATTTTGAAGAAATTGGACTGAAAGGAGGCCAAAATCCTTTACCACAAAACATTGGCTTTTGTTTATACAATGTTTGATTATGAATTTTTTTAAAGAAACAAAACCAAAAAAAAAATTTGTTTTTTCATTAAGAATTTTTAAAAGAAAAATGGGTCAATTTTTACATGGCCTTATATTCTGGATATGCCTTTTTTTTAAATTTCAAGAAGCCAATATCAAAGAGACATTAATAATAGTAAAAGGCTTAATTATTTTTTTTATTTACTCTATTTTTTCCTCCTAAATAACTTTCAATACAAACACAAATTTGCATCTTCCCTCACAAGTAATGGCTATTTTTATATTTTTATTATGTAATATAAGGAATTTATAATTTTTCTTACAGCTTGAATTTTCTTCCTCTTGTTATAAAACTTGCATTTTTACTACTTTTTGCAATCTATAATGTAAATTTTGAAATAATGCATGTCTGGAAAATATGAGGCCTAGTAAAAAGAACAAAAATGTTACTAAAATGTTTTTTTATGAGTAAATGAAATCTAATTTTACAAAGCAATTTTTGTGTCTTTATCTTTTTTTTTTTTTTTTTAACAGAAGAGTTCTGATTATTTTGCTTCATTACTTTCAGTTCCTA
This sequence comes from Acanthosepion pharaonis, assembly GCA_903632075.3. Taxonomy (NCBI): domain Eukaryota; kingdom Metazoa; phylum Mollusca; class Cephalopoda; order Sepiida; family Sepiidae; genus Acanthosepion; species Acanthosepion pharaonis. Next base: position 296,437 of record CAHIKZ030001238.1, read on the forward strand.
AGAATTTTCTCATTTTTAAGATGAGCACATTTTACAAGAAATACCACGATGAAAAATATAATTATTGTTGTTTTAAACTTGATGGCAAGAGCATCTCTGTTGCCCTTTTCTAAATGCAGTAACTTTAATTTTCATAGCAGTGAAATATTTTTTCTTATTTGAATATGATTTTAAAGAGCCTGAAAGAAAAAAACCCAGGCCTTACTAAAAATAGTTTCAAGAAAAAAAATATTTAGAAAAATGCACTTTGGAAGATTTCAAAGCCTGACTCCATGTATAATTCAACATTGCATTTTTTTATACATATATTGATTTACTAAGCATAACTTGGATGTGGCACAAGGCAGAAAGTATGGATCACCCAGTGAGCATTGAACTTACTATTTAGTTGTAATTGATCTTGCAAGGCAAGCTTGCTAAACATTACATCCTGTCAAAGTAGCCCAGTTTTTATACATGTTCTGTCATGGATAAAAAATGTTGCTTATACTTAAAATCAGAAAGAGACAGATTCAATTTCTGGGACACATAATTAGGAAAGAGGGCATAGAAATTTTCACACTTACATGATATATCAAAAGCAAAAGAAATCAGGCAGAAACAAGTCACTTAAGCTTGTGGAAATGGATGGCAGAACAAGGAGTGGAAAAATAGCAAAAAGACATACTACTAAGAACTACAAAAGATAGGAAGTTATGGAAAGTCATGAATACTCATGTCCTGAAGGGATGCAGCACATAGAAGAGTCATTTTTCCCCTTTTAGCGCACAAATGTAACATCAAAATGAAGATCTGGGTTCTCCTCTCAGAAGAGTAAAGTTTTGGGAATGACAGGCTATGAGGCAAGTGCATAATTATAAGAAAGATATATAACTTTCAAGTTTGGAGATAAATTACATTTCTCTTATCAGATGATAAATCTTAGCTTGATTGAACTTATATATATATATATATCATAACAGAGAATGAAGTAATTCTGGAACATATTTCTCTTACAGATTTGAATAAATTCTGAAAAGCAATATATTTTTAAAATCAAATATTGACCATTTACATTTTTTTTTTTAATTCTAAAATATAATATTAATTATATATATGTTCATCCATTATAAGGTCCAAGAGCCACTCAAGGTAGAGGGTTACTGTGTGGTGTTGTATGAGTGCATGGAAAGGCAGGAAAGATGATGGTTAACTAGATTTGAAGAGGTTAAGATTGTAATGATTGGGAAAACATCCTGCCAAGAGTTTGTTCCACAAATCAATTGTTCTTGGAAAGAAGCCATGCAAGTGGGACTTCTTTCTTACTAATAGGATACAAAGGGAATGAGGATGATTCACATTTGTATTCACAGCAGGCTGGGTCTTACTTGTAAAGGTCAGGAGTGATGGGACTAGAGAATGTGGCTCATCAGAATACACGCCATGGAAATAGTGATAGAGCAATGAAAGGTTTTGTGGGAAAGGGGTTTGTGGGAATTCATTACTCACAAGGCCGTGTGGATACTTCTGAAATCAATTAATATAGGCAGGTGCAGACTCTGTAGCTCATGACCAGATATGGCAGCAATGCTCCATTTTTGGTCTGACTTGTAGATACAGTATAGCAGGGGGATTTAGGTACAGGAGTGGTATCATAAATCAACCATTTTTACAGCATCTTTAGAAATAGATCAGATATACGAGTTGAAGTCTGGGGGAAAGCTTGATTACCAATAGACATTCAAGGCAAGAAGCGTCCTTGGGAGATGTGCCATCCATTGCGATAGGTGTGTGCTTGGTGGTGGAATGTTACTAGTTTGGTTTGGGCCATATTGGACTTTACAAGCCAGTCTTTCCTCTATTGAGCTACCTGGGCTAGGTCAGAGGAGAGATGAGCTGCTGGATTCCGATCTTCTAGATTTTGTGGCGTACACCGATAAACTGTTGTATCATCCACATAGATGCACACTAATGACTGGAGTATTTTCACAAAGCTGCTTTCACCATTTTGGAAGGAAGAAAAAAATTAAATTTCCCTTCTTGGACTAAATAGCTTCTGAACACAGATTAGTTGAAGGACAGGGTACCTATTAAATGCACAAACTGAATTTTAATCACCCACAATAAAATGTGAATTTCTGTTGGTCAACAATTGACCTATAGATTATCAGTAAGGAATGTTATTGTTATCTGAAGTTAAGTAAAGTGGTTGTAAAATACCAGATCTAAGATCAGTTTCCATGATCTTGTCCAAAAAGAAAAGAAATATGTGAATGAATGCAAAATTCATCAGTCAGCTTAAAACCACATTACAAAACTAATAATGAAGGTTTGGCATTACTTAAATCAGTGGTTCCCAAACATCTTTTTTCTCTGGGCTGCATTTTTGGAATTAAAATTTGCTCATACCTCACCAAATTTTCTGCATTAAAAAGTACATTTTAAAATAAAAACAGAGATAGGGTTAAAGAGAGATAACTGCGGATTCGAAGTCAGAACATTATCATTGATAACGCTCTCCAATTTGCAGAGCCTAGTTCAGTTATGTGCCATGCATGATACACGCTTTGGTAATCATGTATCTTTCAATGCATGATTGACAAGGTGAGATTTTTTTCCCGCAGTAGGTTGCCATTTCTTTCTATCATAGACCAGTTGCCATCCAAGGCTATAGAACCCGGTTTGTCCTGTTATTTGCCCATAGCTGAGGACCTAGTTACTATATTATTAATACTTGATAAAAATATCACAATGATAAAATTACTCAATAATTATTTATAGTGGGACTCATGCATGCAATTACAAGTAATCCATAATAATATTTTAAATTCTGAAATCATATTTTTGATGTGTGAATTTTTTAAAACTGTTTTTAAATCTTTGATAGTCTTTCAATCACACCACCTAACCTGCTAAGCTCTTCTGACACACCTATGAGGCACACCGCACTGTTTGGAAACCACTGACTTCAGTTGACTGCTCCACATTTTGTTGGGAATAATTTTTGTAGATTAGTAGGAACTGAAAGATATTGACTTCTTTTTACTTTTTTTTTCTTTTTAGAAATGACATCCTGTTCGTGATATAAATACAGCATTAAATATGATACTGTATTTATTTCAAACTTCTAAAATGATTAAAAAAAAAATTATTCTGACAAATACCATGCCTTGATGGTCTGTTGAATACTAATCAACAAAATTAAAAAAAAATTTTTTTATGTAGTGCTAAAGATTCTAATGAATAGATCTCTATAGGAAGAAAATACTGAAACAAGAAATGCAATTTTCAAGGTTACAATGATCAGTAGAAATGTAGAAACATCTATGCTTGTTTTATAGATTACAAACATTTGGGCCTGGTCAGTACCTAGATGGGTGACTGCTTGGGTATTCCTGGTTCTGTAAGCTTGGATGTGTAGGTGGTGTAATGGATACAGCTCAGAATTGGAAATCTGATGGCTGGGTTCCAATTCCAATCAGGTTTGCTATATTCACTTATGCACAAATATCCTTGGGAAAGATATGGTTAATTAGAAGGACTTGTACCAGTAAATCATTATCCCCCAAAAATTTCTTACACTCTAAAAATATTTTCTGGCTTTAAATAACCTGGAAAAGGTTGATAACCCATAAAAAACAATGAATAAACATTTGATAAATGAAGAACTTTTTAATGTTAGGAAATGATGATCTACCTTGAAAAGATAAATGACCCATACACAATTTGTATTAAACACAAATGTTTTACATGCAAATAGAGATGTTAGGTCCAGTGAGAAAACAGTTTTCTGTCTAACTTGTACAGAGAAATGATTCTCAGAAAATTAGAAGTCTTACCAGGACTTATTATTAATGGACATGACCTTAGGCTAAGCAGATAACATTCAGAAGAAAAATTAATTATTTAACAAGTTGCAACAAATTGTAAGACAAAGTGCATGGTTGTCAGTAAAATGGAGAGCAAAAGGTGAGTTACACATTGGGGACATCAAAATCAAGCAGTGTAGTAACAGAAAGTATAACAAATTCACAGCCACATAGGAATTGTAAAAACTTAGTATTTTCTTCCTATAGAGATCTATTCATTAGAATCTTTAGCACTACATAATTTTTTTTTTTTTAATTTTGTTGGTTAGTATTCAACAGACCATCAAGGCATGGTATTTGTCAGAATTTTTTTTTTAATCATTTTAGAAGTTTGAAATATAAATACAGTATCATATTTAATGCTGTATTTATATCATGAACAGGATGTCACTTCTAAAAAGTAAAAAGAAGTCCATATCTTTCAGTTTTCAGGAAATTACAAAGTCATTAAGGGATGAAAAAAATAAAATCATGCTTATAAAACCCAGGTTGTGTGTGTACGTTTATATATTGGATCGGATTTCCTACATTTTTCAACCGATTTCAACAAAACTTCACAGGACTACGTAAAATTACCTTGTGGTGGTTCTGACAGCACCAAAAATTGGAAAAACACAATTGTTTTTGCATGAAATCAATTTGAAAACACAATTAAGAGGCATCACGAGAATGAAAGGGGGACAACTCATATCGAGTTGTACTTATTATAAAACCCAGGTTGTGTGTGTGTGTGTGTTCGTTTATATATAGGATCGGGTTTCCTACATTTTTTAACCGATTTCAACAAAACTTCACTTTTTTTCTTTTTTTTTTTTTTGGCAGGTAGTGTTTCTTATTGTCTTGCACGCTTTTTTCTTTATTTTTACATTCAGAATGCTTTAAAAAATTCCATTTATAAGGCAATTGTTTATAACAACAATCAATAGACTCATAACAATTGAAAACAATGTTTTTGTTTGGGTTTGACCAATTCGTAAAAAAAAAAAAAAAAAAAAAATAATTAAGACGTGTGTCCGTCAACCTTAAACAATAATCTTTGTCAATTTTATTTTTCAGTCTTTATGATGGTCAATACTTGATCTATCTCTTACTGTTACATCCCCGGGCAACGTCGGGCTCTACTGCTAGTTAGAAATAAAGAGAAGATTGCTGAACTGTTAATGTGTAAACATTTGTCAACACGGAACAGTTTTGTTAAAAATTAAGAAAAAAGTAAAACAACTATGTGGTTTTAATGATCAAAAATATTTCAAGAATATTGAATACAAACTGCTGCTGCATGTATTTAGTTTGTTTTACCACCTGTCAACCTTTTTAGGTTATTTTATACTAAATTCTGTCATTTTGATAATAGGTAGACATGTTCGATAAACAGATTTGGTTGGGGTAACACACTGCACTCAACAAATGTGTGTGTACCCACCAGCAAATATATTTATTTGCTCAACTATAAAATTAAATATCACGGATATAAAATAGAACACAATCAGTCATACAAAAAGGTAATTTCTTTTTCAAATGCTTTTTTTTTTTTTTTTTTTTTTTTTTATAAAGAACTGCATGAAAAATAAGACACTCCTTAATAATTTCCCTAACCCTGTCATCAGCAAGCAAATAAAATTCACTTTAAAGAATTTTAGAAAATATAACAGAACCATCCTGATATAATCAAAAAATAAAAACAGCTTAATTTTAACCAGATGCACCTTAACTATGAACAAGATGAAGCCATTAAAAATATAATTTGCCAGTACATATGGCTTAATGATTTTAATAAATATTTCTTTTTACCCAAGATTTATCATTTATTAAACAAGGTTTAAAACACCTGGCTTAATCATTACCAACAATGAATGACCTCAAAAATCACCCTTATGTAAAAACAATGTTCATAAATTCTTGGGCCATTCAGAGGATTATATTAATAAACAAAAAAACATTGAATTCTTATATTGGGTACCTAGAAACTACACACTCTTAACTTGTCACTTATCAAAGCTCAGTATATTGTATTTTGATATAATGGGTAATATATTTACAATCAAAATATGACTTAACATAGATAAATATTAGTAGAGAATGCTAAACATACTCTATAGCAACTCAATATACATAAAACTTTTTACAAAAAAAAAAAAAATTAAACATATCTTTGATCAAAGTGAATGATATTCTAAAATGCTTTTAAAGAATTTGTCTTTGTCTTTGCATGCTGACAAGGTTTGTGATTCCCTAATAGGCTCTTTTAAAAAATATCTAATGTGACATCACTTGTGTATAATACATGTATATTTAAATTAGAAATTTAGTTTTCATAAAATGATGCTAGGGTGAAGCTGATAATTTTTTTCTTTTGTTTATAGCTCTAATAATGTTGACATTTCTGATAATGACTAAAGATGGTTGAAAGTACTTGTACAAAAGCATGAATTTTAGACAGCTTTTTTAAAATATTTAATTTTTTTTAATGATTTCACCCCAAGCAAAGCAATAATGCCACTAAAATGCAAGGGGTTACTGGGACTGAAAGTGAATGAGAAGACTTTAGAAGGAATCAGAAACTCAATCCAAAACAGGAAACAAGGGATAACTCTTTACTCTCATTCAATAGACAGGAAAGAAGCCTGAACTGGATGATGAGCAACATTTGGATTAGCAACAATTTATATGCAAGCTAGAATAGAAAAACAAATCTTGCTGGCCAATTTTAATAAAACTTATAGTTTTAACAAATTGTCATGAAGAGGAAATGTTCATACAACAGAGTAAATGATCTGAAAAAATAATATTCAAAATTGTTTAAAACAAAGGTAAGAGATTTTGTGTGTGCTCACTGAAGGGATACATGGTTGCATCCGTTCAAAAATAGATGAAGAGTGATAGTTTGAAATGCTTGTTCCCATGGCCCAGTGGATAAAAGCATTGGTTGAGTGATCCAAAAAGTGATTTAACACAAAGAGTTGTGAGTTCAACACCTGGATATAAAAGAGGGAACAAAATCTTGGAAAGTTGAGTTACTCAGGGGAATTAACTGAAACTGCGATATCCAAAGGCATGACATGTGGAATTAGAGCAATCTACTCCCATGGACTAAATAAAGTGTTTGGTTCAAAATTCTAATGTATAACGAAGAAGGCTGGAGTGTACAACAACTGAAAAAATGTGAACATAACAATAAAGATGAGGACAACAGTCCAAACAATGTAAATAGTTACAATACCACATCTCAGAAATACAGACAAAAACAAATTAGTTCAGTTTTAGCTGTAATTTTATAAAAATCAAAAATTTATTTTTATTTAAACATTTCAGTTAAATCACCTTGAATAATTTTATGCAAACATTTTCTTTTTTTTCATGTTTAGAGTAACTTTTATCATACTTTAAGAGTTGTACTTTATGCTTTCATTTTCTATATAAAGAATATTAATGCATTCCAACTATTCATAATGATCAATGAAAATCTTTTAAAGTCTTGCTCATTTATATATTGCCTCACATTGGGACTATAAATATTTCATGTTTCTTTGTTTTAAATTCTCCTTTGTATTTTCCATTTACAAATTTTTAACCAAAAATAGACAGAAAAATTATAATTTTTTCCCTCTGTTATTAAAGAAAATTTAGTTTTTATAATTAGATACTAACTGTTTTTTTTTTTTTTTAGATTTATAAATAAATAATACAAAAATTTAAATTTAAGTCCTTCAACCTTCATTTTTCATTCATTTCTATTTCACCAGTTTAAAAAGAAGTGCTTATTTTAAGTCTAGTTTTTTGCTTGTGTGCATATGCCTGTATTAAAAAAAATTGACACTCTCGATGGAAAGTAATAATTCTTTTTTTCTTAGGAAAAATATAATTTTGATTAAAAATCATGAATCATCTTGGCATGCACCCACCTCAAACTAAAAAGAAAAGTTTCAATGAAACATTTGTGACAATGTTTAATCTTTAGTCCTCATTCATAAATGCTATTAATTAGGCGAACAAATATGATTATTTATGATAATATTCTTTCAGCTCTCAAGTCAGAGTAGTTGAGATTTAAAATTGTTTCCTAAGCACTAAATACACCGAAAAATTTAACTGTTCTAATTGGGAATTGACTGAGATCATCATCAAAAACATTGTAGACAAATTCTACAGATAATCTCCCTTACACCTTTCAAGACACATTTCATGTTTTACACGTGATGCAAGGTACGCAATATACTTTTTAAATTAATTATTTATGTTAAAAAAAAATCGTCAGTATCTGATAAAAAATTTTTTTTCAAAAAATTAAAAGAGTATTTTTTTTAAATCTTGAAAATTAAAACATGAAATAAAGAGAAAAAATAAATAAATTAGTCTTGAGAGTTTCGTAACAACATGGCTGTTACCGGCGAAGGTGAACTTCAAACGTAGAAAGGTTTTTATTTATTACCTTCTTTTTCAAGGTTCACCTTTATTAAAATCAGAAAAGTAAGTTTTTACATATTATTTTCTATGAATCTTTTAGTAAACTACTTATATCGTTTGTCCTAACTCATATTATTTTCCCCAAATCCACTCATTAACAACTTTTCAATGACATCTCTTTGTAACTCGTTACTGAACTTAATAGTAAGTTAGTTAACTGATTGATTTTTAAAAAGTTATTTACTTATAATGTTTTTAATAAAACCTTATCTGTATTTCAAAAAATAATTTCGTCCTTGATACACTCCCCACAAAAATCAAAACATGATTGTTTTTTTAGTTAGAGAATGAAAACAAGATCTTTTTTTTTTTTTTTCAAAGATGACTTTTCGGCTCCTCAAAGACTTAACTTTTGAAGTCAATCTGAGAGGAAAAGAAATCATAACCTACCTAGCGAGATTTAGCATATATAACAAAATGACAAAATTTATTAAGAGCTACAAAGGACAGGAAATTGTTAAGGACCATGATCGCCAACGCCCTGAAGAGACACGGCACATAGAAGAAGTAACTGTGATTCTTCTTTTCTTCAACTGATTCGTTGAATTTTGTTTTATTTTTATTTTAATCTTTGTTAATTTTTGTCCTTAATGTAAAAAAAAAAGAGTGTTTTTTTTTTGTTTTTTTTTTTACATTACAAAGAAGAGTTGTTTTTTTTAATCTTGGTCCGACTCATTTCCTAAAAAAAAAAAATAACCAATCTAAATAGGTTTATTTATTTTTTATTTAAAGGAAAACTCTGAATTGTAAACTGTGAAAATTAAGAAAAAAAAGCAGCGGGAAGCGACTCCACTGTCTTTCTCAATAATGCATGGTAGTTCGCAGATAATCACGATCATCGTCTACGACGTTCTGATCTGAAGGTACATGGAATCATCAATCAATCAATCAATAATAATGAAAGTATAGAAAACTTTTCGACACATACTTTTATAAACGAAATTCTCTAGAAAAATATGATAACCCTCTTTTTTGTAGTTTTTTTTTTTTTTTAATTTTTACTGATCTTTTAACTTGTTTTAATTTTTATAAGCAGGTATGGCTCTACCTGGGAGATTGTTGATGCTCGGACGCATGGGACGACGTCACTGTCTTCACTTGACACCTGTGGGTCAGTTACCGTCTTTGCCTCTAGGATTACTGACTCCATGTTCCCATCCTGTTAAGGTGCCCCATGCTACCCGTGTGACTTTTTTCCAAGCTCACAAAAAAGGCGGTTACCAAAAAAAAGGGACGAGCGAAAACAAATTAAAAGCGGCTATAAATGGTCTGAAAATGTTAAAACCAGAGTTTAAATTATTAATGCAAGAATGGAAAATTAAGTTAGAAAACGATGCTATTATGGACAGCGAGCATCTCGATCACACTTATTTATCCCATTTTAGTGACCAAGAAGAAATTGACAAATGGGTCATCACCTGCGACAGCGATCATAATGAGGGTAGCAGTAAGGCATTATTTGAACTGAATAAAAACGGTAATGGACTTTTCCACGGACACCTCTCCACCAAATTACCAAAGGATGGAATTGTAAAAGATGCTGGATATGTAAATTTGCGATCACCGAGACTTATGGTAAGTAATTTTTACTAAATATTTGTCTCCTTTTTAGTTGCTTAAATGTAGTCATGTGCAAGTTGCATTTTTTTACAGTTAAAAATTGAATACGGGCGTGTACTAACTAAATAGACAACTAGAGCAACAATTGTTTCCTAAATTAACTGGGATCAAATATGGATTATAATTGGACAGAATGATAGGATAAAGAAAGAACAATGTTTCCTATTTGTTCTTTATCCTATGTGTGTGTGTGTAAACTTAGTAAAATTCCAATTTCACTCTGTAAACAGAGATCATCAGACCAGGATATATGGTACTGCTTCTGCTTCTTTTATATTTAAAACCATGTTAATTTATGAGTGGATGTAATAATCTCTGCAAAACTCAAGGAAGTTCACATAAGTGAACATTTAATTTTATTTGTTACTATATATATATATATATATATATGTAGAGAGAGATCAAGTATGGATAGGAGTCTGACAAAACAACAGGATAAAGAACAAGTATGAAACAGATTTTCTAACATATTTCACTATATTATAGCTTTGTCAGATTTTGATCTCTGACAAAGCTTTAATAAAATGAAATATGTTAGATATGTTTCCTACTTGTTCTTTATTATATATATATATATATCCACTGTGTCATGTGTCCTCAAGGATATCTGGCACAGTGGACTGGATAAAGGCATTAGTTAGGTCCAGTGACTGGACCCAAAGAGTGTGAGTTCAATACCCGATTAAGGCAGTGGAGAACTTGGAGAGGGGAATTAACAGGAGATAACTGACATCCATTAGACATGGTACGTGGAACTAGAACAGTCTACCCCAGTGAGTCAAATAAAGGGTTCAGTTTGATATTATAACCATCTGAAGAAGGCTGAAGTGTACAATGGCTGAAACATTGTGATAAATATGGCGATAAAGATGAGGACAATAGTCCGAATAATGTAAATAGTGTATTCTGGGCTAGATATTGACTCACAATCCTGAAATTTTGGATTCCCAAGTTTTTAATTGTTTTCATCTTTTTTTTTTTTTTTTTTTTTTTTTTTTTTTGTATAAAAAAATTTTATAACTTGAAATAAATTTGTGAATAATTGAAATTAATTGTGAACTCCAGCAAAAGTTACCCATGAAATAAAAATAATTGTTTGTATGGAAAGTAAGGACCTACATATATAAAATTGCCTTTAAATTAAGTGGCAACAGAAGAATTATCATTGAACTTTTAAAAGGTAAGCTTAAATATTAATGCAATACTTAAATGCAGCAATCAATTTTGAGTCCTTCTGTAGTTTATTGCCTATTGCATACAGCAGCATTGTGTCTTGCAAAAAGAAATCCTTGCCAACAGAGGACCAGATTGCAATCAAAAGAGCCAAGGCTGCAGTGATGAAAAAGTCCCATGCAAATGAAAACCCAGATCAGATGGTAGCCAGAAGAGACAAACAAGACTGTTCACTACATTCTCTTCAAGAATGCAAAGAGGGTAACTGGCCAAAACATGAGGAGTGGGGACAGCAAAAATGTAAATAATGTTCTCCAAGTATAATTTAATAGAATTTTAAATGAATAATCTCCAATTTTTTCAATGAGAATTTTTGGATAATGTTTTATGTCTAATTAGTTCCCTTTTATGACTTCAGCAACTTATATAAAAACAGTCAAAGTCCATTACTTTGTAACACACAAAGAATATTATGCTGTATTTTTTTTAGCTTTCTTTACCTATATATAATAAAGTCTAACTTAAATTTACAAGTGTCTCATGGGATAACCAAAAATGGCATGGCCTGATATTAGCCAAAATACCAAATGCATATCTCCAACATTAAATCATCATCATATGATGGACGACACAAATATTTTATCACAAAGATTGTCTTAAATTTTGATTTTAGATCAAATTCATCAAGTTTGTAAATATGAATCTCCCAACAATAATATATTTGATGTCATATAAATGACAAATCTCTTGTGAAATTAATTTAACATCAAACATATATATAATAATTATATTCAAACACATACAGTGCTGTGCAAAAATAAGTGAACCTCTGAGAAAATTGTCCCTTTTTTCCAGATCTTAATTAAACTATATATTCATTAAGAAAAACCATTATTAAACAAATTACAATCACTTTCAAAGAAGCTGGAATAAAAATATTAATTAAAAATTAAGATGTGCAAAGCAAGTGAACCCTTACATTTCACATTTGGTGACTCCTCATTTTGAGGTGACAATGTCAACCAGTCTTTTTCTATAATTTTAAAGACGTCTCTGACAGTAGTGTGCATCAGTTTTTGACTATTCTTCTTGGCAAAACTCCCACAATTGCTCAATATTAACTGGTTTTCTTGCATGTACTGCCTTCTTTAACTTGAACCACACATTTTCAATTGGATTTAGATCAGGACTTGGCCATTCTGAGACTTGAAATTTCTTTTCTTTTTTTTTCTTTTTTTTTTTGAAGCTATTCTTTTGTGGATTTGCTTTGATGCTTCAGATCTTTGTCCTGTTAAAAGATCCAACCCCAACCTAAACCCAACTTTTAAACTGAGGACAAGACCCTTTCATTCAAAATTGCTTGGTATCTTGCAGAATCCATTGTCCTGTCAGTGTGTACTATTTTGCCTGTTCCAGTTGTAGCAAAGCACCTCCAAATCATAATACTGTTGCTACCATGTTTAACTATTGGCACCAAATGCTTGTCTTCAAAAGCTGTATTAGGAGCTTGCCAGACATACTGCCTATTGTTCCTTCCAAACAGCTCTAGTTTGGTCTCATCTGGCCATAAATCTTTTTCTAGAACATTTTTAACTTGAGCTTTGGCATAGTTGTGCTGAGCTTATTTGTGCTTTTGATAGGTAGTGGCATTTTTTTCTAGGCATTCTGCTATGAAGACCAGTATCATTCAGATTTTGTTGCAATGTAAATATTAGCACATTGATTCTGACATTGGTCAGTGAGCCTTGATGAACTGCAGAGGTCACAGCAGGATTCATCTGGGCTTGCTGAACTAGATGTTTACTTGTTCTTGCAATTATTTTTCATGGATGGCCACTTCTTGATTACATTACATTTTTTAAATATTATCTTAGGGGTTCACTTACTTTTGTGCAGCACTGTATGTATTTAGAGATTCTTGATAATATACAAAGATGCAATGTTATTGGTCCTGACTTGGTATCTATACTCCAGTCACTTTCCCATTGCTGTAATGTAGCTTTCCTCTACCTTTTTTCTATATATTTTCATGGTAATTGTTCTAATGAGATTTCCTCTTTGGAACTTAAATTTTAAGTTGGTAAATTTAATCTAGATTGATATTTATTTACAGTTGAAATGTACTAGATATAACCATTAGTTCTATGCTAACAGTGTCTTCTTTAGCACGTTTTACTTGTGGAACTCTCTTCCAGCTTCTTGCTTTACAATCAACTTTGATCTTCAAAGCGCTTCTTCCTCACTTGATAAAGCCTCATCCATTTAATTTTGGTCTAAATCTGTGTTGTGGAGTAGCTGAACACCCCCACAAGATCTACTGGTCTAAGACTATTTAAACAGCACTCTCTCTTATTGAGGGAGAGGATTCAATGATTAACTGTTTATTACATTAGTCTGTGTTCTCAGCCATGTAGTATATTATTCTCCAGAATAAACGATATCTTATTTTCTATATGTGTGTCAACTTTTCCTATTTCTGATCCAACATTTGGTGATGGGGATGAGATACCAGAAACGCTGCAAAAAAAGAATATTAAAAGACAGCCATACTGGTCAACCGAGTATATTGAGGTTGAAAGCTTTAATGAGAAGCTATGTTTTTTGGCCAAATATAGACAAAGTAATAGAGAAAAATGTAAAATCATGCAGAGGTTGTGAGATGGCAGCAAAAGCGCCACTGGTGAAATTTACTCTTTGGCTAAAGATGGAAAGACCTTGGGCAAGGCTGCATATAGATTTTGCAAGTCCTATGAAGGGACAATATTATTTAATTGTGGTTGACAGTTTCTCAAAATGGCCAGAGGTGATGAAATGTAAAAACCCTATATGCAGTGGTACAGTTATCTTTTTGCATGAGCTCTTTGCCAGATTTGGTATCCCAGATATGATTGTGTCAGACAATTGTACACATCACTACTGTACCATATCACCCGCGGTCTAATTGGCAGACAGAAAGATTTATAGACACTTTCAAGTGAGCATTAAAAAAGTCAGATGGCAATGTTTCCATTGATGATATCCTACAATTTTTAAGAGTATATCATGTGACACCAAACCCAAGTACTAATTCAGTGTTGTCAACTGCAGAGTTAATATTCATGAGAAAAAGAAGATCTGTGTTTGATAAACTGTTGCCAAAGGGAAATAAAAAAAACCAATAAAGAAAAAACCAGATACAAAATCCTATACACAAGGAGATATTTTTTTTTTCAATGTGTATAGAAACAGGGAAGAAATTTGGAATACTGGTGTCCTCCCAACCAGATGAGAAAAAGGTACTTAGACTATATAAATAACCAGAACGAAGAACTGATGAACGTTATTTATGACGTTATTTATGACTAATTCAACGTACCAATGCCCTTAGTAGCTACCGAGGAGAAATGTTTTAGTAAACAGAAAAGAAAATTTACAGGGACTCTAGGGATAAACTCAAAAAGGAAAAAGTACTCATTCCAGAGAAAGTACTAAATTCAAAAAAGGGGGATGTTGTGGAATAGCTAAATACTCCTACAAGATGGACTGGTCTAAAACTATTTAAACAGCACCTGTATTTTTTAAAGCAAATTTTATGGAACTGTAGCTTCACTTTTATACACACTATTTATTTTTTAGGGGTATTTGGGGGGGGTCTGCTCCAACCTAGGTACAAGGCCAAATCCAATGAGCACTCTTTGAATTCATTCCTCACTATCAGTAATCAGTAAGCCTATCGTGTTAACTGCATATAATGTATGAACAACTAATTTCTCTATTTGTCCCTTGTTTTTTTTCCATGTATTTTAATCTTGCTGAAGCAGCATAGTCTGAAACAGACCAAAACCTTTGAATTTGACTTTTCACATTAAATCTCTCAAAAGTGAAATGACAGAATTTATGTTCAAATTCATGTGCTCACTTTCAGTTTTCTAAATCCTGAATTTGATGCTTTGTAGAGCACTATTTTTTTTTTTTTATTTTAGAATAAATATCTTCAATATTTTCACCATGTGTATATATAAGACATGGTAGTAGTAATAGTTGGTGGAAGGAATGATAGCAAGTAACATCACTCTCCCCAAATTTATAGACAAATCCTACAGTTGCATGATGGGATTTTTCCATAACCAATAAAAATAGACAATTCTCGGTCATATCCCTTATATTTTTGTTCTTCACTATAACCACTTGACTGTATCCCTTTTGCATGTAATCACAATTTTTTACTTTGAACTTTTTGCATTATTACTATTGCTTTGCCTAGTTTTGACTTGCATATATATTGTTTGATTAGTATTATTTTTCCCTATTCTTTTTTTCTTTTTCTTATTGTTTATTGAAAACTTTGTCAATTGCTCAACAACAGTAAATTTGTTTTTGTATTGACAGAGGTTGTGCAGTTGATGTGAAAGAAATAACTTGAATAAAACTAGACATATATAGACCAAGTCTTACGCTGACAGTTATTGCAGATTACTAATTATTTCATTGTTTTATTTATTTTGTAGAAATCTTTCAAAAGACCAATTCCATATGACCTTTCACGGTACACACATCTGGTTTTGCGGGTCCGTGGAGATGGCCGGACATACATGCTCAATTTTCAAATGGACATGACTTTTGACATTCATTGGGATGATGTCTACAATTTTGCTTTATATACACGTGGAGGGCCCTATTGGCAAGTGGCAAAGGTCAGGAGATTGATAATTTGTTTGCAACCTTTGAGACAATGAATCATAATTCATAAAGTTACTTTATGCTTATAGATCAGGATGTGTTGAAAGCTCTTGGCCCATTTTAAAAAGATATCTGATGTTGGGTAATTCAGTGACATTTTGAGAAGTAGGTTGGAGCAAGAACTTTTCAGCACCTCTGATACCATATGCTTTATGGTTTCTGATTTTACTATGTTTTATCTGGCACCATCTCATCTTAATATGTATCATTCATTCCTCACCAAGCAAATATTTCACCTGTAGAATGTTATTACTGGTTATTCTATATTAGGTTGTTACCTAAATTCACTTGTTTTTTTTGTTTTTTTTTATAATTTATTTTAATATTTATTAATAGTTCTGATGAACCATTCATCAATATATTCCTCTTCATTGTTTACAACCATCCACCAACAATACAGTGTCATTTTCATTGACGGAATCGTTCCTGGAACTCCTTTTCTGGGATAGCAAGCAGCTGGAACAATGCATTCTCTTAGATTTCTTTGACATTCTTGAAATCTTGTTCTTTCAAGTAAGATTTATTTTTTGAAAAGGAAAAATTCACAAGGGTGAGATCTGGGGAATATGGTAATTGTCAGACCTGGGGAATGTTGTTTTGACCAAAAACTGCTGCACAAGTCATGTTCACTGATAGGATCTCTAGTGTGGTGAGATGACCACACTCTACACATTTTCCTTCCAAGCACTGCTATAAACAACAGAAGTGAGTGGGAATGTTATAACTTAGTGTGTATGCACGACAGAGTTCAAAGTCAATCTATGTCAAGTGGCTTCACTCTATGTACTTTAGCTTCATTACCATAGCAACAGTTCCAGTACTTTTTGATGAGGCCTTGTATATTCAAGTGAATATTACATAAAGATTAATGAATGGGATCTTTGTTAGGTTAGAACCTTTAATACAAAATTTGATTCTCTAAAGCCAAGGGAGCTTTTTCATCTTTGTAAATTTCAGAATCACTGCCCTTTACTACAATGTAAATGGATTTAATAGCATAGAATTTACAGTTACATCTAGCTGTAAGTTCTATGCTAACAGTTTCTACTCTCATCACACTTCTCACTTGTGGAACTCCCTTCTAGCTTCTTGCTTTCCAGTCATCTTTGATCTTCAAAAATTTAAATACAATGTGAATTGTTATCTTCTGTCTTCTTAATTCCTGTTCTTTTATTGTTTTATCTCTATAATGTTTTATTTTTTTATTCTCTCACACTCAGTAACCCCTTGTGTCTTAGTGGCTTTATTGCTTACCTTGGGGTTAAATGTTTTAAAAGTATCTTTTACCTTTAATATCAATAGCTCCAAGGTATGGACACAGTATCTTTTCTTTTTCTTTTTCTTTTTCGATGATTTGAAGCATCGATTTTTTTTTTTTTTTTTTTTTCAAATTTTACTATGGGTAGGTAATTAATTGAATTAATACAATAATTTTAATATTCTGAATAAATCCCTTTTTCTTTTTTTTTTCTTTTTTTCAGATTCCTTTCTCTCGTTTCTACAGAGCCTTCAAAGGTCGAGTCCAAGATAAACAGGACAGTCTTATTCTTGACAAAATTGCTCATTTTGGTATTACCCTTGGTGATGGCAATAGTGGGTGCTTCCAACTTGAAATCGATTATATTGGTGCCATGTATGATATGAATCATGAAGAGGAATTTGCCTGGGAAATGTACAAAGCTGAACCTTATACTGTAGGAGTTTAATAAATGTTAACTGTGATAAAGAAATTTTCATTTGGATTTTTTTTATTATTTAAAAACAGGATACTGAGTGATATATCTGAAAATAGAAGCTTCAAAATGGGAATCTCTCCTGTACTGGAGCATAGATTTTAAAAAGCAGGTAAAAGTTGATGATCTGCTTAGACCATAGTTAATCTGGAGTTTTCAACATATAGCTCCAACCTCACATATACATAGATTTGATATATTTTTAAGAACTTAATGGATGTTTGCTTTTTAATCTGATATTACTTTTTATTACTACAAACGTAGGTACATTCACTTTTTCCACTGAAAAACAGCATCGCATGATGAAAAAAGGCCCAAAACTTAATAAAAAACAAACTTTTATCCTCAAAATGTTTATTATTAAGGGGAAAGACCAAAGTATTTTTTGATTATTTCTTGAAATTTTTTAATCCTTTTTAGCATGTTTGAAATATTGGTTAAAAATCTTGTATTTTTATGTCAGCAGTTGACATAATATTTTATGATTAGTGTTTTTGTGCCTTTTTTCTAGT
This sequence comes from Acanthosepion pharaonis, assembly GCA_903632075.3. Lineage (NCBI taxonomy): Eukaryota > Metazoa > Mollusca > Cephalopoda > Sepiida > Sepiidae > Acanthosepion > Acanthosepion pharaonis. Next base: position 314,506 of record CAHIKZ030001238.1, read on the forward strand.
GAAAAACATTTATTTGAAAATTCTTGCAAAAATCAATTGTTGGATTTTAATGAAACTTTCAGGATATTCACAAATAAATGAAATTATTTTTGAAATTTTTTTTTAGAAAATCTTGGTAAAATATATTTTTTTTTACATATGTTATCCCCATTTACTTAAATTTCATGAAATTAAGAGAAACTAAATTGTAAAGCCAAAATTTGTTTTATTAGTTAAAAGCAAGAGTCCTTGGAGAATTTTTTTAAATTATCAGTTTTTTTTGTTTTTTTTGTAAGAGTTAACCCAGTTACCAAAAATCTCCTGAATTGTAAAAAAAAAAAAAATGCAACATTACGACATTACTTAATTAGAAAAGCTTTTAATTGTTTTTATAAATAAGATTTATTAAGGAAAACTATATTTACGGATCAAAAATTGAAAAGCTTAGTAAAAGTCGTTTTCCTCCAATATTCTAAAAATAATTTTTAATTTCTTTTTTTAGCGTAGAAATATTCTCATTTTTGTAAGTATGGATGTCCGTCACGTGTTTTAAGAGTTGTCCTCCCTAAAAAACTGTCCGTTTGCTCTTTCAGTATTCATTTCTGTGTTTTGTCATATTTATGTCTCAATTTTTTTTTGCAGATCCCTGCTTCAGTATTTTAAACTTGAAAGTTTAAAGTAATTTTTACTTTTTTTGAATTCCTATTTCACTAAATATTTTTATTTTATGTATTATTTTAGAGTGGGTCATACTTCAATTAAGTAACCTGGAGAGTAAAAATTATTTAAAAAATTTTTCTTATTCAATTTCTGTTTGAAGTTCTTATTTTTTTCATTTGTGTGTTATTTTGAAATTTCCTTTCAAATTATTTTTACTCCTATTTCATAAAATTTTTTTTTTGTTTTACTTTTTAGTTTTTACTTTATTTTTTAAGTTTATTCTTTTTTGTGGGAGTTATTTTGATAAAAATGTAAGGCTATAAATAAATAAAGTAACTAAAATTCAATAAAATATTATATAATTGCTGAAAATATTATGTTAATTTCAAAAACAAAGTGTTTACTTAAGATTTCATAAATTTATGTCAATTTCTGGTCAAGCCTACTTACTTAACCTTTCAACTTTTATGCTATAAGTAATATTTGTTTCAAATCAGATTAATTTAACTTTAAATTTGCTAATTTTCCTTAAATAGCATATGACAAATATATATTTTATTTTTGCAAGATTCTTAAAACCAAGAAATAACCTTTGTTCATAAATCTATCAAATGGCTGATATTTATCAATTTTTTTATTGATTTTTCTGAAAGCAGCCAAAAAGTTAATATTCAAATCAATATAATTTCTATTTGAAATACACCAGAGTATTTTGCTTACTGGAAATAGTAAGTTTAATCATTTAGCTTTCAATTAAAACTAAAAAGAAAGCTTCAAGAATGCTTTATACATTTTTAAAAATTCATTTTAAACCTTAGGTATCAAAAATTTAGTGGAGGTACTTATGGTATATAGAGATGAAGTTTGAACTAATATATAAGTAAAGGCCAAATTTACTGTCTATAGTACCATTTTATTGTTGACTTCATTTGGTTACAGTGGTTAAAGTAGGTGACTGTCATCTGAGTCCCTTTTGTGATTGGAGAGTTCATACAGGGTCGTTGTGTTTTTGGCTGACAGAAATTAATTTGTAGAATTCATCCTTTCTTCTTTTGCTTCTGAAATTGGATGTCTGGTCAAACTCCAGCCAATAAATCTCCAACACTTGTGTCTTGAACTGCTACATTTTACCAATTTCCCACTTCTGCTTCTCCTGTGCATGTTGTTTTTTTTTCTTCTTTTTATTGGGCCTATAGTGATCCTCTGCCAGACACATGTAAGATGTGATATGAAACAGCAGTCAAGTGTATGCAACACCATGTTTACCACCTCCCTGCATTCCAAAGGTTGGATTTTTTTATCAATGCTTATTTCCCTATTACTTACAGTACTCTATGTTCTCAAACAGTTTACTAATGTCGTTTTTGTCATTTCGGTTATATATATATCAGTAATGATCGCATACCAAAAGGTCTTTTCTACAGTGAACTCCATAGTGGTCATAGAAATGTTGGTAGACTTTTGCTATGGTATAAAGATAAACTGAAAAGCTACCTTTCTTGCGTCAACATTCCATTCAAGAACTTTGAAGAGGTAGCTATGAAGAGATCAAAGATTTGTTCTAGCTGCCATTCAGGAATAATGCACCATCAAGAAGTAAGCATCATTTGTCTTTGTGAAACATGAAAGCAAAATAAGACAGTTAACAGTGTTCCTGCTGCACTTGGATACAATACATTCTCCTGCACTGTGGTCTTTTGTGTAATTCTCGAGCTGGTCTCAAAAGTCATGCCCATCATAGGCATGCAGATAATTAGTTTGTGGACGTTGGAACCTCATATGTCAAACTCAATGGGAGAGTCCATCATACATACACACACACACATATATATATATATATATATTTAGTTTATGCAAACTAGGTAATCCGTATGGGTAGACCCAAGGAGGATGATATCCAGAGAGCTCAATGTAAATTCAGAGCAAATAAATTTGAATAAAAACAGAAAAATTAAAGTGGTCTGTTTTTATTCAAATATATATATATATATATACATATATATATATATATATAAAACAGCAGATAATGCAGAAAAAATATACATAAGAGTAACTGAATGATCTTAGAAATAGAGAAACTATGCACACAAAACATCCTTAATAAATATGCAACCAACACATTGCTTTCTAAACATATATGGGAAATTAAGAAGAAAAAACAAATTACACTAAAAATATGGGAAATAAGGAAAACTGAATCAGCCTATAAATCCAAAAACTGTAATCTTTGTCTGTAGGAGAAAATAGGTATAATCTCAATTCCAGACAAACACAAATTATTAAACAAATGATCAGAACTTATCTCAAAATGCAGATAAGAAAACAGATTTTTATTACCTTACTTAAAAATTGAAAACTAAAAGCGAATACCTTGGAAATTGCCACCATGATAAATGCAAATATATGTACTATATACTATATATATGTACTATATACAACACAGATAATGTAGCATATGCTAGACAAAGCCAATACTTGAAACTAGATAAGCAGAATAGCCAACCCCTGAGAAAAAAAAAACAAAAATCTAAATAAACAAATTAACAAACTACGAATACACACATAAACCAGTAAGTATAATAATAACAATAACACAGTAATGAATAATAAATAATGAGTAAAAAGTTAAAAAAAAACAATACTATAAAATAGCTACAAGTAACTGCATTTGGATCCACAATTATTTCTACTTGATAGCCTTTAGAATAATTTGAAACATAACTGTTACTATCCACCCATTAACCATTAAGATAATACAATAGACCTTACTACCCATAATGCACTATTGACTACATACATAGATAGTCAAGCAAAAACACAATACCCATGGCCTGAAGATAACATTTAAACATAAAACAAACTGTTGCTGCTTAGTGTTGACATCAGTATCTGCTTTTATCTTTACATGCACTCTGTGATATTGATCACTTTTATGTAAAAATATAGCATACCTTATTATATACATAATATCCAATGTCAATAACACTATTCAAAGTTTCATGCAATTAATACAGTCTTCAGGTGTTGATATATATATATATATATATATATATATATATATATATATATATATATATATATATATAATATTACTGGTAAATATACATACATCTGCAAAATATATAAATACCCATACATGTATATTTTTTTTAATAAAAATTCCAAGAGGATAGAATCCAGGTAGAACTCAATGTCCAGGACAGAGTAAGGATATAATAAAAAGGCTTAAACACTAATATTCATGTTTAAGCCTTTTTATTATATATATATATATATATATATATATATGCATGCACATACACATGTACCTTTCGATAGCAGATGGTATTGTGAAATAGACTCATCTTTTTTATTATGAAGGAGCTAAAATTCAGAACTTTTAAACTCAACAGATGCTTCAACATACTAGACATTTTTTCTTGACAGAATCACATTTATAAGTCAATATTTGTCCATGCTTTGAATATTGCTGCCACATCTGGTCTCTTGTTTCTACTATATATTTAGAGATTCTTGATCTGCAGTGTTATTGGTCCTGACATGGCATCTTGGCTTGATTTAAGTGCAGTACTAGATTGGTGGCATGGTCTCATCATTTTACAGTTAAAATGGCTAGATGTAATCATAAGTTCTATGCTAACAGTTTTTTTTCTTGCACTTCTCACTTGTGGAACTCTCTTCTGACTTTTTGCTTTCTTTCATATTTTTTATTGATTTTTATAAATTTAAATGCAATGTCAATCGTTATCTTCTGTTGTCTTAGTTCCTGTTCTTTTACTTTTCTCTCTCCTTAATAATGCTTTTCTTTTTCTCATATTATCTCACACTCAGTAACCCCTTGAATTATTGCTTTACTTGCGATGAACTGATGAAAAAAATAAATAAATTTTGAATCAATAAAAATGTTACCTTCTGAATTTTAATTAGGAATGACTTTGAAAGATTTTAATGCATCTAACTTCTCAGATTAACTGATAACTCTCAAGTACTGTTTTTTTTTATTATTTTTAAATAAATATTCTGTAATACCTGTTGTGGATGTGTGTGTGTTGGAGAGGAATAGAAGGTTTGAATTATTGAAATGAAAGGTTTAAAATTGTGTGTGTTCAGTAATCTTCCATCCACAACAATTAATACAATGATAGAGAATAAAGATTCATAGACATCTTGTTTCAAAACGTAACAATTGAATATATTAGTGTTTGATATACATGCATGAATACTGAGTGAAAAGGTTAGACAGAGTTGTGTCTCTTAGATTAGGTAAATATTTGTACTTAAGTTCATAAAGTGAAAGTAATTATTAAACTGTAGTTTAGAAGAATAAAGTTTCTTTAGCATGTTTGGATTTGTGTATTGGTAAAAATTCAGAAGAGATTTCAGAGTTCGTACTTGCGTGAATGTTGGTAATGGTCTTTAACGTCTGACCGCAAAGGCTAAGACGGAAGTTCTTGAAGATTACATCTTGGTACTTGGTAGTAAGGAATGAGACACAAGAGAGAGAAATGAAAAGAAACACAAGGGAGTTTACACATGTTCTGTTTATATATGATTGTGAATCACGTGGGAGACTCCGAGCATATTGAGCGGGAAAACAGATTTGTCATGTGCAGGCGGTTTGATTGGTCGGAACTGACCAATCAGCAAGCTAGATTGAAGGTGATTAACCAGTGGTTGCTTGTTATATATTTTGTAAGATTGTGATGGTGAAAATTACAACAGGAATAGTGCATTTTCTAGCAAGGGTTAACTGGTTGAAAAATGTAGGAAATCCGATCCCATATATAAAAGAACACACACACACACACACACACACACACACAAACAACCTGGGTTTTATAATAAGTATAACTCGATATGAGTTGTCCCCCTTTCATTCTGGCAACTTAATCGTGTTTTCAAATTGATTTCATGCAAAAACAATTGTGTTTTTCCAATTTTTGGCGCTGTCAGAACCACCACAAGGTAATTTTACGCAGTCCTGTGAAGTTTTGTTGAAATCAGTTGAAAAATGTAGGAAATTTGATCCAACACACACACACACAATCTGCGTTTTATAATAAGTAAGATTATCAAGGATGTTTTTTGTATTTTAATTTTTAACTGAATGTTTAGATTTTTTCTATATGTACCTGGAGTAATAGGAATGTTTTTAGTTTTTTTTTTCATTCTTATTTTCAAAACATCAGCACATTGTGGTTGTGTTCATAGTTGATGTTATTGAGTGTTGGCCCTTTCTTTTTTTTATTATTATTAACCCTTCCATTATTTTTAGCCTTTTTTTTTTTTACATATGTATGGGGTTATTTGCATTTTCTACGAGTATGTTGATAGAATTTGGTAGGTTTCCATGTGTGTTTAAATGAGTCCTAATTGAGCTATGGTTAGAGAGATATTAAGTGAGTTTTCTTGATAGGCATGTAGTGGTATGTTCAATGTAATTATGAATTTGATTTGATCAGTAACACATTTTCTTAAAGAACAACTGAATTCAAAAATGATATTGGTTGTCTGTAATTTGGATCTTGCAGGTGAATTTAAGATTTGATTTCTGGTTCCTTCTAAAGTATTCTCTTTCTTTTTCACTTCCAGTGAATATATATATATATATATATATATATATATATATTACTTTCATACATTTGAAAAATTCTTACATTTAAAAATGTCTCTAGGTGATTTTTTACAATGATGTTAACCCTGCACAAGGCCCAAGAGCCACTGGAAATGAAAGAGAAGGAGAAGACTTTAGAAAGAACTGGAAACCTGATCTTAAACAGGAAACAAGGGATAAACCTCTATTCCTGTTCAAAAGAGAGGAGCATGAACAGGACAGTAGGCAAATCCAACTACTACTATTGAGGAAAAAAAATCAAATAGTAAATAAAAGTTAAAAGTTTTAGGCAGTCAAGAAACCGGAAACCCAATCCTAAACAAGAGACAAGGGACAAAACTCTTTGAACCTATCTCTCCCATTGAGGAAAAAAAATGTCAATAAAAACATTAAATAAAAGTTCAGAGTTTTAGGTGGAAATGTTAGAAGTTGAGAGCAAAAGTAAACTTTAGAAAGAAAAACAAAACAAAAAAATCCTGAACAGGAAACAAGGGATAAACGAAACTTCTACTTCTGTTCAAAAAACCGGGGAGGAGTGTGAACCGGACAATAGGCGAACCTATCTACCCCTAGGTTAATTCTTTAAAAAAGAAGAAAAAAAACCGGTAATAAAATTAGGTAAGTCTAGAATCGGGAGGGGTGGGGGACATAAAACAGGGGACATAATTCACCAGTTAAAATCTATATCGTTTATTGTTTTTAATATTTTCAAATATATTTTTAGAATTTTTTTTCGAAATATTCACGTATATATTCCCATTCGTGCAGATGCTTGTTGGTTCTTTTTTTTTTTTCTCTAAGAAAACGCTTGTCTGGATCTCCAATTTTATCAACATTGTTTTTTCGTTTTTTTTTTCCTTTTTTTTTTCAGTGAAATAGAAGTATATATTCTTACAAAATCTGAACCAGTCAGCTGCTATTTGCTTCGAGCAACTGTAGTCACTTAAAAATAAAATCAATCACTCAGAGATAGCTTTTAGGAGGCTAGCCCATAAGTGTAATTAAAATTACTTTCATTTTTACTCATGCGAATTATGTCCCCTGTTTTACGGCTCCCGATTCTTGACTTTTACCAACAATTCAAAATTGTCTGTTAATCTAAAATAAATTTGGAATTATTTATAAAATTAATCACACTTTCTTCTATGATAATCAAATGACGTTTGCTTGTAAAGTGTAAAAATGCTTTTAAGGATTTATTTTAATGCTTTAGGTTTAAAAAAATTCCAAATAGATAATGTAAATTATACTAATGATTAAAATAGAGGTTTAGTAAAGAAGTGATGGATAAAATAAAGCAAAGTCGATTCTTTAACAAAGCATGTTGTTATAAACACAAACGGTGGACCAAACATGTATTCAGATTCCTGAAAAATCTATCTCAAGCAAGACAATGATAGACTTTTTTTTAGAGTTCTCTCCCTTGAACTATAATATTATTTTTTTCTTGCCGTTCTCATCATTGTGTGAAATTTAGATTGAGTTTTACTTTTATTAAAAGTACAGAAAACCTTTACTTAGCACCCGAAGAATAGTGTACTACTGTAGTTGCTATTACTTAAGCCAAGAAAGTAAAATCTGATTTTATAAACATGAAAACATTGATACTTTGTCTGTGTATAGAAAATAGCTTCTTTTTTTTTTGTACAAAAATATATTCATCAAGTAGTCTAAAATTAAAACGAGAACATTTTTGTGCACAGCTGTGATATTTCCTTTGCCTTTCCGTGTCTAATCTTTTGCATGACATGTGCAATCGTCGTTCATTCCGAAAATGCGACTTACTTGATATTTTAAAAATGTTTTATTTTTCAACATTATTTGAACTCACTTAGTCTACAACAAAGAATTTTATTAAGGTTTGCTCGATTGCAAGTGTCTCTGATAAAGTTTATACAATTACAAATAACATTAACAAGCTTAAGCCCCCGTGAACATTTCATGGTTTTCCTATCTTAATTATTTATGTTAATGATTAAGTAAAAAAGTAAGTACCTTGCAAGTTCCACGACAATAAAATACCGTGGAAATTCCTCTTTTGCTTCGTTAAATATTTGCTGAGCTTACAACTTAAAAAAAAAACATTCATTGCATTAACAATCATAATTACGAATAATGCAGGTCATTAGATACAAAGGTACAAATGGAATAATTAAAAATCGTCAAGGTTCACCATTTATTTCACTGAAGCAGACGTTTAACACGTAGCACGTTTAATTTAACACATTTTGAACATGTTTAACATATTTTTTAACATTTTAATGTTAAGCACATTTTTTTCTTCAATAGGAGTAGATAGGTTCACAGGAGTGCTATCACCTCCTCTATATTCTCATTTATTTTCTTTCTATTTATCTTTCGTTTTTTGCGCATTTTCGTCCGTCTATCCTCGCAATCAAACGGGAATGGCCCGTTGCTTATCCGAGGTAATGACAAGGTGTAACCTACGTCCTAATTAACTAAGGAATAAGCATAATAACAATTATTTATGAAGTAGCAAATTGACTTTAAACTTTCCACCGTTAAATTTTATAAAATGGGTTGACTTAATCTTAAAACGTAGTGTATCGAAGATGGACCAAGTTACTGTTAATCATCAGTTTGAAGGAGTTACGACTTTGTCGCCGATGAAAATAATGACTTTCAGAATAAATTCAAAGAAATTCAACACATGGAGGATTTTTCATATATATCTCTCTATGACCTATGTAAAGAACGACATAGCTCATAAAAGAAGAAGATTATACTTACATGTGTACAGATAATTAAATAAAAAAGAAAAGAAAAAAAACATTTATGGGATTAGCAATAATGTGTGTGTGTGAGAGAGAGAGAGAGAGGTTCACGTGGTTTGTTTGAAATTAAATAATCGGCCTGCTGAGAGAAGGAATCTCCCCACTGAAAAAAGACATATGTTGTCACTACTAAATCTTAGAGCAAAAAGAGTAGGGCAGTTTACACTTTTAGAGTAGAGGTTTGTCCCTTGTTTTCTGGTTCCTTCCTCGCTTAAAACTGAAGTTTTATTTACTATTTATTTGATTTTTTTCTTCATTAGGAGCTGTTAGATTAGTTTATGGACCGGTTCACACTCCTTCCCGGTCTTTTGAACATGAGTAGAGGTTTATCCTTGTTCCATGTTTAAAATTGAGCCACAGTTACTTAAAAATCTTCTCCTTCACTTCCGGTGGCTCCTTGCGTCTTGGTTGCATTATCACCTTGCTTGGGCGTTGCTTCTTACCTTGTAGTTCTCTATCTCGAGTGACCCATGGGCTTTGTACATTATAAAAAAAAAGTCACCTAGAAACATTTTTAAATGTTGAATATCAAATATACACCTAGCGGGCGTCCTGGTAGACGAGGTGGGGTAATCACCATAAATATTCAACAAAAAAAAAAAAAAAAAAAAAAAGAAAAAAAAAAGAAAAGAGCATTAAGCAAATAAAATGTTACAATCAATCAATATTGTATTTATGTTAATGTATGCATTATGCAAATGTTGGTAAATTATTAAAATTGGAATGTGTGCAATTTTTAATGTGCACACATATTGCTAAAACAGTTTTTTTTAAAATTCAGTAATTTACAAAACACTAATTACCAAGGCAGTACATAATCATTTTCACATGAAAAGGAAAAATATTCACGGAAATTTCAGAAAGTAAAACTTGTTCGAAAATTACAAGTTGCTCAGTTGATAGCGCAGTCAAATTGTTAAGAATTTTCGACTTCTGTCTATATTTCTGAGATTATTGTAATTATTTTTTTACACTATTTACATTTTTCGGACTGTTGTCCTCATCTTTGTTGTCATATTCACGAGGTTTCGGTCGTTGTACGCCTCGGCCTTCAGTAGGTGATTGGAATTTCGAACTGAACCATTAGTTTAATTTCGTCCACTGTGAGGGGGGTAGTGTTCTAGTTCCACGTGACATGCCTCTTAATTATGATTAATTCACTCATTCTAAACCAATGAGAATCAACCCCACCTTTCTACTCTACACACACAAACAGGTGACGTTCTCACTATCGCACAAGCAGTTCATACGAACAGGTTGTTAACGCGAAAATTTAATCTCCTTTTCCTTTTACAGGCCATAATAGTAACATCATTTATCTCTTTTTGCACTCCACAAAAATTCGCAGTAAGAAAACCCCAGACACTTGTATTTTCTAACTAAATTATCTGTACACTCATTACACACACACACAAAAAAAAAGAAAAAAAAAAAAAGAAAAAAACGTCAAAGACTGTATACATTTTGCTTATCCTTCTGTTGGATTCTGATCCATATTTGATCTATATTTGACCCAAACTCACAATTTTACTCAGTATTACTGTTTTTCGTTTTCTCCGACACCACATAACAAACAGATAATAAATAAGACTCGTTTTCCACGTCTCGCTGTTTCTCCTTTTTGCGAGTATTTTTTGTATATAAATGTAACATGGTTTATAGTTATGACTCCCCTACAATGTTTTATCCCTTTTTGCCATTAAAATGTCGTTCATTTCAATTCAAAATATTTGAAAAATCAGGAAAATTACAGAAAAATTAATTTTGCAAGAATCGCTAAAAAATGGGCATACCATAACGAACGGAAGCCCGAAAGTTAATAAAAAGGTTTATCGTCAAACCCTTTGTATTATTAAGAAGAAAGACCAAAGGATTTTTTTATGTAAAAATTAATAGTTTTTTTTTTTATCCTTCAAAATTTTGGCTAAAAACCTTGTTTTTCTGGCGTCAAAGAGGGGCCTCGAATTAAGAATAGGAAATGTGAGCATCTTTTTTGAGATGAAAACACAGAGTTGGAAATTCTTACGAAAATCAGATAATTGTAGAAGTTTAATGAAATTTTCAGGACTTATTCACAAATGAATGAATTTATTTTTGAAATGTTTCTCTTTTAAAAAATCTTGATAATATTTTTTTTTCTTTACATCTGTTACCCCCACCCTTACACAGACACGCTCACACTCGCACTTATTTAATTTTATGAAATTTTGAGAAATTCTTTTATGAAGAGCTTAATGTTTATATTAGTTATAAGAAAAAGCCTTCCGAGAATTTATTAATTTTTTATCAAACAGGACCCCCAATTACAGAAAATCTCCTCTGAATGGTAAAATGAAAAATAAATTCATCTAAGACATTAATTAGAAAAACTTTTAATTGCTTTTATGATAAGATATATTCTGAACACTATTATCGTACGAAAAATTATTTTTTTGATGAATAATGAATTTTCAAAAGAATTGTTTTAATTTTTTTTAAATTATTTATAATAATTTATAAACTTTAAAATTTTCTAATATTCTGTATTAATTTGTAACAGTTGTTATAAAATAAAATAACATATCTCGGCTGATTTACAGGCAAATACTCAAGAGCGATAACCGGATGTGAACGGGACAAAGCCCCGTCACAAAATGACCATTAACTTTTACAAATGTTTCCGACACACGTGTTCCGGTCGAAAAATAAAATAATAATTAAAGTGCTCTTTTTTCGTCCAATAAAAATGCTTCCCTCCTAATTATACTCGCTTCGCTTCGTTTCTCGAGCCTGTTAAGCCATAAAAAAACGCTATAAAAGGGGTCACAGGGAAGTTCAGCAGCAGTCAACAGGTGGCCACAAAGGAGACCGGTCACGTTCAGCAGCTGTCAACAGGAGAGCGTCAACCACCGTCAACATGTGTGAACTACTATGAGAGATCGACCTAGATCCGAAAGCCGGCTTATGAACTTTACCACACCAAGGTAGCTGTCCTAAACCCTTACGTTCCTGTTGAAATAAACCACGTAAATCTATTTCTACTGTTGTCGTATTTCTTTCTTGCAACCATACGCTTGTCTATAACACTGGTGTCAGAAGCGTACAGCAAGAGAAATATGGCCGACTACACGAGCTTCACCCGAGCCGAACTATTTACTCTCATCAAGGAACAGAAAACACTACTATTCAACTTGAAAACGGGACCAACACAGCCTTCCGAAGCCACGATACAGGAAATTCAAGCCGACATAAACGACATGCTGACTGCCCTAAAAACTACTTCAACACCTCCCACCGCTCGAACAAACGGCGATTACAGCTTAATGATGCGCCAACAAACTATACGCGACATATTGAAGCTAGAGAGAACTTTCCACCCTGGACACGACGTGAACTGATTCATCACGGCCCTAAACAAAGCATACACAATCCACGTCACGCCAGAACTCAGCACCTATCCCAGCCTGGAAAGCGAATTCGTCAAGTCTACTAAAGATTTACTGGACCAAAGTATCTTTCAGCAAATGGTTGACTCAAAAAAGGACATATCCACCTTCGAACAACTGAAGGAATACTTATTAGGAGCCCACGGAAGCCAGATGACTAACTTCCAACACCTCAGTCAAGCCTGGGACCTGGAACTGCGAGACGGCGAAAAATTAACAGACTTCGCGGGTCGACTCGAAAACACCCTTAGAGAGGCAGCCGTCCACAAAAAAACAAATACAAAAAAGACAAAATACTGACTTAACAGTCGATGGACTTATTTCCATCATCGGCGCTATGCTAATGAGCGAAAAGGTGAAAATTTGGAACTCAAATCTCTACCCACATCTCGTCAAGACAATGGACAACCACTATTCAGCCATTGGCATAGCCCCGAAGCTCAAATATACCTTGATCGCGGTGTAAAACCCAACGACACAACTTCGCACGACACTGTGTATTTCACACAGAAACCACAGCAGTCAAACCAAAGAAACGTGCCCTCCGACCCAGCAGGCAACCAAACCCACAGCAGACGGGCCTCACCAACCCTCCCGAACATGGCCACCATCCGACACGCAGAAACTATCAGCACACACCACGAATCAGCGTGTGCAAGAACTACCTCAGAAGTCGCCCCTGCCACCATGGACGCAACTGTGTATATCGCCACCCACCTCGCACTCGGGCACAGGCCCGTATCGCCGCAACGAATGACAATATACAAGCCATAAATGGTGTGGAACAGGATTTTCGCTTCAGGCAGGACGAGATGTGATGCCTCGTTCGCCATGCCCCCTACGTCAGTCATCACACCTTCAACTTTCAAGGACTCGCTCACCATTCACCGCTCGTCCAGTCCACCTTCAACTTCAGGGACATCACCTTCTCTGGCGTCGCAATGCTAGATTCTGGATGCTCCACCTGCATCGTACCAATATCTCGGTTACCTAGAGAAGCCAAGAAACTCATGACCCGCTCCGACGTCGTAGTAAAAGGAATCAACGGCAGCACCACCGTCCTCGGCGAACTGACTTGCGACATCACCATCGGCAGCCAAGACTCACCCACATTCAAAAAGGTTAACGTGCTGGTAACTACCCAAACCACACCAATCCTGGTCGGCCAAAATATCCTACGTCACAACACGCTCGATTCCTATCTAATCGACAACCAAAATGCGATTCCTATCTAATCGACAACCAACACACACAGCCGCAATCATATCACCGTCATCGTCAACCAACGATCCAGCATATGGCGCCCAAGCTGACATCATCCAAAACCAGCCTACTATGGAACTACAGCCCAACATCCAGACACTGGATCAAAAGCTAACCTGGCTAAAACATAACACGGGACTATCGCTACCAAACCACCCGAACCGAGACGAACTAGAAGCCACTGCAAACTTACTCATTCGCTACGCTGACATTATCGGCACCGAAAGCAGCAGCAAAGGCACATTCATCCGACCCATCCGCATACCAACCAACGGCCAGTCTCGCAGCCAGAAACAACACCCGATCGCCCAGGCTTTGGAAGCAGACGTAGATACCGAAATTAAGCGTATGGCTAATGAAGGTATCATTGAAAACTGCAGCGACCCCAAAGGCTTCAATAGCCCTGTATTTGCCGTACGCAAGAAAAACGGATCGATTCGTGTCGTTGCTAACTTTAAAAGAACTCTCAACAAGGTCTTAGTCGATCTTGACCCTTACCCAATGCCAAGGATCGACCACTTGTTCAACAAAATCGGCAAAGGCAATAGATATTTTACTACCCTTGATCTACGCAGCGGCTACTGGCAAATTGAGATCGACAAGCGAGACCGATACAAAACAGCATTTACATGGAAGGACCAATGCTATCAATACACGCGCCTGGCCTTCGGCCTTACATCTGCCGGACAAATCTTCTCCCGTTGCATAGCAGAAGCCCTAGCCACGGTCACATCCCGTGACAACATTTCCTCCTATATCGACGACAACCTGGTCCACGCTAGGACATTTAGGGAGTACATACTCTCCCTCGAACAATTTTTTACTGCCCTCCGAAAATTCGGACTAAAGCTGAATCCCGATAAATGTTCCTTCCTCGCATCAGAGGCAAAACTCCTCGGACGCATAGTAAACAGCGAAGGATTCAAGGCTGATCCAGAATACGTTCGTGCCATCAGGGAAATGAAACCTCCAACATCAAAAAAGGAATTACAAAGCCTTATCGGCCGTTTAGTGTGAATCAGACAATTCCGAGACAATTCCTAGAGACACGTCTTCACGAACAAATCAGGTCAGATATGTTTTCAAAACTTATGGGTCCCATACACGAACTCAACAAGGTTAATAAACCGTTTGTCTGGACGCAAAATGCCGACAGAGCCTTCAAAAAAATCAAGGACCGTCTCTTCGCCACCCGTCATCTCGTTTCCAGATTTCTCCAAACTTTTCACACTCACCACCGACGCCAGTGACGTCGCATGTGGAGCAATCTTAATGCAAGAAGCCGACAACGGGAAGAAAGATATCATAGCGGTCGCTTCCCATATATTCAACTCCACGGAACAGAACTGGTCCACGACGGAAAGAGAGGCACATGCAATAAAGTGGGCAATATTGAAATTTGATTATTTCCTCCGCAACCGCCCCTTCGTCATCTTCACCGACCACAGATCGCTGACATATCTGGACCAACGAGAGTTCAATAATGCCAAAATACGACGATGGCAAGAAGAAATTTCATGTTATAAATTCGTCTTGGAATATGTTGAAGGCGAATCAAATGTATGGGCTGACATGCTCAGCAGAAGCTGCGGACATAAGAAAAAGAAAGCCCCGAACGACCCTACACCGGCAGGCAGGACATTCGAGGTAAGCGGTTCAGACCTCCGTGTATACATCCCATCTTGGTGCCTCGGCGAGTTTAACGATTTACAGCTCATTCCCAAAACTCACACATCACAAAACGCCCGCACCCACAAGCGCGTCACCAACGCATTCTTCGCCTACCACTCCACCACCACCATCCCCACTGAGAGAATCTGCAACCACCTCGGCATCGCAGACGAACAACAGAAGGACGACGCCCTGGCAAAGATCATCAGCGCCCTCCAGTCACCCACCCCAAGCGAACCTCATATTGATCCTGACGACCACCGAGCTACGCTTTTCAAAAAACATTTCCACCAATTTTTTCTAGAACCAGGCACCTCCGTTTTGGTGATAAGAGACAGTAAACACTCTCCGAGATTGGTTGTACCATACAAACTACGACCCAGATAGCTCTACCAGGCACACGAGGGCAACAACCACTCAGGTGTCACCCGTATGCGAGAACTCCTTTCCAGCTACTGGTGGAATTCAAAACCGCGACATCAAGGCCTATGTCGATTCTTGCGACACGTGTGCTAAGTGCAAGGGAAACTACGGTAGACGTACCCACTGGCCCATTGGCCACTGCAAACGAGGAAAGAGACCATTCGATCTCGTCTTTATAGACTTTGTCACAATGCCCAACTCAAAGGGAAAACGCTACATCCTAACCATCTTGGATAGCTTCAGCCGACATTTTACATCCATACCATGCGCGAGAGACCGTGCTATCGACGCCGCCCGCGGATTGTACCATTTCTTCCTTCGACACAGAGAGATTCCACGCATAGTATCCTCTGATCGAGGCACACACTTCACTGGAGAAGTCTATCGACAATTCTGTAACCAGATGTCAATCACGCAAGAACTTCACTGTCCTTGGCGCCCGCAAAGCTCAGGAAATATCGAGAGACAACATTGCACGATGAAGAACGCACTTTATATGTTATACGAAGACAGAAACTGTGAATGGACAGACGTTCTAGAATCTGTCGTTTCGTCCATGAATGCCACAACCAACAGCGCCACCGGTGTCTCCCCGCACGATGCCATTATCGGCCGTCACCCCGACATCGGCCTACCTACACTACACAGAAAAGAAATCACAAGCGACGATCCTGGAGCATATGGAATGCAAATTAATGCCCTGCTAAAGCAGGTTCACCACCACGTCACCCTGACCAACGATGAAGCTGACCACAAACTTGAGACTAACTTAAATCGCCTCACATACAAGGACTCAATACAAGTAGGCGACAAGGTTTTACTTCATCGGCCACACTCAACTGTTGCCCAATCCTCTCATCTGCCCTGGATAGGAAATTACACAATTATAAAAACGAACAATATGATGTGTCAGGTGCAAAACGATGATGGTGATACAATCCGGATTCACCGTGCACATATCCGACGACTGGCTCCACGCCCAACACATCTTTCTAATACAATCTCTCTGCCTCCACCATGTAACAGTCACCAGGATCATTCTCCTCCACATCCCTCGGGGATACATAATTCAGCAAATAACCCAATACCAAAACAAATGCCAACAAGAAGAACACGAGGACAACTTCCCACACGCTTCAGAGACTTTATCATGAATTAATCACCCAAATATACACGAATAACGCTCACTGTAAATCAGACCGAGATCTGGGGGAGCCTTGTTATAAAATAAAATGACATATCTCTGCTGATTTACAGGCAAATACTCAAGAGCAATAACCAGATGTGAACGGGACAAAGCCCCGTCACAAAATGACCATTAACTTTCTTTACAAATGTTTCCGACACACGTGTTCCGGTCGAAAAATAAAATAATATTTTAAAGTGCTCTATTTTTCGTCCAATAAAATGCTTCCCTCCTAATTATACTCGCTTCGTTTTTCGAGCCTGTTAAGCCATAAAAAAAACGCTATAAAAGGGGTCACAGGGAAGTTCAGTAGCAGTCAACAGGTGGCCACAAAGGAGACCGGTCACGTTCAGCAGCTGTCAACAGGAGAGCGTCAACCACCGTCAACATGTGTGAACTACTATGAGAGATCGACCTAGATCCGAAAGCCGGCTTATGAACTTTACCACACCAAGGTAGCTGTCCTAAACCCTTACGTTCCTGTTGAAATAAACCACGTAAATCTATTTCTACTGTTGTCGTATTTCTTTCTTGCAACCATACGCTTGTCTATAACACAGTCAAGTGATATTTTTACTAAATTAAGACTGTATCATTAATGGAAAAGCCTACTACAATTCAGCGATCCTCCAGATATTTTAAAAATAATTGTGTGTGTGTATAAATGTAACGATTTTTGTAAATACCACTCTAATTTTCTGATATAACTGTGTAAGGTTATATCAGAAAATTAGAGCGGTAACGCTAGTAAATTTAAAATTTATTGGTCATTTTTCTAACATTTCCTCAACAAGCGTCTTCGTAAGCCAAAGTACCTAAAATTCAATAAAATATTAGAATGTTTAAAATATTTTTAACTTTTAAGATGATTGGGTAGTTAAAAATTATCTAAAAAGGCGTTTACGTTGTATTCGTTATTTAATTTTACTATGAGTATTTCCCCCTTACATAAATCTCACAAACATTAGGTCATCGATAGATGTGTCAACGCCTCATAAAAGCACCCACCTACGTGTTAAAATATTTTAAACTAAAAGAAATATTTGTTTTAATTCAGATTGATTAATTAAACTTTTAGTCAGTTAATCTTTCTCAAATAAAGTTTCAGAAAAGTATATTTTATTTTTTAAATACTTTTTAATAAAAAGAATTATGTTGCGTTAACAAATTTATCAATATAGCTGATTTCAGCTATTTAAAAAAGTAATTCCAATCAATTTAAATTCGATTTGAAATGCAGCAATATATTTTGCTTATTGGAAATGTTAAAAACCAAAAAAAAAAAAAAGTCGTTTCAAGAAATATTTTTCATTTAATAAAATGCATTTTATTTCTAAACCTTAGCATCGCTTAAAGTCATAGCGTTGAATCCAGGTAAAAAAAAATCACTGGCAAAAAAAGTCCCAGGAAAAAAGAAACAGGACAAGGTTTTGCACTATTTCTGTGTCTTTCTTTAATAAACATTTTTTAACCTTAACCCTAATTATAACCTTACCCTAACTCTAGTACCTCTACCCCTAACCCTACCCCTAACCCTACCCCTAACCCTACCCCTAACCCTGAAAACAGCATAAATAGTGGAATTCTCGTATATCAGCGCTGTTGTGGATCAACAAGACTTGGATTTAGAGAAAAGGAAAAATAATTCTGACGCTTCCTGCCATGAAAATTATACGTCTGGTTCAAAAAATCTACTACAATGAGTTAAAAAATGTACAGTGTAACCCGGATATAAGAGAGTTGTCGGGACCGGAGAAGAAGTCTCTTATATCCGGATTTGGTCTAATTTATATACATTAACACAGGCTCTAATTTGGGACCAGAGAAAATCTCTCTTATATCCGGGTTTCTCTTATATCCGGGTCTCTTATATCCGGGTTACACTGTAGTGTATATCACTCGCAAAACAAAGTTGTGACTTTTTTCCTGTGTCTTTTTTCCTAGACAAAATTGTGACTTTTTTGCCTGTGACCTTATTACCGGCCACGATAATGTATCGTTTTCATATTTTAAAATTGTAAAAAAATTGCGATTATTTTTTTTTTAATTCCTAATCGATTGTCATCTGGCGTTTTCGAAAATTACCCTTTAATGTTTTGTGAGGACAGTAGGGAGGGTAATTTTCAATTGCCCTCCTCTACTCTCTAGGTCCCTAAAAGCTTTATGAATAATAGTTTATCTACTGTGTAGTGTCTACCTATTCCAACATTAGCGGAGAGAAATAGTATAGAAGAATAAGGAATATTGGTTAAATTAGTCATTTTTTTTTACAGAATCAGATGAAAAATCGGGAATGATTTGAAGTTTAACATCAAAGAAGGGTCGCTTGTCCAAACGCTTTGATGTCACGTCAGTAGGAGAGGAGGGATGGGGGACAATCAAAAATCACTCTCGTCGTGCTTGGGTTTTTTGACACTAGCCTCATGTGTCTTCAAGTTCAAAAACATGTATCACGTGTTCCGACTTTGATGAACGTTGTTGCCGCTCAAGTTTGTACCAAGAGAAATGGGTGGCTGTGGGGGGTGAGTTACGGTCCTAAATGTGAACAGGTTATAACAAAAACAAAACACACACATACGCATACACAAAAACGTACAGAAAACTAAAGGCAAACAGGAATGGCTTGCCCGCGTTCAAAGTTTCCCAGACCTCCAATAACAGCTGATATTGTGACCAGCAACAGCAGTACTTCGTCGCGACCAGAAAAATTTGAAATTATATCCGAATTACCAAATGAAATAATGGTAATATTAAAAACGTTTCCTTATAAGAAAAAAACATTCAACATTCCTCAGTAATAATGTCGGTTGAAATTCATAAAATATTTATCTCAAAACCATTTTTCAGGAAAATTGATTTCTGTATTGATAAGGGGTTTTCTTCCTAACTGTTTGTTTAAAGTAGTGTGGAACGTCAGCATCTTGATTATGTTATTATTTTCTTTGAGTTCCGTAGAACCACTCTTTAACAGCTGTTGTTCCCATGTCCACCCTGACCCGGGCTGGTAGAATCAATCAAGTATAATTTTTTTTATAGCAAAAATATCAACAATCATTTTTAAAGCAAAATGACAAGCAATACATTTCATAGTAGAATTACCAACAATATATTTTATCTGTAATTCGAAGCATATAACTGCATTCAAAATATATTTAGATGAAGTTATAAAATTGTGTTATAAATATTTATATTTCGGTATGGAGGTTGATATACCGCTAAACAAAATCTAACAAACTTTTCCAGTTACATGTGCTATTCATTTTAGTTGTTGCCGCTATTGGTAGTCCTCAATTGATGTGGTTTCTGTTGTTTGGTACAGTTCTTTGTTAGTGATTCTGTAGTGCCAGTACACGATATTCGAAAAATGACGGACCTCTCCAAGATGTAAAAGCTTCGTTCGCTCGAATACACTTTTATCGATTTGAGAAAGCGTTTGTATACAGTTTACAAACTAAACCAACCACACAACCTGACCAAAAAACGTAACATTATTTATTTATTTATTTATTATTATTTTATTTATACGTATTTTTTAGAGGGTCTTGGAAGATCCGAGAACTATTCAGCACCGGTCGTATTGTCCCGCCCTCTTAAAAACCGTTTAGGTTTTAGATATAGTTTTGAAAACCATTTTCTCATTGCTACATACGAGTGTGTTGTTCTGCTACGAGGATGAATACTAATATTTTGGGACTGGGCCTTAAAACCAGTATTTCAGAAACGAAACCATTTTTCTCAAACGATGATCGCTTTAAAATCTGTGATACCCACGTAACTGTTGTGTAAGCCTGTTGACATTATCGTTTTGACCCAAATAATTTATCTGCTCGAATTCGAATCTTTTGCATTTACCTATGTGCGTGTGTGTGTGTGTGTGTGTGTGTGTGTGTGTGCGCGCACGCGCGCACGCGCGTAATCCGTACCATAGATCAAATGAGGTCGAATTATACGAAGAGTTCTATTTCAAGAAATCTTCCTTTTGATTGGCTGTCTCAGTGGTCAGACCACATGACAGCAAACTAACCACATGCCTGAGATGCAGCCATGCGATATGATTGGCTGATTAATATAAAACGAGAGTCGTACGTTTGAAAAGAAAGACATGATCAACTGGTAATACAAGGCTATTGTTTATCGTTGACGACCATAAAGTGTCGATCTCTTCAATTATTTTGGAATGGATCACATTTTTCAAATACACGTGTAACTTGACCAAAAAAAATATAGTTGTATCTATTTAGCAGAATTAAATGTTTAAATAATTTATGAGACTGTCGAGTCGACCGGAATTTGCCGTCTCAAAGTCAGGAGTCGAATGACCAAAATCAGACATTTACGCATAGGCTCCGAGTGTCATTTCCGGTAGCGTTTTAAAATATTCGAAAATAAAATTGATAGTATTATTCGACCACTGATAGCACTTCGCACGCATTTTTGAAGGGCTTCAATTTTAGGCCAGCACCTGCTACCTGGAAACTAAACGAGTTAGAGAGAAGAGGATTCCATATTGTGAACTCAGACATGGATCACTCATCAACTCAATCGACTTTTCTTGCTTTGCCGACAAAGTTTCTCCAACAAAGTTAAGTACCTACTTTTCCCTTCTTTTCAAGGGATTTCTCAGTGTGTGTAAGGAACTTTTCCTTTCTTCTCATGGGATTTATTAAACACACCTCAATGTATGTAAATGAACTTTTCCCTTCTTCTCAAGGGTTTTATTAAACACACCACACGGTGTAGAAAACATCAAATAAATGATTACTTGTTATTAAAATGATTTATGTATTTAGTTTCATTCAAAAATCTACTTGTTTAATTTTGATGCATTGCATAACCATTACTGCGTTACGTTTTTTTTTTTTTTTTTTTTTTTTCAATGTACATAGTTTCAAGATGGTCCTATTCCGGATAGTACCCGGAATAACTTATAATCACAGCTACCAACAACATATTACGAACCCCTTACAAGACAAACAAGAAAATATGGCAGCTAGCGTTCTGTAATGTTGATATAGTTATGACTTGGATGGCAACACTGAAATGAAATCGAAGTTAAAATTCGAAATCTAAACTTAATTAAGATTCGAACATTAAGGTTAGATTTCGAATTTTCCCGATCTCAAGGAGAGTGATGCAATAAACTATTATAAAAAATAAGAATCAAAATGCACACACTCCTCCTTTTTTTTTTTTTTTGAACATGAGTAGATGTTTATCCCATGATACCTTCTGAAGTATACTTCAATTCTATACTTCTAACGTCTCCCCATAAACTCTGAAAATGTATTTGCTATTTATTTATTTTTCTCAATAGGAGGAGGCAGGTTTGCCAATGGCCTGGTTCACATTCATCCCGGTCTTTTGAACAGCAGTAGAGGTTTATCCCTTGTTTCCTGTTTAGGATTGGGTTTCTGGTTCCTTCTAAATTCCCTTTCACTCCTATTATCCACTTGCGTTTTAGTGTTAATATTATTGCCTTGCTTGGGGTGAATTGGTGAAAAAATGTCAAGCGTTGAAAAATGAAACCATTGTTCTAAATTACAAAGACAACGTTGTTACAATAGCATATTTGTCTTTGTAATTTTCTCATGAAGATGATCTTAGAAAAGGTCTAAAGTACTTGGATTAAAAAAAACTACGACGCCTTCCTTGATGAATTTCATCTCGTCAAGAAACTGATTAGATAACTGGAAAGGATCGATATAATAAGTAGCCACAATAAGTCTATATATTCAACGAACCATGTATATGTATATATGACTCAACAAACATAATCAATAATTTGGAAATAAGAAAATTCAACAATCAATTCCAAAAAAAAGACATGAGAAAGATCAAAAAATAATAAACAAAACAAAAAAATCATTGATAAAAGCAGTTAAATGTAGGATAATTTATAAAATGGAAACAATTATAATAAACTAATTGAAAAAGATGTCATTCAATTTTACAAATCCAAATTATAAATAACGAAACAGAAAGTGATATAAACAAAGAAGATAAAAACATAGCCACTAAACTAAAATTAGACAATAAGACTAGACAATTAGTAAAAGTAGAACCATTTATTAAATTAACAGACCATGAGGAACACTTCAACATGCAGATTACTAAATCTCACAAAAATAGTATTGGGAAAATGAGCAAACAAATATTAGAAAAAAAAATGTCAAAACTAAGAAGAATACCAAATATAAATTAATGGAAAATACTAAAGCAATAATCAGTTGTTTCAACAACATTAATAACAAAGAAAACTCCTCCTTTATACAATTAAACATTTATATTTTTACCCATCTATTAATGAACATATACTAAACAACGCATTAAAACTTAATAAAACAATTACATCAATATCCCTAATGAGGACATAAATATGATTAAACACTGCCGAAAATCAGTATTATACTACAATGAAAATATGGACAAAAAGGGTCAAAATGTTAACAATAACAACAACAATAATAATGATAATAATTTTGATGTAACTATGAGTAGCTATAATGGCGCAGTTATGCGAACTCATAGGCATATATATAATTAATAAATAAATTTTTATAAACAAATATTATTAACAAAAAATATAGGGCCAACGCTCTATTAATCCTAGGAAATTGCAACGGCAGAACCGCAGAAAAAATAAAACAAGAAATAATAAAAACCTTCAAAACCCTAGGATTTACAATAGACATAAAATCAAATCAAAAATAATAAATTTCTTAGCATTCAACCTAAACAACAGAACCTACAAACCACCCAAAAAACGAAACAACAGCCCAATATACATTAACAAAATTCTAACCACCCTTTAAACAAATACCCATATCTATAAATAAAATAATTTTAACAAATTCCATTAGCCTAAAAATATTCAATGAAAATAAAACAAAATCATATCAATCAACCAACGGATATTCAAACTAAAATAAAAAAAAACCAAAATAATTCAAACAGAATCAACAAAAAAGAAATATAATTTGGTTCACCCCCCCCACTCACACCAATACAATAAAAACAGGAATAGGGAAAATATTCTTCAAAATAATTGTTAAACATTTTCCTAAAACAGCAAATTATCAACAAAAATACAATCAAAATTAGTTACAGCTGCATGTATAACATGGAGAAAATAATAACTGAGCACAATAAAAAATACTCAACAAAAACAATAACAGTTACAATAATAACAATAGTCATATATTAAGAAATGGACAAGGTCCGACAATTTATTTATTAAAGACATTTTATTATGTTTAACGTTGTTATTTTATAGATACAAGTATTTAAGCAAATGCTCTGTTTATGATAAACAGTATTAAATAACATTTACCGGCCTGAATGTCCGAGAAATTTTCATAGAAAATTTTCGTTCTTTGACAGGATTCGAACCTGCATCCTATACGGAACCGTCATATACGCTGACGTGCCTTACCGTTAAGCTACAAAGAAACGTTCGGGAGACAAGGTCGAATTTGTTTACATTCGATACGCCAGAGCAGTTATGAATGTACGAGATTCATGGAAAATTGGAGTTTATAAGCAGTAAATTCGACCTTGTCTACCGATTGGTTCTTTGTAGCTCAAGCGGTAAGGCACGTCAGCGTATATGACGGTTCCGTATAGGATGCAGGTTCGAATCCTGTCAAAGAACGAAAATTTTCTATGAAAATTTCTCGGACATTCAGGCCGGTAAATGTTATTTAATACTGTTTATCATAAACAGAGCATTTGCTTAAATACTTGTATCTATAAAATAACAACGTTAAACATAATAAAATGTCTTTAATAAATAACAATAGTATACAGCAAAATAACACCATTAAATGTAATCGCGGAAATAATGAAAATAGCCCACTTAACAATAAATGCTTAACCAATAACAATAGGCCACATAAGAAAAATTTACATAGGGGCTACAGAAAAAAAAAAACTTTTAAAGAATGATATTATAACCATAAATTAAAAAAATACACAAATAATACAACCCTAAAATATATAAAATATATAGGGAATCAAAAAGAAAACAATATCCGCATTAAAATCAAATGCGAAATTATAAAAAGAGCAACTCCATACAGTATTAACAGCAAAAATTGTAAATTGAGGAAAAAAATAACAATAATTATGAATTATATTATTTTTTATAATAAAAACCAAAATAAACTCTTAGACAAGAAAATAATGGGAGAATACAGGCATAAATAAATAAATAATTACTTTGCCATCGAAACACTAAAGAAAAATAAACAAATAAAATAGATATAAACTTGAAAAATTTAATACAATCTTTAAATAAATAAATAAAAGAAAGAAATATGATATAAACTTTATTAATAAACAAATAAATGAACAAATATTAAAGTATGGACCTATGAGCGTGTGTGCAGATGTACATAACGATAAATTATAACATGATATAAGCATACAGTTATTTTAATTACATACACCACTTAACAATTACATATACATGCGTGGGTGCAGCGTATGCGCAATGCCTGCGTAGATAGTGTGACTATATATATATATATATATATATATATATATATATATATATATATATATATATATATATATATATATATGTGTGTGTGTGTAAAAATGATATTTAAAAATTTTCACCATTTTTACACTAGTTAGATGTAAGTGTACATATGTACATATGTACACTTATGTACGCATACGTATGCTTTATATACTCGCACGAATAGATGTGTACATCTCCATATACGCACGCGTTTCATTACAGACCTATGCAGATAAATTCTAACAATAATAAATAAATTTAATAATAAATGTAACCTCTTACAATTAATACTTATGTTATCACCAAATTCAATTAAAAAACTAAATAATAACCTAGTGAACAGATATAAATATACGTATGTATGCATGTGTGTACATGTGTGTGTGTTTCTGTGTATACATATATGTATGTGTGAGTATGAGTATTTATAAGTATATACCATTTAAGCATTAACATCATTGGTAGTATATATATATATATATATATATATATATATATATATATATATATATAGTAATGATACAATATGGTAATCCTCATGGAATTTCCAGGAGGATATAGATCCAGGGAGAGCTCAATATCAAAAGACAGAGCAAAATTATTATATAAGAATATCAAACATTTAAAATCTCTTAGGTAATAATTTTTATATCATGAGAGCTCTAAAAAGCTGCAGCTCTCAATCTTTAAGACCTACAAACAAATCCTTTTGCTTTCAATCAAAAGATTGAGAGCTGCTGTTTTTTAGACCTCTCATGAAATAAAAATTATTACCAATGGGATTTTAAGTGTTTGATATTCTTTTAATTAATAATAATAATATATATATTTATATATATATATATATATATATATATATATATGATGTTAATGATATTAATATATATATATATATATATATATATATATTATTATATTTAAAAATATGATTCCAAAAATATATATATATATATATATATATATATATATATCAAATATTTATTGCCTAAGCATTGATAACAATTATTTATATAAAAACGCAAATAAACGATATACAAGTTTCCTAGCATAAGAATTCATAAATAAATAAAATGCCCGTAAATAAAAATAAAAATAGGTCACATGTCTAGGGCCGGATCAAAACCAGATTAAGTTTGCAACAGATTAAAAAAAAAGAAGAAAAAGGGCAACATGATGACGACGCACATCCATGCAGACTGGCACACGCGAGCGCGTGGAAAAGCGCACACACAAACACAGAGAATGCAGAAGAAAATTTGCACCGGTGATAAATATGTATAAAAAGAAAAAATAAGCAGTAAACTGCTGATACCCACTGAAGTGCTTTGACGAACATACCCGTCCATGAAACTCTGGTGTCGGGATGCTGAAGGCAACACCAATCAGCTAAGTGACAAATTTTACATTTTACTCACATTAATCCTATATATATATATATATATATATATATATATATATATATATATATACCTTTAATTTAGAAAGGAAAAAAAAAAAATCACCTAAATGAAACGGTTTGAAAAATCGATCTGGTTTAGTGAAAATCTAAATCATTTTCAAAACACCATCGACAGAAGATAGTCAGTTAAACTTTAAAACGAACAAAATACAATTGCTTGTAAATTGTGAAAATAAATTGAAGTTTTTAATAAATTTTTTCACGTGTTACTTCAGAATTTCATGTCCGCTTTCAAAATAGCACCCGCACGCAAGTACACACGCACACGCGCGCACATACACATTTGCAAATAATTGTTGATAATATATTTTTCAAATTTTTAACACACACACAAACACACACACAAACAGACAGAGAACAAAACGAGAATCTTCTATGAACCGTGTTCCTTCAGGGCGTAGGCAATTATGGCTCTCCATAATTTCCTGTCCTTAGTAGCTCTTAAATTTTGTTTGTTATTTCTTCCAAACCCTACTCCACCATTTACTCAAGGTCACTAAGTAAGTTATGTGTTGTTTTTCTCTGTCCCTCTTGCCATCAATCTATCCTGTGAGTATCAGATTTGCTAAGCCTCTCTTTCCTCATTATGTGCCCCAGAAATTTCAACTTCCTAATGTTAAGTATAACTTTCCTTTTAGTTTCCATTTTCTCTAAAACTTCGTTGTTGTTCCTATGTTCAGTCTATGGTATCCTCAGTATGCTTCTGTAGAACCATATTTCAGTTGCTTCGTCTCTTCCTCCTCTTTGAGGAGATTGTCCAGCATTCAGTGTCATATAGGAGGAGTGATATCACGTAACAGTTCAGTACACTTTTCTTTATTTCTAACGAAAGAGTAAAGCGAGAATACTGAGTATTTTTTAGCTTTCGTTTATCATAAATAACAACAAAGCATGTGGACCAAAGTTATTTATGAATATGTATACTGGATTTGCGCGTAACAGCGGAAGAAAGTTCTTGTAATGTTGTCTTTGTTCAAAAACAGCCAAGAATTAGGAAGGTCACAATTAAAGAGAGTATCTAAGGAAGAGAAGACAAGATAGAGGAAACAAAGAAGAAGAGGTTTATTGAATATTTATGCATAGAATGGAAAAACTTGAGTAAATCAAATACTGCTCAAATCCTGCTCTAATGTGGCTACTTGCCATATTTATAAGAGGAGCAGTCCATTGTCATGCTGTCCTACTTTACAACAGAAGTGAAGTCAGCAAGCCGAGTTTAAGTTCCGGCCTCGTCTGCTGCGTCCACTGTCGCTTAAAATGCTCTTGTTTTCCCAAGGCACGAATCTGATCTCTTCTGCTTTTAACCCCAAGCCATGGATTAAATGATAGAGCATACTGAACTTTCTGGCCTTGGATAGCAGCCAGTCTATGAGAACAACAACTCTGAATTACAAAACTGTGGAGAAAACAATGGGGAGTTACTCCACTATCTTTTCCAAGAAGCCATGGCAATTTACAGATAATAAAGAAAAAGTAAGTGCTACGTTCAGAAGTAAAGAAAAATGGCCCCCACCCAAAGTAACCTCTAAACGAAACAAATAGAATTTGTAATTTTCCTTTCTGCCAATGTCGCCTATTCATGGATATTTGCATAATCACGATTGAACGAGTGTAAATATTTGATTAGTTCATATGTCGGACGCGTGTTCAATGATATCAACGCTATTTGGAGAATTCGTTCTCCATGTAGCTTCCAGAAGAATAATTTTAAAAAGAGAGGAGGAATCTGGATTCCAGAGTGGGAGTTGTTGCTGTTGTTGTTCGGTTACTTAATGTATGAACTTATTTTGCTCACTAGGAAACCTCTATACTTTTCACCAAGACCAGGGTGCTTATTTCTGTGTGGTCGAGTTTTTTCGAACTAAGGGACCCTAAATTTAGGCCCACTTAACCGAAAATGTTTACGTTCCACACCCAAGTTCACTCTTCTTTTACCTCCTGAATCAGAAATTAGCGTATGCACTTTTTAATGTTACAGTATATCATCTATATCTTCGTTTTTTATTTTAATCATTTCACTTCAAGTAAGGCAATAAATCCACTAAGACACAAGGGGGTGGTTACTGGAAACGAAAAAGAATGAGAAGGCTTAAGTGGTGAGAAAGCACAATAAAAGAACAGGTTTCAGGAAGACAGAAGATGTGATTGCATTTAAATTTTTGAAGATTGTAGGTAGAAGGGAAACAAGACACCGGAAGAGAGTTTAACAGGCGAGAAGTGAGAGAAAAGAAACCATTAAATTCATGCGATCGAGGTACCAAGGAGCAAAGTTCATTAGAACAATTCGCATGAAAATATTTGTAGAAAAGATAGAAGGAAGCCACGTCACGATGGTTGGAAAATGACCGAAGTTGAGATGCCAGGTAACGGCCGATTACATTAGAGGCCTTTCTTTGTATTTTGTGAAGAATCTCGATATATATGTCAGGAGCACCAGCTTTTCTCTTTCTCTCTCTCTTTGTGCATGTGTGTGTGTGTGTGTGTGTGTGTGTTTGTGTATGTGTATATATATATATATATATATATATATATATATATATATATATATATATATATATATATATATATGTGTGTGTGTGTGTGTGTGTGTGTGTGTGTGCATTTTGTGTATGTGTGTACATATATATGTGAGCGTGTGTGTGTGTGTAGTTATTACTCAAGGATGTTTTTGTTATATACCAAAATCTGATTTTCCAACCATTCATTTTTTAAAATTATTTATCTATTGTTGCATTCTCTTAACAAATAAGAAGGCAATCTAACGATGATGATCCAACGCTACCCTGTACTTTTTAGGCACAAATACTGATTCCCAAAGAGGTTATACAGATATAATTGTCCTCCTATTGTTGGTGACTAAACCCGCTCCCTCCGGTGGGTGGTTAGCAACCCTGTATGATGAAAAATAAGACCCCTCAAAGCGGGGAAGAACTCTTGATGAGTCAACGGCCAGCTAACTAGAGGTGTTGTCTCAATAAAATCACCGTGGGGAAGACAACAAGAAACTATAACACTATCAATTCCAAAATGATTCATGGCTGTTGACAACATTATTATCAGAGATAACGCCGGAAAGGGGCGTAAGTCTATTGGGGTCAACTCCTTTCCCAGTAAGGTGGGACATGTACAACAGGTGTCACCTGATTGTAATCCAGCTACTGTTAGCAAAACTATAACGACGATGTGAATAGGGTTGGACTCCTTGGAAGGATTTTCTCGGCTGGTAAGGAAAGACATGAGCGACAGGTGTCACCGGACCACTATCCAGCAACTGTTCGTATCAAACAAAATATGGTTTTAGAAACATGGACCGTCAGGACACTAAATCAATGTGGCTAGTTAGAAAATATAAAGCACGAAATGAATAGGTTGTCTTAATATTTTAGGCTTATGTGAAACTAGGTGGGCAGATAATGGAGATTCTACAGAAGGATACTGAGAATTCGATGAACTGAACATGTGAGCAACGATGAAGTTTTAAGGGAAAAGGAATAAAAAAAACATTTGTACTTAGAATCAGAAAGAGACAGCTGAAATTTCTCGGTCACATAATGAGGAAAGAATGCTTGGAGAATTTGATACTCAAAGGGCATATTGATGGCAAGAGGGACAGAGGAAAGCAGCGAATAACAAACCTAACGAGCTTGTGTCAATGGCTGGCAGAACAGGAATTAGGAGAGAGAGAGAGAAAGAGAGAGCGAGAAAGCATAAAGACAAAAACTACTAAAGACAGTAAGTTGTGGAGAGCTATGATCGCTAACGTCTTAAAGAGACGACGACGACGACGACGACGAAGAAGAAGAAGAAGAAGAAGAAGAAAATATGATAAAAATGCTCAACTGCTATGTGGCAGAGAATGCGGGTCAATTTCCTTACAAAAATATTTGAAACTCGGGGCAACAGACATGCGGCTCTACAGAAGGATGCTGAGAATACCATAAATGGAGCAAGTAAGCAACTAGAAAGTTTTTAAGGAGAATGGAAACAAGTGGACGTTTATACTTGGAACCAGAAAGAGTCAATTGAAATTTCTTGGATACATAACGAGGAAACAGGATTTAGAGAACCTGACACTCACAGAACATATTGAAGGCGATAGTGACAGAGGTAAGCAGCGAGTAACCTACGTAACGAACTGGTGTAACAGGGACTGGAAGAGGTAGCAAAAAGCCAACCGTTACTAAGAGCTACAAAGGATAGAAAGTTGTGGAGTGGGGTGATCACCCATGTCCTGAAGAGACACAGTACATAAAAGAAGAAGGATACCACAACCAGTTATGCAGTTGATTAACAGATTACTAATACTTTATTAAGTAAAAGATTCTATGAAATTCATCCTCACTGGGTGTCCCACGTTGTGATAGACTATGCTAACCTAAATTAGCACATTCATTTTAATGTTTTTAAGTTTTGTTTACATTATTTTCAAAAGCCCTGATTTTCCGACGAAATTTCTGACACACTGATAACCTATTTTGAATATTAGACGTGTGCAAAAGTTTTTTTTTTTTTTAACAAGAGCGTAACGAGAGGAGAGCTAGCGAATAAAGGTTTATTCTTCCTTTTACCTTTCTTCTGTTATGGGTATTGTTTTTTCCGTGATATGACAGGACGGAACGGAATGGCTGAGAGGAAAAAGAATGGCAAACATGCTTTATTTTCAGAGACTTCTATATTACTAAGACATACACAAAACCATATATATATATATATATATATATATATATATATATGTGTGTGTGTGTGTGTGTGTGTGTGTGTGTGTGTGTGTGTGTGTGTGTGTGTCTTGTATAGAATAATATATCACATATACCTACATAGCAAAGCAAAGTATAAGGCGGGACAAAAAAAGAAAGGTCTTACATATAATTTGAAAATACTCCTGACCTGGAAACGCCATTTTTAGGACTCCAGATTTAAATGGTCCAGATTCATCTATGTCTTAAAAAAGAAACGGCACTATGTACTTGTAAGCTGTTGGGGGACGTAGATTTGGCCCCAGCCTGGGCCCTTTGGTCCAGGCTAGAAAAAAGCAACCTTCTCGTTTGGTTGCTGTCCCCGAACTGAAAAATGACTGCTGCTTTGGTCACTGTATGGAATGAAATCACGAAGCGGCTGTCATGTAACCCATGTGACTTATCTACACCAAAGGGAGATAAGCGCCTTCTGTATAATTACAAGAGAAAACGGTTTTCTACTCTTTAGTTTTTGTAAAACGAGGACGCTGGAAACTTTTTAACAAATCGTTCGAGAGAAATTTTAATAATGCGTTTTTACTATTTATTTATTAGCAGCAAAAGGGTGAACCCAAAATGCAAATTACAAGTCATGGTACTAAAATCTAACAGGTGCCGAAATTTAAATATCTGGGGAGTGTTCTAACAGAGGTCGGACACTGAGATCCGAAAACATACTGGGATGGCCAAAGATGCATTCCTACTGCTTAGCAGAGTATTATCAGACAGAAAAAATTCGTTGGAAACAAAGAAAAGAGCACTGATGTGTTATGTGATGTCTGTTCTATATGGCAGCGAATACTGGACAATCTCCTCAGAGATGAAGAAGAGACTTGAAGTAGCAAAAGTATGGTTCTGCAGAAACATGCTGTGGATACTGTGGGTCGAACAGAGAATGGAAACAAAAAGGAAATATACTTAATATCAGGAAGAGGCAGCTGAAATTTCTGAGGCACGTAATGAGGAAGGATGGCTTGGGAAATCTGATACTCACAGGACAGATTGAGGGAAATAGAGACAGAAGAAACCAACGCGTAACATACCTGATGTCAGAATAGAGTTTGGAAAAAATAACAAAAAGTCAAAATTTATTAAGAATTGCAAGGGACAGGAACATGTGGAGGGCCATGATCACCTAATGTCTTGAAGGGACACGGTACATAACAGAAGAAATTTTCAAATCAAACATCACATTTTGTCCACTTTGAAAACCTTTCTTTTATTAGCATTTTCAATGAGAACGAAACAATGAACAACAACAAAATTAAAGAAGAACATTTTGAAACCCGTTGCTCGATGTACGGCGTATCGATTGTCACAGTTATAATCTGAGCCAATCGGATTGACTGTCAACAGCATGAAGATCACGTTCTTTCAAATTCCTAAGACACTAACAAGGGACAATTAATTATTGTCTATCTATACATCTATGTTTAGCAGTCAGGCATAATAACTGATATTTTACGTCGGCAGTTTCTTGATAAGAAGGGGTGGAGGTCGTTTAGGGTCGACGGCTGAAATTTACAATAGAGAGTAGGGGTGAAATTAAGACTGTGTTCTAAATTCAGACTGTAGACTGAAAAAGTTGTAGGTACGATTTGAATGAATAGTATGTGTAATTTTCCTGTTTCTGTGTTTGTATAGGTGATGTGTTGAGATATATAAATGCACGTGTGCGCATGTATCGCTGCGCATGCGCACATTCTACTGTACTTTATAAATATGGATTTACTTGTGTATAAGTGAAGCGAGTGATTTTGTTCGGAGTGTATATATGTAGGTGTAGAGAAAGTATGTACTGTAAATGCCAGATCTGCAAATTATATGTGTTAATTAGGTTTGCTGATATCATGTGTATTCATGCGTCTGTAAGTGTGTGAAAGCATTTCGAAGTAGGCAGAAAAATTCCCGAGTAATTTTAATAAATGTGTGAAAAAGATACTTTGTTCTGTAATTTATAGGTGAAACGTGCGCATGCGCTCATTTAAAATGGACGTAAAACAACATGAAGTAAATTTACCAACACACGTATAGAAATAAAAATTATAAGTATTTAAATGCCACAATTTAAAGGCAAATATGTAGGTATGCATTTGGTAGCACAATGAGACATCTTCGATCGATTATAGAGGTTAATTTATACAAAAAAAAAAAAAAAACCCAAAAAAACAAACTTAATGTCCATAATTTATAAGGAAGTACATTAGCGTTCATATATGTGTGAACCATTTACAAAAAAATGTTGTTGATGCATGCGTGTGTACGACTGAAAGTCAACAATATGTTTGACTGGTTTTGCTTTTTTTAAAACGTCCAAATATTTTATGCCCACAATTTACAGTCGAGTGCTTACAAATTGTTCACCCGAAGATATTAATATAC
The DNA here is from genome assembly GCA_903632075.3 of Acanthosepion pharaonis. Taxonomy (NCBI): domain Eukaryota; kingdom Metazoa; phylum Mollusca; class Cephalopoda; order Sepiida; family Sepiidae; genus Acanthosepion; species Acanthosepion pharaonis. The sequence continues at coordinate 348,623 of CAHIKZ030001238.1, forward strand.
CAACAGCATAATGAACATCAGAGGATTTTTAAGGGCAACAAGAAAACAACTGTAATTAGAAAGTATTGATCAGTTACGTTTAAGTAGGTATTTTTATAACACAAAAAAATGGCGACTCGAAACGAAAGACCATTTAAGAAAATGTCCGCTGTTTACTTGGACCTTTGAATATTGACAAGAAGGAAAATGTATTTTAAATAAAATACATCGACATATCTTATTGCACTGTAGTTCTATGTTCGTAAACACATTTAATACTTTCATGTGTACACATGAATTCATTCCAGTTGTGGCCTGGCCAGGGTGTCAGCTTGCCCCATGGAAAAGGTCCCCTATATCAAATAAAAAGGCAATAAAAAACAAACACAAACAAATCTTTTAGTAATAAAAATGAATAAGAACTTTATAAAGTCATCTGCACGCTATCAGTCACTCAAGTCCAATGTGAGAGGATATTTTCAAAGTTAAAGATCATATAGATAAGGTTAAGAAATTCGCTGTCTGAGAATTTGGAATCGTACATATTGCTATCCATTGAAAAGGAATTGTTAAATGAATTGGATGCAGAAGCAATTATTGGCAGATTCGAATAATCATCTAGTGAACACCAACGATTGATTTTAATATAGTGGACTGCATTATTGTGCTTTTGAATTATCTATTAATTTGTAAATTATGCAGTAGAATATTTAAAAAATCAACCAATAACGTAAAATTTAAAAAAAAAATTAAATTATAACATATATTTGATATCTACTGCCAGTAATATATACAATACATATACATTGAAATTACTAAGAAATATACCTTTTTCCACAAAAAATTAATGATACCCTTTTTTTCATATGTATTTTTTGAAAATTTTATATATTCGTTATGAAAATTAAATGATTGCATTTAGTTGTGGGTGGGTCCTTGTTGTCTTCTGGTAATCAGTATATTTAGAATCAGTCCACCACTGTGTGTGACTGTTACCAGTATAATATATTTAAAGCTGAGGATGTATATTTCTGTAGCCATTTCTGTTTTCTACACGCGTCTTTTGTTAACGCAAATGGATTCGTTCATAAAATCTGTTCATTTTTCTTACCATTTTCAACTATTTAAAAGTCTAAAAGGATATAAACTGCTATACTTTATGTTCAATAAGAGAAGCACAAAGTAAGAGACGCCTACAAATAAAACTTACTAAATTCAGTACATACGCACATTTTTCTTTTACAATTCTGTACAAACGGAGTTCTAAATTAAATAAGTGGTTTCTGGAACCTGATTGAATAGTATAAGTCACGTGATGTTCTTTCTCTGACGTACGCGCGGTTGAACATCAAATGACCTGTAAAAGGGTTGGAGCCCGGGTTGCCTAGAACATACCCGCGCAAAACTCAGATAGTGATTCGGAGCCAAACTCATACTAGCAATAAACAATAGCAAAACTGGCCGCCAGCAACAGACAAACGAATAGTCAGCGAACAGGCCCTGCCTCGACACACGTTACCATGACATCGCGTTAGTCAGCGATGATTTTCTATACTGAAAAGCATACAAAACCGTGACGAAAGTGAGTCCTGTCTTCTTTCTCTTTGTTCACCGTGTGTAAATTACTGTTATCTCACGTAATCAGTCAGCAGAAAAACACATACGTTTCATTGGCGTGTGCTCCACACACGCATATTGACGTACAATACCGCTTGTTTTTCTTACTTGCAACAAAATCACTTCAAACTGTGCAGACTCACATGCGACATCATTTCAAACTATTGGTCGCTTCATGGCCACAACAAAGAACATTGATTTTTAATATGTAAATATATGTACCTTCCTCTATAAATGTTATTGTCATATTTAGCTTGGTTTTCTTTTTCTGTGAAGATCATTTCTTCGCGTTGTTTAAAATTTTGAGTTATATTTGTGGGCACGACATTCGGATTTTATTTTTCCACCTAAAATCCGAGTAGACTGACCCTATAAGTTTAACGCACATCATGTAAAAGTATTTTTTAAAAATCTATTACATTCAATCAAATTTATGGAGTATATAGCGACGGAAAGAGATTACTTGTTTTTTCTCATTGAAACGTGCCAGTCAAAACCACTTGACGATTAATCATAGGCATAGTGTTTAAGTGCATTAACAATTGTATAACTTAATATTGTGATTCTAGATTTAATCCAAATTTTAAATAGCAATAAACGACAAACCACAGAATCAATAACAGGAGTATTTCTGCCAGATATAGAACTGCCTAATGCTTTATTTTCAGCCTTGACAGAGTTCAAAAGTGTCTACACGGCCTTGTGGGTGATGAATTATTTCCCAAGTTACAACCCCTTTCCCACTGGGACAACATCGCAAGCCTCTCGCTACTCTTTTGCTATTTCAACGGAAAATGTTCTAACGTGTTGCATTCCTTAGTTCCACCTGTCCAGACCCTATACAGCTAAGACCCGCTTTGCCATGGACATAGGCAAACTTTCCTCCTTCACTTTGTATTTCTTTGGTAAGGAGGAAGTTCCATTCGGACAGCTTCCTTCCAAGATCCGCTGCTTTGTGGAACAAACTCCTGAGGGGATGCTTTCCGGTCACTACCATCTTAAACGTCTTCAAATCCAGGGTCAACCGTTATCTATTCTACATATCCTAATATTCTGCACTTCTTACCCCTCCTCTTACGCCCATAAAACAACATCATTCAGTAGCTTGAGCGGCTATTGGGCCTTTTATTGGGTGAACAATAGCATAAAAAATAAGAATGATAACAATTGCTACAAAAACTTTAGCGAGAAAATATTTCAAGCGCACTAGATTAAAATTCTTTAGGCAGTTTGTAAAAATAAAAAGCAAAATTAACGTTTTCAAAAAATAATATACATAATAATATAAAATATTATACGTAATATAAAATCACCTGAAATTTATTTACCTAATATTAATATAATGTTTACCTAATATAAATATGCATATAATATTTACTTAATATGAATATATTACCTAATATAAATATAATACTTACCTAATATAAATACATTACCTAATACAATATGCATATAATATTTACTTAATATTACCTAATATAAATATATTACTTAACATAATATGTATATATTTACCTTATATTACCTAATATAAATATATTACCTAATATATGCATATAATATTTACCTAATATTACTAAATTTTATATCCATATAATATTTACCTAATATTGCCTAATATAAATATATTTACCTAATATTATCTAATATAAATATATTTACCTAATATTACCTAATATAAATAAAATATTTACCTAATATTACCTAAGATAAATATGCATATAATATTTACCTAAAATTAAAGAATAAAGACAGAACCAAAACTTATTTTAGACGACTCGTTTCGTCCTCTGAGGTACTGTATCTAAACAAATGCAATGTTTTTATTTTATAACAAGTATTTACATACAAGATTAAAAATGTTATTGGCTTTTCAAAAATTTTAACTTTAGCAACACTCATAAATAGTCAAGTTAACTGAAAATTCAGGCAAGCTACGGAGGTCGCGAAGTGATACAATTCAATGTCTAATAAACGATAGTGAGTAAGCGATGTCCATGAAAATTTTTTATGCAAATTAGTATTTAAATTATTTTCGCTTGCGATTAATTTATGTGTTATATATTTTGAATAACATGAGGTTATGGCTTTAACCGTTATAATCTTAATATTTTTGTAGTCATGTATCTTGGCTTGGGAAACTAGTAATTCTTCCAGGAATGGGGATATTGGGAAAAAATCAGGGGCACAGCTTTTTATTTCAGCTCCTCGCATATAAAAAATAAACTCTGGTGATCTTTTGTATAAATTAAACACTATAGACATCAAAAACAAATACATAACTAGTTTAGATATAAAACCTTTATACAGAAATGTTCCAGTAAGGAAATGTCTAAATTTACTAAAGACACACTGAACTAAAACAAAGACAAAATTACCTATCTCTACACATAAAATCATAAAAATGTAACACTTAATCACCAATCATGTTTTTTCAACATCGATATCGATTTTTACAGACAGAAATTTGATTTACTGATGGGGTTTCCTCCTGGTGCCGTTTTGGCTTGCCTATTTTTGGAATTTCTCGAAAGTTATCCTTTTAAAATATTTTACCACAAATTTCTTCTTATTTCAGATGCACAGATGATTTTCTACTAATATATCCACAAGACACTGGGGCGTGCCTGAAAACCATTCGATGAGTTGAAGCAATCCTTGTGTTTTCGCTACGCCATCTGTTGGATTCGTCACACCAGCACTAGGAGCAGACTGAATTTAACTGCTGAGAAAGTGGAGAGAGATTAGCATCGCTTATATGGAGCGTGGGGTGTGAATTGGGAGGTGAAGGAAATTGGAGTTAACTGCTTGATTCATTTGACCACTCTGAAAAGGAGGCTTGACAACCCCAAATTTGAAAAACCACTTGAGTAAATATATATTGAGAATATAGTATTTTAGAAAAAGGTTGATGCTAAAGGAAAAAGACAATCGAACTCAGACCCTAGTCAACCCCACCCTCTGCCGGACATAGGACTCCATATAAGCTGGAGGTTTGGACAACTTAGAGAGTCCCCACACTACTGCTACTGGAATCCACATCGTTCGCCGAGACATCCTGACCTAGACCTTGTGCCGGCCCCGAAGACCAGACCATAAGTTATTATTAAAACAAGTTGCAGAGTCCGAAGGGAATCCCAGTGTCATTTGATTATAATATTAAGTGGGAAGGGTTAAAACCGCTGTATATAAAAAAAAAAAAATCATATATAAACCAAATCGTTGTTACATTTTTAACCAGAGTTAATTCTTTATTTCAAAGGATTCTTGATTTGTGTAGCTCCCAGCAGTCGAACCGCCTACACTTCAGTTTCCTTCATCAGCGATCTTCTCACCCTTTGATATCAAAAAACACAACGTGGCACAGGAATGAATAGTCGTGAACAAATAAACGCCAGCTAAGTCGAGTGGAACCGAGCCTACCATCACGATACCAGCGACAAACAAGTCACACGTTAACAAATGAAGAGTCAGCTAAATGGTAACTACAGTGATCTGAAGAAATTTGAGGAGTAACGCGGGGCATAGGGCTACATTAACGGTGGTCGTTGACGAGGATCGACGCGTGAGGTAACATTATATGATTACCATTGACGAGGATTGACGGGAAGCGTTATACTGCGCTTAAAATAAAAAAGACTGGGTACCATGGGTTTATCTGGAAAAAAAATTGCCTTTCAGAAAAGTGCTTATAAATTTGATACATACTTCAAAGGGAGATCCCTACGAAAGAGATAATTTTTTAGGAATTAGCTTTTTCACAAAAGTAACTTTTGGGCACTTTTCATTTGAAATACGTAATTTTTTTAGCTCTGAATTTTATTTTAATCAAGTTCACTCCAAGTGAGTAAAGATACTAAGACAGAAGGAGTTACTTAGTGTGGAAGAATTAGAAATCAGAAACATTACTAAGGAGCGAGAAGAAAAGAAGAGTAATCAGGAGGACTGCGATTGACATTGCAATAAAAATTTTTGCAGATTAAAGTTGGCTGGAAAGCATGAAGCCGGGAGTTCCACAAGCGAGAAGTGCGAGAAAAGAAACTTAGCATAGAACTTACGGTTACATCTAACCAGCTCAACTGTAAATTGATGAGATCACGTCGCCAGTCAAGTACTGCGCTTACGTTCAAATAGACTAGCTACCATAGCGATGAGCTCACCGGAACAATTACCATGAGATAGATAGATAGATAGATAGATAGATAGATAGATAGATAGATAGAGAGAGAGAGATAGAGAGAGAGAGAGAGTATTTGCAGAAAATGGGTAAATTGAATAAAATATAAATTTTAGGTTTCTAAATAATATTCAACTCACTTGAATTCTTAAATTATCAATTTGTTCGTAAAGCATTTAATAATTAATAATAATAATAATAATAATAATAATAATAATAATAATAATGGAATGTACCAAATGCACAAACGAATGCAAGATAAGTTTCTTCATGGATAATACTATGTCCGTACCAAACAAGTTGATGTAGACAAACCCCGTACTCATCAGTGGTTACGTAGTGCAGGGTTAAAAGCTGAAATCTAAGGTTTTATTTTTGCTGCACAGGACAATGCTTGCTAACTAGAAATTACCAAGCACATATACTGAAAAATTGTGTTAGTCCAAAATGCAGATTATGTGATGAATATCCAGAAACAATTGACCATCTTGTATCTGGTTGAACGTTACTGACACCCACTGAATATGAAACTCGACATGACAAAGGGAGCCAATACCCGCATTGGAAAATTTGCAACTTTTACGAAAAGGAAACTGTAAGAAATTGATTTGAACACCACCAAGACCCAGTTACGGACCTTTAACAATTTTATCGGATTTTAACACACACACACACACACACACAGAGAGAGAGAGAGAGAGAGAGAAATCAAAGCTAATCGCACAGACATCGCGATAAAAAAGCACAAAATCAGAAGATGCCTTCATATTGACATGACGATCCCTGCAGATGGTAATGTATCTTTGAAGATCTTCAAAAAACTATCAAAATACAAGGATCTTGAAATCGCAATCTCAAAAATGTGGCAAGTGAGGACATCAACAATTTCTGGTGAGTACACATTTCTTTCCGGGTCCCGCCTAGAGACCTAAGGTCAGAAATGGCATCATGACATTTTCACTGACCAATTAAACACACGCACGCACGCACACACACGCACACACACACACTCGTAAGGTGTGGGCTGTACTCGTGAGAACATTTTTTTTTGTATTTCTTGAAGACATGAACTTCCAGGAATCCATTCAATGAGTCTACTGGAATCTTTTCCAACCAATGTGGCCCAGTGGATAAAAGCGTTGGTTGATTAATCCAAATAGTTGTGAGTTCAATCCCTGGCATCAGCGACCAAAAACTTGGAAGCGGATAGAACGAAAACTTATCTAAGGACAATTAACTAAAACCGTGATATCCAAATGCATGCTACCGTGAAATTAGAACAGTCTACCCCCGTGGACTAAATAAAGAAGCTACTTGAATTGCGAAACCTGATTTTTAATAACAGTAGACTAGATCGAACGGCAATATTTAAGTTAACTTGTTCACCCGTAAAAAGGAGAAAAATTGTTTTTTTTAATAAATTTTGTAACTATTTATATTGTTTGGACAGTTGTCCTCATCTTTATTATCACATTCATGACGTTTCGGTCGTTGTACGCTCTAGCCTTCTTCAGGATCTGTCTATATTTCTGAGATGAAGGTATTGTAACTATTTACACTATTTACATTGTTTGGACTGTTGTCCTGATCTTTTTTATCACATTCATGACGTTTCGGTCGTTGTACGCTCTAGCCTTCTTCAGGATCTCTCTATATTTCTGAGATGAGGTATTGAAACGATTTACACTATTTACATTGTTGGGACTGTTGTCCTCATCTTTATTATCACATTCATGACGTTTCGGTCGATGTACGTTCTAGCCTTCTTCAGGATCACTCTATATTTCTGAGATGAGATATTGTAACTATTTACACTGTTTGGACTGTTCTCATATTTGCTATTACATTCACGACGTTTCGGCCGTTGTACACTCCGGCCGTCTTCAGGTGATATTTGTTGGAATTTCGAACCGAATCCTTTATTTAGTCCAAGGGGAGAACAAAAACCTGGAGATTTATCAAAGCGAATTAAATGAAACTGGGATATCCAGAAAAGGCATCTTACATGAAATTAGAATAACCCTCCCGCGTGGACTAAATAAACAGATCAGTTCTAAATTCCAACGGTCGAAGCGCTGTGAATGTAACAATAAAGATTAGGACAACAGTACGAACAATGTAAATAGTGTAAATATGTCACCATCATGTACCACGAGATCCCCAGCAATGTCAAAGTTATCATTATTCTTATGCGTGGTATCATCTTGCCAGAGAGTAATTTTAAGTACCTAATTACCTTTCGGAGTCTATGAGTAAAAAGGGCACTGTAGGTGAGTTATTATTATCAGGGAATACTGAAGAAATTCATCTTTGTCAAACAATATATACTTAAGTCTGTACGTAAGTAGCTTAAAAAGGTGACAATTGTATATGTCATTCATTAACCTAAAAATCAGTGTCCTTTATTCAAAGGACCTGCCGTAGTGATCTGCCCACAACACATTGATACTTCCTTCAGATAAACATAATCCTTGTATCAATATATTTTGCTTCGTAAACTGTAATGTAAGGTATGCAAAATGTTTAGTAGGTATGATCGCTGTTTTGAAAACAAAGTTTTTTTTTTTCTTATGAAAACGATATTCTATAATGAAGCGGACACTTCTGACACGGGTTGAAAGATTATGTTGTGCTAATCTTCCAAGTAGAGAAAGTCTTGCCTGCTTTGAAAATAAAGAAAATTCTGAAACACCGAAAGTGGAATGCATATTGGAGACATGACAGTGTTCACAATAGGTGCAGTAGCCTTTAATTGTTACTATCGCTAGGACGACAAGGTATTTATTCGTAAGTTGTGCTCAGCCTACATTCGAACTCGGTTTGTCGATTCCGCTTTCTGTGTTAACAATTACGCTATATCACAACTGTATATATATATATATATATATATATATATATATATATATATATATATATATGATTGAATGAAGAAGCTGCCTCAATATAGCTGTTACTGTTCTCTCTCCTTAATAGCATTTTTTTCATCTTCCCTTACGCTCAGTACCCCCCCCCACTGCGTCTTAGTGGCTTTATTGCCTTTCTTGGGGTGTAATGATTAAAAGAAATTCAATTTAATATGATTAAAAACATATACTATTAACATTTTCTAAGATCTATAACAGCGTTCGCGCGTGTTTTCAAAAACCAATATTACAACGGGATGCAGATTTTATAGCAGTTACAATATGTTGTCTTTGCAATTTACCAACTGAAGATGATATTAGAAAAGTTCGAAAGTACTTAGGTTAAAAAAAAAAAAAATAAGGCGTCCTCCAAGATGAATTTCATCTTAACATCAAGAAACTGATTAGACAACTGGAAAAGATCAGTATAAATATAAGTAGAAACAATATGTCTATATTATTCAATGATGCACACACACACACACATGAAATAGCGCACAGTGAGTCGTAATAAAAGAGTGCTCGATGTATAATAACAGCGCTAAAATCTTTATACTAATGAATATACATTTCGTTCCTTACCGTTTGGTATATATATATATATATATATATATATAGTTAAAATTTGGTATATTTATTGGGGCAGAGTGCTCAATATCAGCGATAACATCTTTATATATATATATATATATATATATATATATATAGAGAGAGAGAGAGAGAGAGAGAGAGAGAGAGAGATTCAGTTTAGACAGTATTTATTCCTCTGTCTATAATCTCTCTCTCTCTTTCTTTTCTTTCTTTCTTTCTTTCTCTCTCTCTCTCTCTCTCTCTCTCTCTATATATATATATATATATATATATGATGGAAGTCAACTCGTGACCGAGTAAGACCATCACCTGCAGTCAAACTTTCTCTTTCAAACTATTCTTATTTTTTATCATACATTTTAAATATCATCACTTTGTCGCTGATGATAACTCAAATGGCTTTTGAGATCTGCAAGAGTCCCACAGTTCTTTCCACATTGCCGACATGTCAGTCTTCCCGCTTCAACTTACCTTTCTGGTTCCTGGCTGTCGTGCGAGTCCGCTGGCTGATCGACACACTTTATGTTAGATTGTACATGTGAAATAATCGGGGATGTCATATTGGAAGTTGACATCATGATGACTCCGTGTGTGGCTGAGAAAACCTGCTTTTGAAAAGCAAATGCGGTCACATTAATCACATGTTAGACACTCCTTTGATTCGCGTTCTGGGAGACGGTTGTTGTCTCTCATATATCTGCCTGCGCATTTTTGTTGTGTGTATTCCATCCTGCTGTTCTCAAAATTCTTGACACCAGTTCTTTTCTTTTTATTTGCCATGTCCTTTCAGGACGTAGGTGATCATGGCTCTCCACCTCCCTCTATCCCTTGCAGCTCTCAACAAGTTCCTTCCCTCTGCTTCCTCCCCCAGACCTGGTTCTGTCATCCATTTGCTTAAGTCCGCCAGGTATGTCTATATTTCTGAGATGAGGTATTATGTACAGTATTTACATTAGTCGGACTATTGTCCTCATCTTTGTCGCCGGAGCGTACAACGGCCGAAACGTTGTGACAAATATGGCGACAAAGATGAGGACAATAGTCCGACTAATGTAAATACTCCGCCAGGTATGTCACGCGTTGTTTTCTATTCTCTTTCTTTCCCTCTATTCGACACGTGATCATGAGATTCTCCAGGCCTTCTTCCTCATTATGTGTCCCAGAAACTTCAGCAGTCAGATTTTTCTGTGTTTGCCGATTTGATGCAAGTTCTTCCCAGGTACCTAAATCTATATGTGTGTGTCCTTCAGATTATCTTTATAGCACTTGCGGGTCATACACTGCAGTGTTTTCCCTGTTCTAATCACACCATACATAACCTGTTCAGGCATGCGTGTATCTTCTGGGTGGACAAAGTGACCAGGCCATCTAAGTTGGTGCTTCATAACCATGCACTCAATACTTGCCGATTTTACTGCAGCTCTCTTGTATCAAGGACATATGATCGCCATGAGATCTTTAGAATATTGCTGATATTGCACACTATATATACATGCTATACGGCTGTGAGACATGGTCAACTTACCGCAGGCATATCCAGCGTCTTGAGCGCATTTATCAGCGTTGTCTGCGTAACACACACACACACACACACACACACACACACACACACACACACACACACACACACACACACACATTTTAAATATATAATTTATTTTATTTTATTTTTAAATATATTATTATTATTAAATATAACCTATTTATTTTATATTAAATATAACTTATTTTTAAATATAATTTTATTTATTTTTAGATATAAATTATTTAAGTATGACCTATTTTAAATATAACTTATTTAAATATATTTTATTTTTAAATATAACTTGTTTTTGGAATATGACTTTTAAGTATGACTGCATTTTAAATATAACTTTATATACTTTAAAGTGTTTTTTAAACCCCTTTTTATTTCTCTCTTAGTTTGAATTTAACATTTCATTCACCATATAACCCGAATTTTATGTTATAATGTTAATATCCTGGTTTAATTTTATAAAACCTCTTCCCTTTAAGACTAATACCTTCCACCCTTCCCTGACCACCGTTTCGTGCCTTTCGTCTGACTGAAACATTAAAATGAATAAACTCTTTATTAGTTTTTTGAGTTTTTTTTTAGCTTTCACAGTTAAATTTCTATTTCCGACACGAACTCAGTCTATATCGGGGTTGAATAAGACTGACGAATTATATTTTCGTCGGTTGAAATAAGCTTACTTCCCATATGAGGTGATTTGGGATTTTATTGTGTATTAATTTTTGCTCTGTAATAATAAATACATTAAGCTCTTTTTGTGGATCAGTTTTAATATTTCATATTACTAAGATCCACTTGGATTATATACCAACGAATTTATTACCTTTTATATATATATATATATATATATATATATATATATATATATATATATATATATATAGTATGTTTGTGAACGTGAACAATCTTATCCAAGTAAATTTTTGCCCTGTTGACGGGGTCTAGACTGCACCGACAGCATCCCTTTAAACTGGGGTGTAAAACCACTCTCCAAATGAACCATTTATCAAGTAAATGCTTATCGACTCAAATCTAAATAGCCAATATGTACGTATCCCCGAACCAAGTAAATACTTAGACTAAAATATAAACGGCCAATATTTGCCTATCCTTGAATCCTTGAAGTGTTTATAGGCTCAGATCTATCTATAAAATTCTGTGACTTCTGTGTAAAACTGTTTGACTTCTTCACCCCCTCTAAAATAGCCATACATTGACCCACTGAAACCAAATTTTGGGGAGATGTGCAAACAGGTAAGGGAATACGAAGTACAGTTGGTTTTACTAGGGTGCATAGCTTAGTACAACAAATTTTCATTAATTATTTTGGAAAAAATCAAATGTTTTCTTATTTAACATACAAAATACACACACTATTTTAAAAACAATTTAATGATTAAAATAGCAAATACTTATTAATAAAAATACAATATTGTTTTTTGCATATCTTTTCGTTCAGTTTTTACAAAAATCCAGTTTCTAGTCTGGCCTGCGTTTGCGAAAACTATAAAAAAATCACAAGTCCGAATGCTTCAAAAAGTTGGAATTTGGCTCCAGAAAGAAATATTTTAACGCATGGCCAGATGTATGTTGCATGCCCAAAAAAGTAAGAAATTCTGAGAATTTATTCTTCGCTGTTAAAAATGAAAGAGTAAAAAAGGAAATTAAAAAAAATATTGTATACCATAAAGTGCAATAAAATTGAATTAATAAATCAAACTAAAGAAATTATTAAACCGCGAAGTAGGTTTTTTGACAAAGTATTTTTCAAAAAGAAATCAGCTTATTCAAATTTCATCGGTTAGTTTGTGAAGTTGAACGAAACGTAGTTTGTAAATATCGACAAAAAATGTTAGCGATAAATTCAACAATACTAAATACGAAGAAATGAGGATTTGAACACGTGTCAGCGCGTTGCAAAAAAATTTTTATATATATATATATATATATATATATATATATTACATTACATGAATCGTTCATACAAAAAACAGATATAGAAGTTAATGATATAAATGGCGAGAATACATCTTCGCAAACAAATTTAATAAAGTACATTAACCTCGAACCATTTATATCATTAACTTCTATATCTGTTTTTTGTATGAATGATTCATGTTATGTAAATTGAACTGCACCACATACTTGATATATATATATATATATATATATATATATATATATATATATATATTACTGATTTCAGGATTAGATTATCCAACACGGGTTGACCAACTCAATCCAAGTATAACTGAACGTCCATATACTAATGCTTCCCATATGCTTGCATATATAATATCTAGATACTAGGCTATCGTAGATTTTGCAAGAAGAAAAAAACAAACAAACCGTAACTGACGGTTGAAAATAAAAAAAAACTAGCTCAAGATTTGTGCTGATTTCGATATGTCGCAACGTTTATTTCTACCTGAGAATATATTTGTGATGTGTATTTATAATAAATATTTATGAAGCTGCGTCTGCTCTAGCCCATCGACACCTGTATTTGAATATACTTGCACGGTTGTGTGCACGTCTGCGCAATGTTACACGCATGCGCGTGTGTGTAAGTATGTGTGCGAGCGTGTGTGTGTAATATATATATATATATATATATATATAAAGAGAGAGAGAGAGAGAGAGAGAGAGAGAGAGAGAGAGAGAGAGAACGAGCATGCCTTCGCTTGAGCGTATCTATCTTTTATTTCCAGTCAATATGCTGGTATTCATAAAACCGGCAACAGCCATGTAATAATAAACAGCTATCAACGGCTTGCGAGAACAGACTATTGACATATTTCTGGAATCCGTTCTACACAGATTCTGTCTTGCGTAGAGTTCACATATTTATACGTGACAGTGTGTGATATCAGTGACGCTCCATTACTCTCACGAACCCCGACCCGTCACAGTAGCTCGGTTGGCCCACATTCCAATGTTTGTCTGACGACAGACGACGAACACCTGTCATGCCAGCCACAGGTACATTGACTCTACTAACAGCAAGTACACGTACACTTATATAAAAAATAGAAAGTCTTTGTTCCTCAATTTTACCAATACGTAAAACAAAATCGGCCAATCGATTTTCATTTTAGACTTTTTACGTTCATTTCGCACTAACGCCCTTGGGAAAGATAAGACCTCAAATCACGGCACTTTTGTCTTATCGCTAGAGATCTGGACTAAATATTTTGTTTTTGGCATGCCATATTTTTTTAAGAGAGAAGAGAATGGGTAAGTAAGTACGTGAGCAAAAATACTCTTCCGTAATTATCTTACGGACAAAGCAACAGTAGTAATAAATATCTGTTACAACCATTGTCAGTCTTGATAAGAACCAGTCATTTTCTTATCCGTATTATTATTATTGAGTGAGAGAGCCGCAAGCCAACAAAGTGATACTGAGGTACAAATATACGAATCCTAGTATACTTATCATGACATACAGTTTGATAAGGGTATACCACGCACACGCGTCACAGCCAAATGTGCGCGGTACAGTGACTGGTTTTAATAAAAGTAGCGCATATCCTTGTAAGTGAAGCTCAGTCAAAAATGCGTTCATATTTGGTAACCCAGTTCACAGAGTCTCCGATTGAATGCGTCGCCAAGTATCTTGATATGACTTTTGGACATCAGTTGACATCCGGCTATGATGATTCGCAACTTTTCCCGTTTATGATTCACACTTAGATTAAGGTTAAGGTCAGGTAAGCGACAAACAAATTTGTGGGGCTGAACGGATTATTATTATTATTATTCCTTTGGTTTCTGGTGTGTACATATTTTTTCCGGGTCCCGCCCAGAGACCTAAGGTTAGAAATGGCATCATGATATTTTCCACTGATCAATTAAAAAAATTACATATTTTACATAGATAAAGCCCTTCGTAAGGTGTGGGCTGTACTTGTGAGAACAATTTTTTGTATTTCTTTAAGGCATGGATTTCTAGTAATCCCTTCCATGGGTCTACTGGAAACTTTTCCAGCCAATCCGAGGGCTTCAACTACAAAAAGTATTGTTGATGTTCCAATGTGCCACATTTTTGAGATTTCGATTTCAAGGTCCTTGTATTTTGATAGCTTTTTGAAGATCTTCAAAGATACATTGCAGTCTGAAGGGATGCCATATCAATAAGGAGGCACTTTTTTTGTTTGCGGTCTCTAATAACAATGTATGGGTGGTTAGATTTGATTGTTCTGTCTGTGTGTATTGTGAAGTCCCATAAAATTGTTACAGGATCTATCTCCGTAACCGGGTCTGGGTGGTGTTCATATTATTATTATTATTATTATTATTATTATTTTAATTTCTATTGTATTCTCATTTCCTTCTGGTTGTCAGCACAGACCTAAGGTCCGAATTGCATCATGTCATTTTCAGCTGTACGTTTATGCCAGAAAAAATAAAAGCACAAATATAAATGATGTGGGCCCAAAGTTGGGACCACGGAAGGAAAACACGGAACACGGATTAGAGGTAAGAAAGATATATTAAACAAAAAGGTGACAAAGATAGTGTAAGTGCAAGCGGAGCTTACTATGTGCCAGTGTCCAATATTGGTAGTCGTACGCGGCTGATACTACGGTATTAGAATACTCTCTCTCTCTCTTTCCTCCTCTTCTCTTAGAGTATTATATCGCATACTTTATATAGTCCTGGAAGAGTCCATGTTGTAGGTATGTTACGGTCTCACAACAATAAAACACATCAGAGTATGATCTGTGTTTGTTAGAACATTTTTTGTATTTCTTTAAGGCATGAACTACCAGGAATCCTTTCTATGAGTCTATCAGAATCTTTTCCACTCAATCCCAGGGCCCCAACTACAACTGGAATTATTGATCTCTTCATATGTCATTATTTAGATTTCCACTGCAGAGATGCATTAAAATTTGCAGGAATTGGCATGTCAATAATAAAGCAAATTCTGTTTTTGTTATCTTTGATTACGATGTCTTGGCCGATAAGATTTGATTGTTCTGTCTGTGTGTATTGTAAAGTCCCATAAATCTTTTACTGATTCAATGTCTGTAACCAGATATTGGTGGTGTTCGTATCAATTTCTTGCAGTTTTCTTTCCTGTAAAAATTGCAGATTTTCCACCCTCTCATTTATATATTCGGTGGATACTAACACCGTGCAACCTGATAGAAGATGGGCAATTGTTTCTGGATATTCATTAAAGAATTTATATTTGGGGTCAACACAATTTTTCAGTATGTTTGTTTGATAATTTTCTATTTAACAAGCTTTGGTCTAGTGATGCAAGAATAAAACCTCGAGTTTCAGCATTTAACCCTACTCTGCGTAACCACTGATGGGGATGGGGACTTGTCTACATCAGCTTGTTTTGGCAGAGTATGGACCATGAAGAGGCTTATCTTGCCATCGTTTCTGCATTTGGTCCATTGCATTTGTTTCTGCATTTATTTTAGGTTCTTTTCCGCAACAGTGCGGTATTATGGTTTACTTACTTTTCTTCATCCACTTGAAATTCCCTTTTGAATTTGTTGACTTTCTTTATCACGCAATAAAGTTTCTTATTTCTTTCATATTCTTTAACACAGATCATCATCTAGTCTTCTGTAGTTTCTAAGTCCGACTGTTATTTTGAAAGACAGTTCTATTTGAACGAATCTGCCTCCTTCGGATCTGGACACATTCAGACGATCAACATCGACCTTAGGGTGATGCATACGGTGGCTTTCTCGTTTTGACACCCATTCGCCTAATTTCAGCTATGTTCTAGCTAAGGATATTATTATTTCCTTTGGGTTCTGTTGTATTCACGTTTCCTTCTAAGGTCAAAACTGACTCCATGTCATCTTCCATGTCATCTTTTGTATAATATATTGTTGAAACTTGACTAATTCATGGAATAATAACGCAACACAAAATGTACTTAGAACAAAATGTATTGAAACAAGAAAATGTACACAATATTTACATATAGTCTTTTGTATATTCCTGGTAAGACCGTTCCTGGAGAATGTGTTGACTTAGTCGCAGTCGGGCAGAGTCTCTGGTTGAATCTCTTGATTCCTCCCTCTCTTCCCGGTACCAACCATATTTATATGGTCGGTACTCCACTATGCAAATTAGGTGGATCCTACCACAACATATATATTTTTTGTATAATATGTATTTATATATTTTGGTTGCTTTGGATCTCTCACTTCTCGATTTTATTCTTCACTAGAGACAGGACTGTATCGTACACGCTTTTCAACTCCTCTCTAGTTTTGCTTCAATGACTTCAATGTTTTTTTGATTCTCCAGCTTCTTTAGTTACTGACGTTGTATGTCAATGACGTTTTCCAGTTTAATTTTAGCTCTCTTTGCATCTAACGCTGTACCTGAGTTAATCGGTAAAACAGTGGTTAGAATAGCAGCTGCATACAATTGTTCTGTAAACTGTCGAGCAGCATGCATAATTTGGATTTTTCTTTCGCTTTAGCATCAAACTCTTCTTCATATTTAATGAGGTGTACTCTCGTTAGTCCCAATACGGAGTGACAGGTTTGATTCTCTTATTAATTGTTTTAGTATTCTTTAGGTCGCGAATGTTGGACAATCTCTTCAAAGATGAACAGACTTGAAGCAATAGAAGTGTCGTTCTACAGAAGGATGTTGAGAATACCATGGGTCGAACATGTGAGCAACGACAAGGTTTTGGAGAGAACGGGAACAAAAAGGAAACTTATACTTAACGTCAGGAAGAGGCAGTTGAAATTTCTATGGTGCGTAACGAGGAAAATCTGATACTCACAGGACAGCGGGGCCGAGGAAATCAGTGCGTGATATATTTCATGGGCTTCAGTAAATAGATGGCAGAACACGGTTTGGGAGAAATAACTAAAAGACAAAACTTATTAAGAGCTACAAGGGACAGGAAGATGTGGAGGGCCATGATCGCCTATGTCGCGAAGAGGCACGGCACATAAAAGACGATTTTTAGGCACGTATGTTGTAATATAACCCTTTCAATTCAGACTCTACTTTCTCAACTGTGACCATCATAAACTGTTATTTAATTTAGTCGAACTATTGTCCTCGTTTTGACTATTATAAGTGTTATTATAGACACAACGTTTCGGCAAAGTAACCTCTGGCTCCCATCAGATGTCCATTGCTTGGCTGATATGGGATACTTGTTGAATACTGTGGCATTTTGTCCATGTAATGCCAGTTATCGTTTGTTCCTGCTGAACCAGTGTATACTGATTCACTATTAAACTCACGACCACTATCCACTAGATCACCGTCCCGCTTTTCATAATTTTGTATTTCATTTTTTAAATAAATATTTTCTATATAATTTTATTTCTAAATTTATTCGAACGATTATTCTTTTGATTAATATAGATGTCATTTTTCAACGTGTCACCCTGTTATATATAACCCTAGCAGCATGGCCCGGCGTTGCCCGTGCTTGATTCAAAAATCGTACGACTCATACAGCAATTGCTATCACTTGACTTAAAATATTTTGCCCTTCCTTGCCTTTAAAGGAGTGCCCTTTGCCGTGCTGATGTTGTTAGATGCCTTACTTCTTGCCTATCTCACACTGATAATTTTTTCTAAGCTCTATACTAAACATTAAATCTGTTACGAAAAAAGAATTAAAGAAAATGAACACAAAACGATCAGCTTTAAAAAAGGACTCGTAACTGGAAAAACCGAATGAAAAAAGAATGTTAGCAACAAATACTTTTCACACCCAACCCAGTTCTGCGAAATCAGAATCAACGTTGAGTTTAAGCAAGTGAATGAGCCAATTGGAGTAAAGTGCCATGCAGATTTAAATTTTTCTCACTTGTGACGAATGCAGCTATCGATTTTTTTTGCATGCTAGCATGCTAGTTAACATTCGTGTCAGTCAGCTGTTGGCTCTCACTGCCTATTCGTGGCAGCCAGCTATAGGCTCTCACTCTGGCCAATACAAAATGGCCACAAACTACATGAAAATTGCCGTAGAAGCACGAAAAAATCGATTATTTCCACTATCGATGGGAGTTGGAAAATGCAAAGCCGGTCTTGGCCTTCCCGCTAACTTGGAGCATGTGCATGTAAATTTTCGTGCAAATCCGTCGAAAATTGCGGCCGTGCATTCGTTACACACACACACACACACACACACACACACACACACACACACACACACACACATCCTGCCCTTTATAGATAGAGATTCTCAGAACACTGCTACTTCAATGTTGAACGGAATCTTTAAATTGTGTTCCCCACTTTTTCATATGCAACCATCAAATTCTTATCTCTTTGGATTTTAAGTTCTAGCATTTTAGATATTAAACGCCACTATCTTACAGAAAGATTTTTTATTGTTTTATCTAACTTTGACATAATAATCCTATCTTCTCTTTTTTTTTCAGTAAGAATTTCAGATTTGTTGCTCATCCAACGGAAGGTCAGTTTGTCCAGCAGACTTTCTAAGATGAGACAAGAAGTCAATCCGTACTAACATCTTGCAATCTTTCAGGATTTTTTAATACTTTAAGAAGACAAGGTAATTTTCAGACATGTCCATTGTGACGATAGACAATAGAATACTTGTTTACAGATGTCATTAACTTAACGACAATTATTGCCTGCTTTTAGGACATTTTTTTTCTTTTAAGTCCATAGTACTTTTAATTGCTTATTTTGCAAGGATAAGTTTTCTCATAACTTTCTTGGGGAACTCGCCAATTACGGAGTGGTAATTACAGTATAAAAACAGTCTGACCTGAAGATATAAAAACAGTCTGACCTGAAGATACACACTGTAATCTGCAATACGCTGAGGACGAAGTCTCCCGATAGGATGGAATTAGGCCACGTTTTCATTGTAACTAAACTGGTCTTTAAAAAATACACGATTTGAAAATGCATTTGCATGGTTGGAAAGCAGTGGAAAATAAAACAGAATAAAAATAAATTATTATTATATGCGGTATGATCTTGCTAGAGAGGAATTTTAAATGCATTATTACCAAGTCACCTCTGGAGTTTATGATTAGAAAGGATGCCCGTTATCTATGCACATTTGGGATATTTCGTTTAGATGGAGAGGGCTTTTGCGGATGAGATGCTTGTGCTTCCAGAAATATTACTCACATGATTTTCGGTACCATCATTCAGAATGCCCCTATCACAACAGGGATAATTGTAGTTTTAAGTTTCCACATTTTTGTTACTTTGATTTGCAGGTCCTTATAATTTGAGGTTTTGTGAAATTCTTTTTTAGAGACATTGGCATTCTTTTGGCAAGTTATATTAATAAGTGGCAGGTTATTTTTTTTTAATCTTTTATGGCTATATCTGGTCTACTTGCATCAATTTCCTTGCCTGAGGGGATTGAGGAATTCCACAGTACATCACCCCATCACCATTTGGGCAGTGTTTCTTGTACCAAGACCATAGTTCGAGCCTGCCAACGAATATATTGTCCTATCCTGTCACGTTTAATAATGTAATCTTTTTCAGCAAGAACTGGATACCCTGATACTATGTGGTCAACAGTTTCATCAAATTTATGGCGTAAGCGACAGGTGGGATTTGAGACATCTTTGATTATTGTAGTCTTGTAAGCATTATTTGGAAGACATTGGTCTTGTGCTGTCATACATAATAAGGCTTACTGTCTCCCCCTTAAGGCCATTGCTTCTAAGCCATTAATGGGTTTTGCGAATATCGATGTATGGTTCATTCAGACGCTTTGGATACTTTCCATACAAGAGTTTAGATCTCCATTTTTGTTCAAGAATTTTCATATAACCATTTTTTTGCCAGTAACTTAATTTTCTTTGTTGCAGTGAAGGTTTTGTTTGGTTTGGCTTGTTTTACAGCATATCAACCCCAATGCCGACAATTTTTATTGCTGGTAATATTTTTTTCCTTCAAAAATCTATTTCTGGTAATATTTTTTCCTTCAAAAAATCTATTTCTGATAATATTTTTCTTCAAAAATGTATTGCTAGTAATATATTTTTTCTTCAAAAATGTATTTCTGGTAATATATTTTTTTTTCAAAAATGTATTGCTGGTAATATTTTTTACAAAGTATTTCTGGTATTAAAACCTATTTTTACACTTTCATAGTTTTTTCACCGCAGTTTGTGAGTTAACTATTTTCCCATAGCTGGGACCCTAACAGATGCTACCACCCCGGTGATTAATATAGATGTAATTTTTTTAACATGTCACTCTGTTTATTGTACATGTCATTTTTCAACGTGTCACCCTGTTATATATAACATTCTCAGAACACTGCTACTTCAATGTTGAACGGAATCTTTAAATTGTGTATGCAACCATCAAATTCTTATCTCTTTGGAGGATTTCTGTTCTTTAAGTTCTTGCATTTTAGATATTAAACGCCATTATCTTACAGGAAGATTTTTATTGTTTTATCTAACATTAACATAATAACCCTATCTTCTCCACAGAACCTGGGAACACCAACAATTAAGAGGTGGTTCCACGCTCCTCAAAACCTCCTGATCAGAGGCCTTGCTGTTGGACGTAGTTTATCATCTTACCCAGGACGGTGAAGCGACTTATTCAGGATATTTGTCATCTTGAGTATCTATTACATCTAAGGAGTTTCATATTTTTTCGCTTTGTTTATTGATGGAAGTATTCTGAGCGCACTCATGCTTCAGTGCATTTTGAGCGAGGGAGCAGCGATTCAACAAAGTAACGCTGGGATATAAATATACGAAGACAAATATACTTATCATGATAAGGTTATACAAGGGACACGCATCAACACCTCGTATGATAAGAAAAAAACATCTTAGCAAAAGAATTTGACAAACATCTAAATAAACAAGTAAACGGCAAAGGCTGTCTGTCCGTCCATGAGATTGAAACTCCTCTAACTGGGGCCACTCTTTCTCTACATAGACAAATTATACCATTTTAAAATCAGGATGATCCTGGGATTGAAAATCTGTTCTTCATCTAGTGCTTGAATATCCAACATTGGGCTTTGTGTCCGGTAGAGAATAGCGGGTGGAGTAAGGTACTCGCTCGAGTGGTACAGGGAACCGATGATTTTCCAAGCATCTGAGTGGGAGTAGTAGGAGTGTACCTTTGCCGGATGTTGTGAACTTTGTTTTTTTTTTTTAAGTTTGATGGGTGAGGTAGCCAAGACGACACATGTGAGTCACATCTATATACTATGGAACGCTCTCAATCAGAGACCGTCTGGGTTATTCAACCTGAAAGTAAATCTTAGCTTCACCTACACGGTTATGAACAGCTAGTATCAAAACCTGTCTCCATACCTGTGATTTTCTTAATGTGTGTATCAGCATTCTTTTTAATAATTCCTGGTGTTTCTATTGTTATCAGAATTTTGATTAAATGACATTCTTAAAATTTCTTTTCCAGGTCTCTATTTTTTTTAAAAAGTTTGATGGGTGAAGGCGGGGGTAGGTCTCCGGTCCAAAACTAAAAGACCTCGAGCTTAGAAAACAATGATAATTGAAAAAAAAAAAATAACTTTGAATTCCTCAATTCACTCCATGGAACTTCAAAACCTCACTTTAACTCTTGATTTGGGCTATAAGTCCAATTCCGGCCAAAAACGCTATGACCGAAAGTTCGAGAAAGACCGATTTCTGCTTTTATTTTCAGTTTGAATTGAAGAGGAAATCGTTATTTTTAAGTGTCTCTGGTCATATCGTCTCTCACGGTTTTATTTTGTGCTTCTTGCATAACAGATGTCGCTACTTTGTTATCTTTGGGTATAAAGTTCCGGACATCCCTGTCAGTTTCCATATTTCCGAAGATCCTGCGGAAAATTCAGGTTAATTTTCCTTGATTAACAGGGATAGGATCTGGTTGTAGGCTTTTGTCCTGAGCAATTTTAATGTTTTATCTTCTTGTCTCAATTCAGCCTGGTGCTCCTCAGCCACTGATTGGTTTCTGTTGGCTCACATTGTTTTTTCGTTCTTTTTTATATTTCATGCAACGCCTGTCCTCCCAGTTTTTGATTTTAAAGTTGTGCCACACTTTCTGCTTTTCGTTTGGTAAAGATTTCTTTGTTTTTTTTCTTAAATTATTATTATTATTATTATTATTATTATTATTATTCACCTATAAAAACTCAACAGAAAGTGAAACATTGAGTTCAACTTTCGACCACGGACGTTGCATTACTTTCGCACAAATACCTTTTGAATTTTTTCTTTTGGGTTAAATCAATTCAACCAGTCTGAGAGAAAAACATGGAATGATAAATGAAACCGGCGCAATGGTTGTCCCTCTCCCTCCAGCCAGCCAGCCAGCCAGTCAGCCAAAGGCCACACATCATGGCTAAAACGGTAAAATGTTGTGAAAAGAATTAAAGGGTCCCATTTTAGAAGAAAGTATAAAAATACATTTTTTATATAAAAATACCAGCAATACTTAATTGTCTGGTGGGTCAAGGTTATCAAAGTGATTATTATTATTAATAGAACATAAATTTTAATGATTTTACTTGCCCTTCCTCGGCCATATATTGATTGTTACAACTTGCAATTCTTAAATCTCTAAAAACTCAACAACACATTAAGTACTCGAAGTTATTTTTTGATTTTTTTTATTTTGTTCAATTTGATTCAAAAAACTGGGAGTGTAAAAGAATTAAAGGATTTTAGAAGGAACTGGAAGTCTAATCCGAAACAGGGAACTAGGGATAAACTTCTGTTCTTGTTCAAAAAACCGGGGAGAAGTGTGAAGTATCATTAATATTTGCAGCACATGAGCAAGCCATCAGGACGAATGGCATTTAAGCCATGATAGACATATCACAAGAAATCAAATGCAGAGATATTTCCATTGCATTGTTATATTAAACACACAAAACTTTTAACATGAAAAATCATCGAACAAAAACGATTTATATAATACCAAGAATAAATAATGAATCATAGATACCATTGAACGTCTAACATCTAAAAAGACGACGGATTAATTAAACAGTTCATTGGCCTCTATTTTAGTTGTGAATTCTTTATTTAATCTCAATACATTGTTTCAAGACTTTTGTTTCATTGCATCTCACTATTAAAACTTTGTAATAATTGCCGTCATTTTTAGCACAGTAATAATAATAATGACATAAAAACGTAAGTGCTGTCTATTAGAAATGGTAGCCTCATCTGATAAAACATTAAAATAATGTGATAGACTTTGTACCTGGATATGACGATAAACTACATCCGGCAGCAAGGCCTCTGATCAGGAGATTGGCGGTTTTGAGGAGCGTCGAACCACTTCTTAATTGCTGTTGTTCCCAGGTCCACCCTGACGCGAGGTGGTAGCACCTATTAGGGTCCCAGCTATGGGTAAATAGTGAACCCCTAAACACTATGAAAGTATAAAAATACATTTTTATAGTAAAAATACCAGCAATACATTATCATATATATATAAAAAATACCAAAGATACATATTTATATTAGAATTACCAACAACATATTTTAAAGCTGAATTACTAACAATAAATTTTATAGCAAATGACCAACAATACGTTTTTTCTGTAGTTCAAGCCATAAGACTGTGTTTTAGATTCCGGCATTAAATAACCCATAGAAGTTGATATGCCGCTAAACTAAATCAAACCAAACAAACTTTATAAAATATAAGGACCTGGAAAAAGAAATTTTAAGAATGTATAACACCAGTAATACACTAGGGGATAAATAGAGAATATTGACACACAGATGAAGAAAATTCCTCAAAATCCGTCGTTATCTGAGATATAAAAGATTATGCTCACATATTAAAAAAAAGCCCCCCCCCAAAAAAACATAAAACCTCTGTGACATTTAGTAGAGTCTATAGCAAGGCTTCTTAATCTGGAGTTCATGGACACCTAGGGAGTCCATGGATGAGTTTCAAGGGGGTTGTGAAGATCAGATAAAAATTAATATTTATATTCGCTATACAGCCCTTGTACCAATCAACGGTTTCCCATTGAAAGAAATAAAAGAAACTGCTCCCTGCCATTGCTTGAAAGAAAACCTTCCCAGTCACCACTTACAGTGTCGACCGCTAGGCGTCTCTTGACCTGCTGTTGGATCCATGTTTACCATTTAAACGTGTGTCATCATTTTCTGCACGACCACCATCTTTTGCCATTCGGTAATTCTCATTATTCCCGGTTTATCACGGCTTGATTATCTTCTCATATTCTGGTGAGGATTGGGCACCTCAAGGCGGTGTAATGGTTAGTAAGTTTGTCTCGCTAGAACCACGTTTGAATTGTGAGTTCGATCCTCACTGGGTGCCCTATACGTTCGGCTTTGTGCCACATCTAAGCTACGCTTAGAAAATCACTATACTGGTGAGGATTAACAAAATTAAAAGTGTGGCTGGCTGAAAAGTCATGTCTGTGCAGTGTGCACTATGGAGAAATACACGTACAAGTATCGTGAAAAGACTGTGAATCTTAAACTGTTTATGAAGGGCTAGTTCTTATAAGGGTCCGTGACTCAAGGAGTCCGTGACTAAAGGGTGTCTGTGACTCAGGGTGTCCGTGACTAAAGGGTGTCCGTGTATCAACAAAGATTAAGAAACACTGGTCTATAGTATAAATTCCTACTTCGGTTTTTAGGTTGTTTTTATTTTGTTTTGTATTATTTGAATAACTCATTGTTTTAGAAGTATCATATCGAAAAACATCGAATATTATATAGATTAAAAAACTATCAGACCACACTCTCTTGATGTAGTATACTCAATAATTTTTTAAGAAACAACTTTGTTTATTTCAGGTCGAAGTTAAAAGACTTAATAAAGGATTGTATCAAACTGAAAATCAAGATACCTGGAAATAATAACAATATATAGGTTGGTCGCTCGTATCCGAGTATGTCCGTCTACTGGCGCGTTATCTAGCGTGAATAACAGTCTGAACAAGTCCAGTATACTCAAACCCTCGGTCACGATGACTTGTGACTTCGTGCTAGCACAATCATCGACGTGTCCCAAATAGTAACGTCTTCCCAATTTCACTTACAACCAAATATAATTAGAACTTTAAATGCATTTTCCAAATGTGCAGCACTCTGGGATCGCCTCTCCAGGCCGATAACATCAATAAGTTACCTTCCTGACAAATCGACCATGGTGAGATTCGAACCTGGGTCTTATGGTCGAAAAGCGAAAGTTCTAACCAATTGGTCACGTGCCAGTAGTAGTAGTAGTAGTAGTAGTAGTAGTAGTAGTAGTAATGGCTACAACAACAACTTTGTTTATCGAAGTATAGCATTGTTTGAAGACAATTCAATTTAAAATTTGTCTATTTCGTTTTCAGCCACTGTCTCTTTTCATGTAAGGTGCGATTTAAAAATAAGAATAAAAAGTAAGTAGAGAAGCTTTCAAAACCACCTAATAATTATCTACCTTGTACGTAATCACCGGACAAACATTGACTTTTCAGCTTAATAATGACCCACCTGCACAAGGGAAACATACCTGCTTAATGCTAACATGTTTACTTAAATAGTGGCACTTAAAGGTGATCGGAAGACGAGTCTACGGTAGCTGGTTGAATTTAAAGTTGTCTGCAAAGCAATTATTTCTTAATTGAAACCAGTTAGTTATTTGGGATTTTACTAGTAGACCATTGTAACACTTGATAAATCAAACACTTTTTATGAACACTTTAAAGAGGATAAAAATAATGAGAAAGTATTTCAACATTGTTTTAACGCTACTGTTTTTAATAAGAATTACGATGTCACTTTTTGTGTAAGGAAAGTATTTCTGAGAAGTCAACTTAACGAAATGTTCATTATAACTCAGTTTTAATGATAAGTGTTGGGGGAGCTATTCGTTTTCATACTGTTATTAAATATAGTTGGAAGTTTAAAGGTAATTCCCTAAACTACATTGAGACAAGGCCACGGGTGTATTCTCCCTGAAAGTCACGACTGACATTACCGTACTTCTCTCACACTAAGATAGTAGTAGGAGTAGGTTAGAAAAGAGAGAGAGCGAGTCATACGAGACGGGATACAACCAGTGAATAAATCAAACCATTCTTTGTGTATGTGAAACAGAAAACAACTTTTATAAAATAATATTAAAAAAAAAAAAAATCAAGAAATATATGTTGATTTTATAAGCGTAGCTTTGATATGGTATAAGGCCGAAAGTTTTGGGCACCCAGTAAGGATCGAACTCACTATTTAGTCATAATTAATCTAAAAATGATTTTCTAAGCGTAGCTTAGATGTGGCATAAGATCGAAAGTGTGGAGCACCTAGTGAGGATCAAACTCACTACTTAATTGGTTGGTCAAATGATTTATAGTTGCAGTTACTGTTTGTCATAACTGATCATAATTGATTTAATAACAGTCATGGCGGAGTGTGTTGTGCATGAATCCTTTCATCCACGCATTACGCTGTGTTCCATCATGACGTCAGTGACAATGCCCTGCAGCACATCGGAAATGACTGGCAATGAAATCAACGGACTTATGCACTTCCCAAAGACAATAGTACAAAAATGATGCAAGTGCTCATAGCCCAAACTGGAACTTAGACCAATTTGGAGGGTAGGAATTCCTTGAAAATTCTACCTTTTATCTAGACTCGAAGATCGGTATAAAACACGTAAGTATAATATCCACAGCTAGTCCATATCCAATACATCTGTGACGTTTGAAAAATTTGAAACATCGAAATGGTTTGTGGGAAATGACTGTCATGACAATAAGTACGAATGCGTTTATTAAATGAACAGTGCGTCCCACAAATTTAAAAATGACGCCCCATTGATGAAAACGGAGGCAAGTGTATCTATGTGTAGCAAAAACCAAAACGTCCTGATCAGTGGTGGCATCCCATGCACTGTAACGATATGGGAAGATGTAAATATTTATTTATGTCATACGGTCATTAAAATCTGGTACCAGTCCTTCAACCGTGTAGATAGCGGCTTTTTTCTATTATAAAGTAGTAATGGATAGCGGCTCGGACAGCCGAGTTCGAATTCCCGTCGAATCCATTGCATTCACTTACGTGCTAATACCCTTGGGAAAAATATGAATCCTCTTCTTCTCCCCCCCTCCCAGTTATGGGTAAATAGCAGGACAGACTTTGGATGGCAAGTGGTCTACCGCAGAAAGAAATGGCAACCTAGTGTGGGAAATAAATCTGCCTCTCCAATCATGTATCGAAAGATACATGATCGCCTAAGCGTGTATCACGTATGGCACATAACTGACTGATCTTTGCTAAACTTCTACCACCGCCTAGACCAATAGAAACATCCTGTGATCGATGCGTAACTATACATGCTTTCTGGGTGAAAGGAGTGATGTTGAAAAGCATTTGTCTGTAATAATAGTAATAAGCTCCTCATTCAGCCTACCTGGTCGGCCATTAAAAGAGGAAAATGGAAATTGTGCTTTTACTAATTTGTTGTGGCTATGGCGATTTGATGTTACAACAGATTAGGCAGCGATATACCCCCGAATGAAATAGAACGGGTAGAGATGTCATTCACGCACACTTGTAACGGTATGGAGGGACCAATAATAAAATACTTTGGTTGAAAAACTTCGAAATTAATTAATTTAACAAGTGGATGATTCTCATATATGTATATGCAAAACAATCATAGCTTAGAAAAGAAGATAAATTATATTAATATAATTAGTTGTAGTATGTCTCTTTGTGTGTGTGTGTGTGTTTGTGCGTGTGAAAGAGAGAGAGAGAGGGAGAGAGAGAGAGAGAGAGAACGAAAGAGAGTGCTGCACCACGTGGTTTTGTTGAATAAAATGTCGGTTTGCTATATGACTAAGTCTCCCTATAGGGGAAACGAGACATCTTGTCGCCATGACATCTTATGGTTGAGAGAGCAAAATGAAGGAAAGAGTGTAAGTCTGTTCTTTATATACACCTTTCCAACCGGTGTTAAGGTCGGTTGAAATCTTTCTATTAAAGCAATTCTTCAGGAAAATAGGTCTCCCATGTCCACTAACTGTTATCGCTCCTTCCAGTACTGATGAGGGTTTCCTTCCTAATATCTTATCCGAAATGGTGTGGAGCGCTAAAATCTTGATTATGTCATAATTTTCTCTTCTAGTTACATGTGCAACCCATTTTAAGCTATTGAAAGTTCTCAAGTGATTTGGTTTCTGTTACCTTGTACAGTTCTTTGCTTGTGATTGTGTAGCGTCAATTGACGATAATTCAAAGAACGATGGTAGTGTTACAACTTTCCTCTGAGTGACCTGAAACTGTGCGAAACGTTTAAAAATAATAATTGATTTCCATTTCCAATAAGGAAAGTATCGATCAATCTAATTCTAAAATTTCATGCACATTGATGCACTACGCAAATGCATGCTATCTGCATTAAAATCCAAAAAGAATAAATGTTGCCCATACAACTAAAACATCGCAACTCAACCGAACGACTTGACTATCTCGATAAAACAAACCTTGAATGACCTTTGACTTTCCAGTCGATTAGAATACCAGAAGCTGAACACCCAACACCATCTGCCCCAATTGTCTATGTACTTAAGAGAAATTTACTTTCGGGTTCCTGAAGTGTTGAGTGGGGAACTCTGATCGGCTGGAGTCCAATAACAAAGCGACAACCGTAATTAGTACTTTATGTTTTTGCAACCCAGCTAGTGATGCTAGATGGATTGTGGTGGCAAACAGATGGGGTTTAGGTGTGACATAAAAATGTTGTTTGAGCAGGAAGTGCGAGTTTCGAGTAGATCTCAATACTTTACGGAATAATGGCATAAACTTTCTACTTAGTAAAAGAATAAAACCCGCATGTACGTAAAACAATTTTAATTTTAATAATTCTCTGTAACCATAGATGTATTATAAATTTTACATATAAATATTAAAAAAAATTTTGACAATTGGAAAATGTTCATGAAAGTGTACTTGTTCCGAAATATATCCGATTATGCATTTTGCCGTTTAAGGCTTCATCAGAGCTGAAAGCGAAAAAAAAATGAGATGCGTGTGTGTGTATTTGTGTATGTTTAAATAATGAAATCTTATTATTTTTTCCCAAGATGGCGTTACTCGTGACTAAAACGAAAGAAGATGAGGTACGTTTAAAAAAAAAGTCGTTAACATTTATTTTCTTTACTTTCACTTTTCGAGTCGAAAACTTCCTCTGAAGCTAAATGGTATAGCACGTCATGCCAAATGACGGTTCTGCGTAGTATACAGGTTGATTCCTTTCGGAGGACACATATTTTCTATGAAATTTCTCGGACATTCAGGTCGGTAAATGTAGTTAATATTGTTTATTATAAACAGAGCATTTACTTAAATATGTGCATCTATTTGGCCACAGAGGAGCGTTCGGTGAGCAAGGTCGAATTTACTGTATTTAAACTTAAATCTTCCATGAATCTCTCGCGTACATATAGGCCACGGTAAAGGCACGCCGAGCTAAATGACGGTTCCGTATAGGATACAGGTTCGAATCCTGACGGAGGACGAATATTTTCTGTGAAAATTTCTCGGGCATTCAGGTCGGTAAATGTTGTTTAATACTGTTTATAATAAACAGAGCATTTACTTAAATACAGTGTAAACCGGAGAAGAAGTCTCTTATATCCGGGTTTGGTCTATCCCAATGTGTTCCCATACTTACCTAAAGTATGGGAACACATTGGGACCAGAGAAAATCTCTCTTATATCCGGTTTACACTGTATTTGTATATATATATATAGGAGTTAAATGTTTTCTTTTAATTTTTTTGTACTTTTGTGGTGGCCATGTATCTTGCCTTATTCTTTCAGGAAAGGAAATATTGGGAAGAAACAGGAACGCAGATTTATATTTTGATAGCAGCTCTTTTCGAGAATTTTCTTTCTTTTTTAATAAGTGTGGCATTCGCCAGGTCAAAGTTGTGGGCGAATTTATTTCTCTGTATGATTAATGCATTTGATAAATTGTTATGTACAAGGTCTCTTTCATGTTCATAGATACGTTTTTTTTTGTTTTGTTTTTTTTTATTTCTGGAAGTTTTCCCATTGTATTGTGATGAACAGTCCTGTCAATTCATTTTGTATAGACCTGCTTCAGAATTATTATTGTTGTGGGTATTTTTGGTTCTGATCATATTCATGATAGTTTTTTTTTGGATGTGGTTGTAATTATTTTCATGTTGTTCTGATTGGATAGATTGTTTTGGATAGCGGACGCTATGGAGTTTGTAGGTAGTATCATGTATCTCTTTAGGGTTTACTCCTGAGGGCTGTCCCATGATTGGGTATTGGCGCAAATCAGCGACAAAAGTATGGATGCACAGCTTTGAAATAATGTCACGTGATGTAGAGTTGTTTCCCTTGATAGAAGCCAGATGTTTTTTACTTCAGAAATTTTTTGAAAAAAAGTTTGAACAAAGTAACTATAAACATTTTTTTTTTTGCTATCCTCTGCCAGCCAGGCGCATTCTCCCAAATACAAAGGCCATTTGGAATAGTCGAGCCGGTGGGAAGTTTTCAACTTGTAAAATCTGACTTAGTGTGCACTTAATCTACACGCCTATTCATATTATGAAGAGAAGATATATTAATATACTCTTTTGTACCAAATATAAGGCCATTTGGAATAATGATGCTACTGGGAAGTTTTCACTTCATAAAATAAGTGTGTCAGTTCAAATAAATATTAGAGTGCATTTTTCTGATGCTGCATGATTCTGGAAAAAATACTCGTGTAATCACGAAGAAAATTATTTGAGAAATAACAAACGTGCCGTCCAGAAGTGTGGGAGATTTAAGGCAACAGTTTAATCGACCCAGTACTTGTATTTAGTACACCAAAGTAGGTTTATGTACACGTGGAACACTAGCAATTACTGATTCATAGAACTTTAGAGAACAGGCAGAATGAAAATACTTTTAAACACTTATTTTTTTTATTTTTGCGGCGCACTAGTTACGTAAACAATTGTGATTTAAATTTACTTAAATTTAGTCATAAAAATAGTCAATTATATTACAAGTAGACTACTTAACGCAAGATTATTTGATCATAATAAAAGCCAAAAATCAAGCATCTAAATGCAATTGTAGAAACCACTCTTAAATAATCTTTTTGCGCAATACTTCTAAATGGATTCAAAATTGAGTCAGAAATATGAAAAATTATGAATTCATACACTAAAGTTTGTTGGTTCCTAAGAGGTCCACTGCTTTATAGTATAAATGAATTGAAAGAAATGTCATCCATAAACTACATCGGAGGTTTTGAATAGTGTGGAAACACCTCTTAACTGCCGTTGTTCTCAGGTCCACCTTGACCCAGGATGGTAGCATCTGTTAGGGTCCCAGCTATGGGCAAATTTTCAACCACCAAACAAAAATCAACAGTACATTTTTATAATAAAATGAGCCACAATACATTTTTATATCAAAATGACAATCAATGCAACACTAAAAAAGATAAAACTAATTTCAAAAATATATTTAAAAAAACAATACAGTGTAACCCGGATGTAAGAGAGTTGTCGGGACCGGAGAAGAAGTCTCTTATATCCGGGTTTCTCTTATATCCGAGTTTGGTCTATTTTGTTTAGGTAAGTATGGTTCTAATTTGGGACCAGAGAAAATCTCTCTTATATCCGGGTTTCTCTTATATCCGGGTCTCTTATATCCGGGTTACACTGTATAACTATAACTAACAGCAGTTTCACTATTTAAAATAATTTTTTTTTACTGTTTAAATACAAAGCTTTGTTTAGAAAAATATTAAATCTCGTCATTAAATGATCCAATGGGTTGATATGCTGTAAACCAAAACAAACCAATTAAGAGAAATAATGTTTAAACTTTTTTCAAAGAATCAGTAAACCAATTTTTTTTTATAATTGGGATACCTTTCTAAGATATTTGTATGGAAATGCAAGAAAAAGAAACACTAACATTATTAGATAAAATTTGTGCAATGATTATCAAAACAGTGACATAGAAAAGAAAAGTGAAAAGAAATTTTCAAACGTTTTCATAAATTGATGAATGTTGTATTAAAAGATGATAATACACTGTAACCCGGATATAAGAGAGTTGTCGGGACCGGAGAAGAAGTCTCTTATATCCGGGTTTCTCTTATATCCGGGTTTGGTCTATTTTGTTTAGGTAAGTATGGGAACACTTTGGGACCAGAGAAAATCTCTCTTATATCCGGGTTTCTCTTATATCCGGGTTACACTGTAATTTAATCTTGGGATCATTTAACATTTGTGTTGGGTTAAGTTTCCTTCATTTATTCTAATCAGGCGTCCTGTGTACGCCAATAAACTACATCCGGAAGTAAGGCCCATGGCTGGGAGGTTTTGAGGATCATAGAACCACCTTTTAATTGCTGTTGGTCCCAGGTTCACCTTGACCCGGGGTGGTAGTACTTGTTAGAGTCCCATTTATAGGCAAATAGTGAACCCCCAAATGAGGTCAAAAAATGAATATATAAAAATACATTAAAATGAATTACTATCAATTCATTTTCATAGTAAAAAAAAAAATTGCAAAATAAAAACAAATTATCAACAATACATTTTTTAAAAAAAAAATTAATACATATTCTATTCATACCTATCTTAAAATCTTGTCGGTATTAAATAACCCATTCAGGTTGATATACCGTAAAACAAAATAAACCAAACCAACTTTAATTAGTGTGCATCGTGGTTGGCCGTGCATGTGATACTCAATGGAGCCTCGTCTTGACAGACAGAACAATGTTTTGATAACCGTAATGGTAATATTAGACACTTCGAAATTCATTGACCGAGCTGCCAGTACTACTATCGGTTGAAATTTATAAAATCTTTCTGTTAAAACAATTTTTTAGTAAAAATAGGTTTCTCAAGTCCACACTGCTAAGATAAGATGTATTCCTGATGTGTGAGTAGGCACAATTTTTGCAATACGACGTGCCGGAATTGAGGAATAAAGACAGCTTTTGTAACATTCACTAGTTTTTCTTTTCAGGGTCAGAGAGAAGGTATGTAACACATTTCTAAACATTGTTAGCTAGCATAATCTCTTTGTAGAAGAGTTCTCTCTCGTCGCATTTATTTATTTATATTATAAATCCTTAAATAATTATAAATAATTATATAAAATAATTATAATAAATAATTATATAAAATATAATTATAAATGGTCAGATTACTAGTTTTTCTTTTCAGGTCGCCCTAAACATATATCTCTTTTTGTTAATTTATTTATATTATAAATCCTTAAATAATTTGCTTAAAGAGATACATAGGTCGCCCAACATACATTTGTTATTGATTGGGAAAATAAATAAATGAATAAAAATAAATAATAACAAGAAGACCAAAATTTTACCATCTCTAAAAATAGATGTATACTAGACTACCCATAAATCCGTTGGGTTCTTTTTAAAAGGACATAACGATAGAAAATGATGAGGTAAAAATATTATCAATTTCATTATTAATTACATATATTTTAATTTGTGTTTGCAACACAAGTTATTGTAATAAATATTATTACTCAGATTATACATAAATACTTAAATAAAACGCAATAAGAAATTAATAAATGAAAAGTCTTTCGGAATTTGTAAAAAAAAAATGCAGTCCCTGATACACAGAACAACAGAAAAACGACAAAACTTTCAACATATTAAAACTATTAATATGATATCATTTAAATAAATTTAATAATTTTAACAATTCATATATTTTCTTGATGAAATTCAAATGGAAATTCAATGACAAATGTTAAATTACAAATAACAAATTTTCAGAACAAACAATAAATTAACCATACTGGAATCATTGATCCAGGACTAAAACCTAGCTTTAATTTGAAACATCCCATTTAATGCAAGCATTTCCCTGCAGGAATAAAAAAGTTTTTTTTTTTTTTTTTTTAGAATGGAATTGCAGACTGATATTACGCTAAAGATCTTTCCATTCAAGTAATAGTAGCCCCGATGACAATTTATACCAATTTTAGTATTTACTATATTATAAATTTCAAAGGTGAAGGCCTTTCCATAAAAAAAAAAAAAAAAAAAAAAAAAGACAAAAAAGCTTAGGGAAATCCGTATTTATTGAAACAGCATAAAGTATAGATGCCTCCTTTTTGTGTACTTAGTTTCATTTTTTTCTATGTATTTTTTCAAAGAAGTAATTATATTTTATCATTATACATATTTGTTTCTCCATCACACTTATTTCAAAATACGTAACGGCTGCAAACCAACGTGCATCTATTTTATTTATTTACCTTCAAGTCATGTGGCACAGTTTCCAACTATATAGAATACGTTTTACAATGACACGCCCACACAGCCTCTTCACCTATCACGTAGTTGACAAACAGCCGAGATATTTGTTTATAAAAATTTTTTAATGTAGTGTAGTAAATTGTATAAATATATGTTGTGTTATGTATATTTAAGTTTATCTAACAATGTTGTTATAATGTATTAAGAATGTTTATTATTTTTCAAACACATAATAGCTGAAATATAATATACATGTGTTTGTTTATATATAAGAATTGATATATGAATGTGTATCTAAAACAAATACTGAATTTCCCATCTAAAATGCCGTAAAAACAGAAAAATGGCCCTAGCTAAAGAACCCCTTGTCGAACCTTAGTGAAAATTTTCACTGCACTGGACAGGGGTTCAAGGTATAATATTTTCCTAAAATGGTTGGGGTGTTATGTATCGTTTAAGTTGCATCTCGGGAACAAACATATATACATGAAAAATTAAAGTTTTAATATTATACAGATTCATAATCACTAGGCCATAATGTCATATTTCGACCAACTCACCAGAAACCACCTCGACCAGGATACGAACATCAAAGTCTAGCGAGCGAATCAGAAACAAGATTTGTTCCTAACCAAGATATGAAGTTACTGATCATGGACCTATCAGAAGCCAAGATGCAATTTCGAAGCGGATATCCTTGCATCGATAGATACGTTTATAAAGAACTTATGTCAACTTAAATAAGAATCGATGAATTCATTTTCATCAATTCTCCAATGCAGCGGTCATCGTAACATACCCAGAGCCGAAATACGAGATATGCGTGACCTATACAGTCTCGCATAGATTCATACAACTCCTACCTTCTTCTACCACTGACGACCTAGACGTCAACACAGTCATGTGTTGGCGCTAAACTAAAGCCTGGCATCGGTGTTAACCATTGCTAATGAGGGTTACTGAGTCGTGGTTATCGCTTCTCTACTGTAAGTGGACCTATGTTTCTCCTCATTTTAGATAGGAAAAGTTGCTCAGCCCCGGGAATTCCCGGCAGCATCTTCGTTACATTAATGAAGTTGGGTCAGTATAATACCGATGCCAGCGTGACAGAAAAAAAAAAAACAATTTTTGTCCTTAGCCCATATACCTAAGTATGCATATGGTTCTCCCCGCGTTAAAATGACCTTGTGTCTCATCTAGCCTTGGTCGGAAGGCCGGGTAAATATCTAGATACTCCCTTCACCCTTTTGAAGCGAGGCGACTGCTACATTTGAATACATACATAGTCTATCTCTCTCTTTCACTCTCGTACGCACAAGGACATTTACATGGGAACTTTTGAAAATCCAACATATCTACCATTCTCTATATCTATTGTGTTATTTTTTTAATCGTTATCACTCCATGCAAGGTAGAAAACCACTAAAACAAAAGGGGGTCACAAGGTGTGTAAGAATTAGAAACAGAGGCATTAATAATGAGCGGGAAAAGAGTAATAAGGAGGAAAGTAGATAGCGATTGACATTGCATTTAAATTTTTAAAGATTAAAATTGGCTGGAGTCGGAAGTGTTATAGAGGAGTTTCACAGTGGATGCTTGTATTTCACTAAGTCGGTCCTAAAATAGGTTCGACGTACAAAACGTTAGAAACTTGATATAAGAGGTAATGACGCAGCAATTTAGTTGTTGTGGCTGATACTTTAATATCCGACTAACAGTCGTCCGACATCGACTGACTGACCAACTCACTGAGAGTATTTAGCCCCCCCCCCCACTGGGGCAGCGTGTGGCACAAGGCCGGTTTTTTAATGTGGGATCTCCGAGCCAGTGGGCTCGGCCAAAAATATGCCCTTTGAACCCGTATAAACGGGTTCAGGGTCGGTTTACCTCCCCGAAAGAGACTCCGCCCTTCGGCGTAGCCTCGTTCGGGTTCCTCCCCGCCCGAAGGCAGAGAGTTCAACCGGTCAGCTGGTCGTCCGACTTCAGACTGAACTCAGACCAACTCACTAGTATTTAGTCACCCCCCACCCACGTGGGCATCATGTGGCACAAGGCCAGTTTAACGTGGGATCTCCGAGCCAGTGGGCTCGGCCAAAAATATGCCCTTTGAGCCGTATAAACGGGTTCAGGGTCGGTTTACTTCCCCGAAAGAGACTCCGCCCTTTGGCGTAGCCTCGTTCGGGTTCCTCCCCGCCCGAAGGCAGAGAGTTCAACCGGTCAGCTGGTCGTCCGACTTCAGACTGAACTCAGACCAACTCACTGAACGACTGCGACTGCTACTACTCCTACTTATTATAGGTGGGAGAGTCTATTAACTACAGAATAGGCGTGTTCCACTATAGGAAGGGAGTTCCACAAGTGAGAAGTGAGAGATAAGTAACTATTAGCATAGAGGTTACGGCTATATCCAGCTAGCTCAACTGTAAATTAATGAGATCTCGACGATAGTCTTATACTGCGCTTAAATTAAAAAATTCTAGCGACCATAGCGAAGATCTCAACTGAACAATTACCATGAAAGTATTATATAAAAATTTATTTCGTATATATTAACACTGTGCATTTTCTTTCAATCCTTACACAAGACGACCTAGATCTGTGGTGCTAACGAAACATTGTCATAAGGTAACCTCCACTATCCATAGTACAACCCTAATATGCAAATAAAAGAATCCATTTGTTTTTGTGGCAGAAGACAACTTTTCATCGACTGAAGAAGGCGGGGTTGGGGGGGTTAACTGAAATTAGAATTAATTGAAATTTGTTAAGAGTATGAATGAGATATTTTTCTGAAGTTTACGAAGAAAGCGCGAACGTATTTCTGCCGTTTTCTTTGATATACATTTGTGTAGTTGGATTTTCAACTCTATCAAATTTAGGCACTGAAATCCAAACATTTAAGAAGAATGTTAGATGACGAAACACATGTCACTTCCAAAAATCTCACGAAGTATTCAAGAATTACGTTCTTCAGCTCAAACGCATTTATCCCAATAAAATGGTAAGTTCATTTTTTAAAAAATCATTTCACCTCTACTATAGAAGGGGTTGCTGAGTATGAGAGAATGTCAGAAAAAATAATAACGAAAACAGAAGATAAAGATTGGCATGGCATCTAAACTGACTGGAAATCAAGAAGCCTACATTATTTGGACTGTTATCCTCATCTTCATTGCCATATTCACAACGTTTCGACAGGTGATTGGAATTTCGAATCGAACCCTTTATTTCCAGGGTAGATTGTTCTAGTTCCACGTGCCATGCCTTTTCCGGATGTTTCAGTTATTTCCCTTTAACTCAACTCTCCAAGTTTGGTTCACCAATGCTGTGGCCTGGTATTGAACTCACAACTCTTTGGGTCTATTCACTAGATCTAACCAACGTCTTTATCAACTGGGCCATGACTCCTCAAGAGGTATAGACTGATAAACAAGAAGCCGAAAGAGAGTTTCACAAGCGAGAAGTGCGACAAAAGAAACCGTTAACAGAACTTACGGTTACATTTTGCTATTTCAGCTGTAAATTGATGAGACCTTGCCGCCAATCTAGTACTGCGCTTAAATTCATAAAGTCGAGGTACGAAATAGGAAAGTTCATCAGAACAATTGCCATGAAGATATTTTTATAGAAAAGGCTACGTTACGGTGGTGGGAAAGTGATTGTGTCTCAGAAGCCAAGCTAGGACCAATAACAATGCAGATTCTTCTTCACATTTTATCAATACTCTCTAAATAGCATAACCGAAGAACCAGACCAGATGTGGCAGCAAAGCAAGGACGAATGGCTGACTTACAAAGTGTAAGATAGATTCTGGCGGGAAAAATTGTCTAGCATGACACAGTGATACACTTTTTTCAGTAGCAGACCTAAATCAAATTTATACGACATAATTATGCATTGTTAATAATTTATAATTAATTACCTGTTCATTTTTTAATTATTAACTTGTCATTGAATTATTTCTTTCATGTGCATTTTCAGTTATATAGTCATGTGGTGAAGAAATTTATGCCTTCAACTTGTTTCCTAAAAATTGCTTGTAAAGCTTTGATTTAACAATAAATTTAAGATCAGATAAATGGTCATTAAGACTTGTCAGTAAGTGCTTTTATGATTCTTTTTATAGCTGGTACGCTATTATAAACGCGAATTGGTAGTGAATATTGCAAAGAATATTGAAGTAAGAAATATAGCAATCAAGTAAAACCAACGAAGGAGAATTGATTTGAAAGATTTATTTATTATTGTTCGTTTGAATCTGTCTATCTACTCAGTCTGTTCATATCTATCTATCTATCTATCTATCTATCTATCTATCTATCTCACACATTCTGTCCGCAAAAAAGGTTGTCCATGAATTCTTGTGTCCTTTGGGAGATAGCGTTTCCACTGTCACTAATCTAGTCATAGAGTTAAATTCTGACATTGGTCATACAAGCACTACACTCTCTCATAGGTTAAGCTGTCATTTATCGAAACTTTGCGCAATTCGTGCACATATCGATAATCATATCACAAATATCCAAAATACAACTATTGACATAAGACAAACATTAGTAGATAATACTAAAATACTATATAACACTAGTTAGTATTATATATTAGTATTAGTAAAGTAAGATTCAAAATATTCGAAGTTATTATTATTATTATTATTATTATGCAATTGAAACAACGTGTATTAAATATCTTTTACTGCAGGAAACGGTATTTTAATGTCTGTATAAAATATTTGATGTGCACATCAAATAATAAGAATAATACGCATAAAATATTTGATGCATTCATTTCCCAGTGAAGTCAAACTCTGCGAAACCATTCTACACATGACGTTATTCATACAATATATTTTGAATGTGGCGTTCCAAAAAATACTTGGATAACGCCATCAAAATCTTGTCTGACATTGACAACATTTAGTTCTTGATAATGCTTGAAACGGTCGAAAGTACTCAAGCAAGAACACATGAACTCATGAAATTTGGAGAGTTTAATCACAATCTATTTAAAAATGATAAAAATACAATTAAAAAATACCAGAAAGACCTCGTCGATGGTATCTAACAAAATTTAGCATAAATGAATTCTTATGTATAGATAGTACTCCTGAGTATGACGATGAACTACATCCAGCAGCAAGGCCTCTGATTGGAGATTTTGAGAATGGTAGAACCACCTCTGTTGTTTCCAGGTCCACCCTGGCCCGGAATGGTAGCGA
Source organism: Acanthosepion pharaonis (assembly GCA_903632075.3). NCBI lineage: Eukaryota > Metazoa > Mollusca > Cephalopoda > Sepiida > Sepiidae > Acanthosepion > Acanthosepion pharaonis. Next base: position 388,912 of record CAHIKZ030001238.1, read on the forward strand.
TTGCTGGGGTCCGAGCTACGGGCGAATAGTGAACCCGCAAAGAAAAACAAAACACTGTGAAAGCATAAAAATACCTATTTATAGTAAAATGACCAACAATACAGTTTGCGATAGATAAATTGTCATTTAAATTACGCAGAATTGAAAATACCAAAGTTCTGTCTTTTTGTCTGCTTTCTCTCAACCCTGACAAAGCTTTAATAAAAGGGAAACAGATTGATAAACGTTTCCAATTTGTTCTTTATCTGTCGGATTCCGAGCCATATTTGATCAGCATTTTGATTTTTAATTCATAGTGTTTAAGCCTTTTTATTATATCCTTACTCTGTCCTGGACATTGAGTTCTACCTGGATTCTATCCTCTTGGAATAATTTTTTTTATACAAATATATATGTATGTGTATGTATGTATGTATATATATTTATATATTTTGCATATGTATGTGTATATTTACCACTAATATTATTATCTATCTATCTATCTATCTATCTATCTATCTCTCTCTCTCTCTCTCTCTCTCTATATATATATATATATATATATATATATATAATATGATATAACGATATATAATTTTGTATAATTTCATATATCAACAAACAGGGTTCTAAGCCAGTTGTGTACATTTGCGTTCCGAACAATTACGTACCAGACAAAATTGCGTCCCTCGACAAATGTGTCCCTGGATAATTGCGTACCGCTGATAATCTTTTGTAACTTTCAAAGGCAATTACCATAAATTTTGAAAAAAATCATAGGTAGTAATCATAAATTTTTTAAAAGTAATAAAACAAAAAATAATTAAAAGTTTATTTTTGTTTAAAATGCAATGGCAGATTAACAGTGTTGCATACTTTGCCAGTATGTTTTTGTTTCATATGCGTTTTTCTTATGGTAGTGATAGCTGTAATTTTCGTTGTCTTGTCGGAGTTAACTCCTCCTTTAGTTCGTTAACCCTTTCACCAGGGGTCTCTCTTCCCTGGCTATAAATAGTCGCTGACCCTTCGCCTCTTCCTCTCTTTTTCATCAGGCTTTTCAGCCTTACCACCTCGCAGAGATAGCGTTTCCCAAATGCTGGGAACACGCTAAGCACAATACACGTACGTACGAACACTCACCACACACACACACACACACACACACACACACACACACACACACACATATATATATATATATAATATTCACACACACACACACACACATAATATTCACACACACACACACTCTGTCCATTGTAACTGTCCATGTAACCTTTCTTGTTATTAATACATATATTTGTATATATATATTTATCGGTCTTGTGTTTGTTTTTCTTTGCCTTCTTTGGACTTAATTAAAGTCCAACTTTCTCATGTAGTTGGACCGGCCAGCAGGAAAATCTTAACCCCACATGTGTTCTTCTACTTCTACTCAACAACATCACAGCCACGGTCCACTACAGTCTACAAATATTTTCCACCAGTATTTGATCTGAATTTAGCCATGGGTTCCGAATAAAAATATAATCTATAAAACCCAGAATCTATGAGATATTTGTGGTAAACACTATTGGAGTGAACTGAAAATGCTAGCTTAATTTTTCTTGCATTAAAAAAGAAATTTATCACTTTTTTTGTATTCATGGTAACTACCTTTCTGTTTGTTTAGTGTAATTAAAGGTATTGGTGTGCAAATTTCTATATTAAACAACTCTTTAAGAAAATGGTAACTTAAAAAAATTATCAGAGGTACACAATTATACAGGGGTGCATTTGTTTAGGGACACAAATGTCCAGGGACCCAATTGTCTGGTACGCGATTACCCGGGACGTCCATCCACCCAACAAACAGTATTTAGAAAAATAGTATGACAAAAAAAGTTTTTGTGACGCGTTTCATCCGATGAAATCCTAACAAATGAAATGCGTCACAAAAACTTTTCCGATGATTTGGATCGTGATTACGATACTAATATATATATATATAATATATATATATATATATATATATATATATATATATATATATATATATATATATATACGATGCAATGAGAACGAAAGTAATACATAAACTGTAAGGTTCACAGCATTAATCCAAAAAAGGGCTCGATACCGACAGTAGAGCGATAATTATTTATTATAATTTTATCATTATATATGATAAAATTATATATATATATATATATATGCTAATGTCCATACTCTCTTTCTATCTCAGACAGACTGTTCCTATCTATCTATCTATCTATCTATCTATCTATCTATCTATCTAATCACTTTAGTCTCAGAACCATCTCTTCCACGGCAAATGACTGCCTTCTCTTAAAACTGTCATTCGACTTTTCAATATTGCACGCGCTCAACACGATATCACGCACTAGATTGACCCAAACGCTTGTCCAAAATAACATTCCTTTCTCTTATCCCCGTCTCCATCTCTCTCTTTTCATCTTTCTTTCTTCCCTCTTGTTCTCTTCCCCATTTTTCTACCAATCACGTGTTCGTGGAATGTGCAATATAAAACTGTCTCCGCTTTTCACTTATTTCTTCTCTAGCTTCAAAATCTCTCAACAAGTGCCGTTTTTAAAAAGAGAAACTAAAAGCACTGAAACATATTCATTAAAAGTTAGTTTACTGACAGTTTTTAGGAACATTAAACTAGTTTGGTATTTTAGTAGAGTGATCACAGCAAAAATAAAAAAGTATTTTTTCTAATATTTGTATAAGTTAACGGAACATTGTTCTTGATAATTGTGGAAAGAAAAGAAGAAAAATGATGAGGAATTCGAGAAATAATAATAATAATAATAATAATAATAATATCGAGCAGTATCCGTGAAATTGAATTTTCTGATGAATTATAATTCTTAATTTAATGAGTGAATAAGTTCCTTGCCAGTTCTATCCATGGAAATTCTATTGCATCGTTAAATATTTACGCTAACAAAATATCGCAACGTCATTATTTAAAGAGGATACAAATGAAAAAAATTCAAAATGAACAAGGTTTTCTATTTCACTGAAGCAGACATTAAAACACAAGAGCGTTATCGCTTGCTCTATCTTCCTTTTCTTTCTTTCTTTCTTTCTTTCTTTCTTTCTTTCTTTCTTTCACTGAAACCAAACAACGTAAGAGATGAGATTATCATCACCAGGCCGAAACATCTAAGAATCGGAGAGAAATAATAATAATAATAATAATAAACATACCTAAAAAAACAACGATCCACTCCTACAAATGGTAAAACACCAAATCCACTCCATCAACAAAAAAGCTGCGCTCTTCAAGAAACAGCTTAATATACCTGAAATCATACCAACAAAAAACGAAGTGAATAACATCTATGCCAAACAAATAAAACAGAAAGCAAAACAATTTGGCCAAATGAAATAACAAAAAAAAAAAACAACAAAAAAAACTTAGAGGACAAGGCATTGCATGGCAAATACTTAAAAAGAACGAAAAAAGCAGATGTGGACTAACAGAAAACACATCAGTGGCTGAGGAGCACCAGGTTGAAAGCTGAAACAGAAAGCCTAATTATTGCAGCTCAGGACCAAGCCTCGCAACCAGATCCTATCACTGTCACATAATCAAGGCTGGAACTAACCCGAAATGCAGAATATGCGGAAAAATATGATGAAAGTGTCGACCATATTATCTCAGAATATCCGGAACCTGCAGAAAATGAATATAACCACAGACATAACAAGGTAGCAACATATGTGCAGTGGAAGATATGCAAAAAGCACAAAATCGAAACCACTGAGAGATGCTATGAGCACCAACCAGACACAGTTATCCCAAAATAACGATGTAAGTATCCTCTGGGACTGGCAGGGAAATAATAGCTAACAGACCTGATATTATCATAAAAGACAAGAAATTCAGGAAATGTATGCTTATTGACATTGCAATAACATCTGAGAGAAACACATCCATGAAAGTTATCAAGAAATTGTTCAAATGCAAGGACATGGAGATCAAGATTAACAGGATGTAGGGAATGAAGACTGGGGCCGTACTAATAGTAATCGGAGCTCTGGGCCCCGTGAAAAAAGGAATGGACAATTTTAAAGTGTCCAAAGGTAACATCAACATACAAGTTGCCCAGAAGATCGCTTTACTAGGAACATCCCATATGTTAAGAAAAGTGCTACCAATTAAATGACAATTCTCCAATATGCCCTAAGGACCATAGTTTGGACCCGGCTCTACAAGATACAAAGCAGGAAACATAACATTCACACATGATAATGATAATATTCAATCATGAAAGAAGGTTGTAAATACAAACGAGATCTACATTTAGTAGATTCTGTAGAAACCCAAAACAGAACCCAAGAACCAACTGTTGCAGCAAAAAAATATGAAAAAGAAAGTCAAGGATAAAGCGCTTGAACAGATGAAACAACACTGGGAAAACAAACCTCTGCATGGCCAATATCCATAACGTGCTAATAATGCCTATGTTGATAAAGTTAACAGTCATTAATGGTTATGAGCATCTGGATTAAAGGCTGAAACAAAAGGCTTTATTCTTGCAGCGCGAGATCAGTCGTTTCACTAGGAACTTTCAGGCAAATATCATGCATAATAGTGTGGATCCAAAACACAAGTTCTGTGACAAATATCAGGAAACCATAGACCATCTAATCTCAGGATGTTTTGTATTTGCGCTAAATGAATATAAAAATCGTCACGATAGAGTGGGGCAATATTTACATTGGACAATTTGCAAACACTTTGGAAAATTGTTAAATACTGGTATGAACATCACCCAGCAACGGTTACAGAAATAGAAAACGTCATAATTCTATGAGATTACACCATCTTTACAGACAGGAAGATTGAAGCAAATAGGCCTGATATAATTGTCAAAGGACGAAAAGAAAAAAAACTTGCCTACTTATTGATATGGCTTGCCCAGCGGACTGTAACATAGCAACCAAGGAATTTGAAAAACTATCGAAGTATAAAGACTAGTGAAATCGAAATAGAAAAATGTGGAAATTGAAAACAAGAATAGTACCAGTTATAGTAGGTACACTTGGAATGATAAAAAAGGAACACAACAACACATTGAGAAAAAAATCACTGGAAATCCCAGCTTAAGAGAAATACAAAAAATTGTCTTGATAAGTACAGCCCACACACTAAGAGCTTTATCTTTGTAACGCTAGTGATGCTAGAACAAATAATCATGAAATTTAACCATAACAATACGCAACTACCTGCCTTAGGTATTCCCGCAGACTTTGTAGGTAGTGTAACCATGACAGAAATCGAAATATAATAATAATAATAATAATAATAATAATAATAATAATAATAATTTGCTACCTGATAGAAGTCTCCTCTCCATTTAACACAATATCGACAACTACAACCATTTAAAGTATGAAATTATGAATGTTTGGGAAGAACTAACAGAGAAAGTAAATCCAGTACCAGTGATTATTGGAATACTGGGATGTTGTACAAAATTATAATAATAATAATAAAAACTTTGCAGATATTGGATAGTGATTTAGAAATAGAGCCATTACAAAAAGCAATAAGAAGGATAGTTTGATCTCCTCATTTTAGGTGGGAGAAGGTTCCCGATCCTGTTGATTCCAACCCCGCAGCAGCATATTCTTCATTGCACTAAGAGAGGTGGGGACCCGGTGTAATATCGATGCCAGCATAAAAGTGACCGCGGAGAATGAAGAATTTTTATCCTTGGCCAATATGCATACTTATGTGTATGGGCTCTCCGCTATCTATCTTTGACCTCCACTGAGTTAGGGTGTGACACAAGGTCAGTTTGTTTTAACGTAAGGATTCCGAGTGGAGACACTCGAGCCACTGGTCAATTTCTTGATTTAGTCATAGTTTGTCTTAGCTAGTCAAAAACCACGCTATGGAACAGATCCTAGGATGCTGTCCAAGCAGCGGGGAGTGGGGCGGTACAGAACAGATACTACAACAGCATCTCCTCCGCTCCAGGTGGGTTCCTCCCCCCATGTGTATGGGTTCTCATCGTAAAAAAAAATCGACTTTGTGTCACATTCTGCCATAGTAGAGAGGCCGGATAAATATATAGCCTACTTTAAATTAGTATTGGATGCAGCCGATGAAAAAAAATGACGGGTTTATTTTCTTAAGTTACGAGAGGTGACCTGAAGATAAACTTCTTACCAGTAACCAAGTTCATATGTTTTGCGGAAGCAAAATACTACTACTACTACTACTACTACTACTACTACTACTAATAATAATAATAATAATAATAATTAGAAGAAGAAGTTACCCTGGAAAAGTAAAGGTGATGTACATTGTACCATTTTAATTAAATATCTTTTGCTTTTGTTTCATACGAATTCCAAGAGACGCAGAAACCCATAATTTCCAACACAATGCGTCGCCTGTGCATTCATTCATACACTTAGTCGAGACAAAACCACTTCATAATAATTACTTAATGCAATGTGCAGACATTCCATTATATTTTATCTTCTGATAATTATTGAACTGTTGTATAAGAAGAGAAGTGGGACACGTTTTTTGAAGGGCGGTCCAAATGCTAACACACCACTTGAAACAAAGAAAAATGAACCATACGCTTTTTCGGGAAGTGAATGGGTCTCTGCCAGGCTACGCCATTGCCGACGACACTAGATTCAATAGCTAAATGCTAAAAACTTCAAAGTCTATATTCTGGTTACAACTAAATTTGAAGTCACTGACATAAAAAAAATATTTTAATTAAAGAAAATAATTATAAAAAAGTTGTTTTTTTTAAACATTAATGATTATACTTCATTTCATTTCAAACTAATTTGGCCATGTAATTTTGGGTAATTCTAAGTTTAAGCGACGTAAAATAAATTTCTATTCCATGAACGGCGTAAAATCAACAAGACCAAAATATATATACGTTTATTAAAATTAAACATTATTACAACGGGTAATGGTGGACTACGCAGCAAATAAATACGGGGCTGTTCTTGCACTACTGACGCCACACGAATTCGTGAAGATGCGACGTGAACAACACCTCAGAAGTACCAAACTTTCGATGCAGTTTATGCCTGACGCGCATTCAAAGATTTTTCGCGTTTTGAGTATGGATAGTGTTATCATCAGGATCCATAAAATACTGCTAAAGAACGCCATAAGAATAAATCCCGTAGTTGATTTTCTCGATTCCAGCATAATATTCTGAATATATGGCTACCCAGCCATCTGAAACAGTATGGCTTTCAGGTTGAATAATATACAATCGCTTCTTTCAGAGTTTCTGCTCACCGATCCGGCACCTCAATTAAAAAACACTTTCCAGACCCCCGCTCGTTACCACCGAATACACAATGGCTAGGGTGCCACTGGTCATTCTGATATTTACGATGAGAAAACATTTAAAGATATAAAATAACATTTTATTTTACGCCGTTTAAGTGAAACAAAGCATTAGCAGATTATTTTACGCCGCTTGTGTGTAGGATTACCGTATTTTTTATTCACATCCGGATTTTTTGATGGCTGTCACTGGCAACAACGAGACGTCAAATCTCAGACTTAATTGCTTTATTGTGTCCGTCCTTCAAAACGTCACAATTTGTAATGTTTTCTTTCTTTCTTTCTTTCTTTCTTTCTTTTCTTTTCTTTCTTTCTTTCTTTTGTCGAGAGGCGGGAAGTGGGTCACTATTTGTCCGAGTTTTGCCATTACGTATCAACCTCTAGGGGATATGCCCAATTTGGTTAAGGTCAAGCAACTGATAAGCAAATATGTAGATATTTACTCTATCCCATCTTCAATCACCTATACAAAACATATGCATGTTAACACTCCCAATCAGATACGGTCAAAAGACATGAGAATTATGTCTGGTGTAGAATCAGACCATTTATTATTATTTGATATCTTCTCCGACTTTTTTCAGATGATAATATCTCATAAGACAGCTTATAGACATTTTTTTCCAGGCAATGCTGCTACCTTCGCCCTTCCAATGATGTCAGTCACCCACAAAGCATCCTGTATGGTAGAAAGATTCCTGGAAATAGTTCCAAGTGCGCCAACCACAAAAGGGATAACTTGAGCTGCTCTTTAGTGCAATTCTCCGATTTTCTCTATCAGAACTTGGTCCTTCGGTATTTCGCTTTCACCATGTTCTTATCCCAAGCGAGCGCAAAGTCGATAGTATCAAGATAAATTCAAAGCTGCCGTTGTGCACAAGTGTGATATTAGGATATTATTATTTAAAAAAAGGTATTTCTGACCTGCATTTGTTTTATAATCACATGCAAAGATGTAACTAATGAACAAGGGCATGTGAATGATGGGATTTTTTGTTGTTTCCACTTAATCAAACAGAGGACAGCTATTAACAAAAAAAAAAAAAAAAATAATGGACAAAGCTCTTGGCAGAATATGGACTGTTCTTGTTAAAACTATTTTTGGGGTTTCCTGAAGAGATGGTACACCTGAGACTTTTCTGGTCTGTTGTTGATTTCCATTTTTTATCAGACCCAAAGCTCCAACCACATCAGGAATATTTTTGTTATTATTATTATGAGTAGTAGTAGTAATATTGATATTTATTGTAGTATTTTAAAATATTTTTGACCTGCATTTGTTTTAGAATAACATACTAGAACATAACTAATGAACAAGGACAAGTGAATGATGTTTTTTTTTGTTGTTGTTTCCACTTAATCAAGAAAAAAACGGCTATTAACAAAAAACTTAAATGGACGAAGCTTTTCGCAGGATATGGGCTGTGCTTGTTAGAACTATTATGGGGATTTCTTGAAGAGATGGTACACCTGCGATTTTTCTAGTCTGTTGTTGAGTTCCTTCTTTATCAGATCCAAAGCTCCAGGACACTCCTCAATATTCTAGCTGGTCTCAGGAGTGCTATAATCTGGAAAGTCTTAATTCGGATGTACAGTTCTAGCCACTTCCCTAGGTTTTTCAAGATTCGTTTCCAAAGCTCAAACCATGATTAACTCGACTATCATCATTATGTTCTATAATTCCTCCAATTCTCTAATGAGGATCAGGTAGACAATTTTTCTCATTCTTTTTTTATTCTGTAATTTGAAAGCGCATGGGAAACATTTCCTAATGCAGCCCCCCATCCCCAACACACACACACACACACACACACACACACACACACACACACACACACACACACGCACACACGCACACACTGCATTTGACGTCCCAAAAGGGAAGAACCCGCATTTACACAGGGAATGGGTTGTGTAAATCTTATCTCTCAATCCATTCACCTAATATTTTTAGTGAATATCTATGAGGATGATACAATAGTATATAGGGGAAGCTACAAAAATACATATGACCAGACACTGGCAGCCGATCTCTTTTCTAACTGAAACCCAAACCGGTAATTTTCCATCATCACCGAGCAGGTCCTGAATTTTCGCCTACTGCGTTGAACCGGTATTCTCTCAAGGAGGCCCCCTTGCCTTGGCCGCTTATTCGGACTTAAGCTCACCCCTGACATATATATGATCAATCGCTAAAAATGCTGGGAAAATGGACGGTTCCTTGTATCACTCCAGTAAGTACATGAAACCTATTTGCTACGCTCTACCTTTACAAGAGCCAGATCAACTCGAAAATGGAGTAATGCAGCCATATCTAGGCTGGAGCTGCCCAGTCTTCACTTTCTGTTGTGGAGTAAATAAGACACCCCAGGTAACAAAATGAACTAGGCAAGACGCCTTAAATAAAGAACTCAAAGTAAGACGGACGAAGTTCATTGGAGTTATTCGGTGATAATTTTTAGTGACGTCACAGCGAGTAGACTAAACGAGATAGAATATTGTTACCGCCAATCTCGATAGCGTTCAAAAGCGTCTATGCAGCATTGTGCGTAATTAATTATTTTTCCACACTACAACCGATTTCCCATAGAAGAAACGCCTCAAGCTTCTTGCTTCTCTATCGCTATTTTCACCGAAAACCTTATGATAAACTACATTCTTTTGTTCAGTGCTAACATTCACACCTAAGATTCCACCATGCCAGGTACCTCTTTCTAACATATTTTCATGAACTGCACTTCTTATCTTTTACGCTTACGCTTATACAACAACCATCTTTAGTAGCCCTCTACCTTGAGTGGCTCCTAGGTTTTGCATAGAGTGAACATTACTAAAATATGTGTATTTACAGGGTGCGAAAGATAAACTGTCGTCTAAGTTACACAAAAATAAAAATAACACTGACATCTCATTTTAACAGATATATTTACCAAAATTACACTATGTTGAAATACTAAAGAGTAAATTTGTTCAATAAAATCGCCATTGACTTCAACCACGGCCTCTGATGACTTCACAATCTTCTGCAACTCATCTGAGCAGTCTCATGTTTAAGTTGGTCAACGCTACCATAATCCTTGCCTTCAGTTCATATTTGGTGTTACAAGGAGTTTTTTTGGCCTCTCGCTCAACTGCGCCACACATTTAATAATCAAGGGGGTTGCAATGTGGGGAGTTATGTCGCCAGATGCAAGGGGTGATGCAGAAATTGTCTGACAGCCATGCTTGTGTGGCATGGGTTGCCAGATATAAGGTCTTCCGGCAGCCATCCTCTTGACCCAGGGCGGCATTACCTCCTCAGGGGACTTGATGTAGACATCCGTGTTGAATTTGAGGCCCTCAGCAACAAATTCGGGAGTTCTTTTCTTATCAGATCGTTCAGATTGAGTTTTCCGAGTTACTGTACTTTCGCAATCACTATTACACTCACCCAACTCTTTCCGAATCCTCTGCACTTTCCTCAGATTAAGAGCTAAACATTCTGAAGTGTTTGAGTTTCCGGTGCGAATGCCAAGCAGTACAGCATGCTGTTTTCAAATTTCTGGCGAAATGGATTACGTCATGGTGCTCTTGTTCTCACAGACGTTGCCCAAATGAACCTACTATACTGTATAGTAAACAAAATCAAAAGTAAGAAACGCGCTTGCGCGAAATTAATAATATAAAACTACGACAATTTACCTATCGCACCCTGTATATCTTGAAAAAGGCTTGAAAAAAAGTTACTTATATGTCATGAAGGCAAACGAAGAAGAATTTACATAAGTCTAACATTTTTCTCTGTTACTAGTATAATCAGTGCTTCTTGAAGAATAAATAGGTATCGACAAGAAGTAAGCTCTTGCTCTAAAGATGTCACGAAGAATCGAATATGGCAGCCAAACGACCCCCTAAATCGAGAAGCAAACCAAATTGCTCTAATTATTGATGTTTTATTATGTCTTGGCTACTTAATTTTCCAATATTTCCGGTGGATGTGTGATAATTTTCACGATTATGTCACGCCAACATAATGCCTCATAGCTTTCTCGGTCGTCTTAAAAAATTGTTTATGACATCACAGATGTTGAAGTATTCAGTTGTTAAGCGTTAAGTGCTGTTCAACTATTCAAGGAATTTAGCCGTTAAAGAAAATTATTTATCCAGCACTTTTATTCGAAGTAGTCTCATTGAGCATTTTGCGCACTAGCTCCCAAAGTGTACTTCTCACAAAACGTAGCGTTAAATGTCCGAATTGTACTATGATTTGCTTGTCAGTGTCGCATTTTCTAGGGAGCACACAACGAGGCTCGTAGATAATACTCAACCAGAGTAGCCTTGCAAACCATTATCCCATGCCGGGCTGCCCATTCATTTGGAACGCGTTCAATAATACATCTGAATACATATTCATAAGTGGAACTCGTATATACGATCCCTTCATAAAGATGCATGAAAAATGGTAGGTTCTCTATACCACTGCAGTAAATACCAGATTCCTGCAAGAGGCAGAAAATCGATTTGCTGTCATATATGGTTTGGATCTTCCCAGTCTTCACTTTCCGGTCTTGATAGAGTCCAAGAGTGTCTAGAGTGGCTCTTAGGTTTGTACAGAATGAACACCAATAATATGTATATATATATATAATTATTGTAATCGATATTTGTTTTGGTAGGATCCACCTAATCTGCATAGTGGAATTACCGACCATATAAATATGGTTGGTACCGGGAAGAGAAGGGGAGAAATCAAGAGATTCAACCAGAGACTCTGCCCGACTGCGACTAAGTCAACACATTCTCCAGGAACGGTCTTCCCAGGAATATACAAAAGACTATATGTAAATATTGTGTACACTTTCTTGTTTCAATACATTTTGTTCTAGGTACATTTTGTGTTGCATTATTATTCCATGCATTAGTCAAGTTTCAACAATATTAAAAGATAGCGTAACAAAATTAAATGATTAATTAAGTCTTCTGAAGAGTGGATGTAATTTCTATTTGTCATGCCAATGTTTTTTGCGAAATAAAATTCTGCTTCGGATGACGCTGGAAAAATCAGCGAAACATGTCAAACCGAAGGTGTCCAAATTGTCTTTTTTATATATATATATATATATATATATATATATATATATATATTGTTACGTTAGCCTAATATTTGTACCCTCACCTCAGATTTTATAAGTATACTAGCAGTAGAGCCCGGTGTTGCCGGGGATGCAACAGTAAGAGATAGATCAAGCATCGACCATCATAAAGACTGAAAAATAAAATTGACAAAGATTATTGTTTAAGGCTGACGGACACACGCATGTCTTAATTAGTTTTATGGGGGGGGGGCTTTTTTACGAATTGGTCAAACCCAAACTCAAATAAAAACATTGTTTTCAATCGTTATGAGTCTATCGATTGAATAGAATTTTATTATAAACAATTGTCTTGTAAATGGAATTTTTAAAGCATTCTGAATGTAAAATAAAGAAAAAAGTGTGCAAGACAATAAGTAACACTACCTGCCAAAAAAAAGTGAAGTTTTGTTGAAATCGGTTGAAAAATGTAGGAAATCCAACCCCATATATAAACGAACACACACACACACACACACACACACACACACACACACAGCCAACCTGGGTTTTATAATAAGTATAATTCGATATGAGTTGCCCCCCTTTCATTCTGGCGACAGAATCGTGTTTTCAAATTGATTTCATGCAAAAACAATTGTGTTTTTCCTATTTTGGCGCTGTCAGAACCACCGCAAGGTAATTTTACATAGTCCTGAGAAGTTTTGTTGAAATCGGTTGAAAAATGTAGGAAATCCGGTCCAATATATAAACGTACACACACACACACACAATCTGCGTTTTATAATAAGTAAGATTTTAAGTATATTTTGTATGTGCGACGAGACATAGGAATATTAATAACTTCCTTATTTCTTGAAAAAGCAATTGAATCAGGACCGGTTCTCGGAAGAGAACCTCTCATTTCCTGTCTGGTTCTTGATCGTAGGCCAGACGAACGCTGTTTGACAAAAAGTGCAAGTGACCCCAACAGTATTCCATGAATGACGCCTACGCATTTTTCTTAGGCTGGCACGTGACGGTTTTGTTTCGCGCATGTCGGGGTAACAGTTCAGTAACAGAGTAGTAATTAAGAAGACAGAAGATAACGATTGATACTGCTTTTAAATTTTTGGAGATCAAAATTAATTGGGAACAAGATCCCGGAAAAATTCCACAAGCGAGCAGTGCGACAGATAGAAATAAACTTTATGCTTTCTCGTAGATCAATTTCCATTAATTTTTTTAAGTTTATCAGTTTATTCTTGTATTCCTATCATATTGAACAATGCCTCCATGAATCTTTCGAATTATTCAGAAAAAAATATTAACTCAAATAACACATGATTGACAGTTTTTATTATGATGCCGACCACGCGTTATGACGTTTTTTTTTTTTTTTTTTTTTTTTTCGTGGTCTTAATATTAAGGATACAACCGAGATGTTTTTCGTTGTTTTTAACGCAGATAGCTAATACCTGGTGTAGCATTTTCACGGAAACTAGTTAACCACTGGTTATTTTCCTTTGATATTGGACATTCTTGAACGAGATTCTGACGTGGTGTGAGATAAAAACAAAACAAAAAACAGAGCTCATCACGAGACGCGTACATTCTATATACATTTTGAGCAGATGAACTTGGAATAAACAACTGTCAAGCTGAGATCCTTGTCTTTCATACCGAAACACCCTTCGTGGAAATATTACACCTGGCGTCTAAGGAAGGTAAGAAAAATCGTATTGGCAACTAAAAACAAACTTTTTCTGAGAGACATTTATTGAAAATCTAACACATAAACAAAGCATTTGAAAAGATTAGTAGCCAATTTCTGGTTACCACCTGTTTTAGAAGTGCACTCATATATCGTCGTATCATTGGCATAGATATTCACAAATGATCTGGGTATTCTCTTAAGTATACCATTTATGTAAAGTAAAAACAGAGTTGATCCGAGAAGTGATCCCTGGGGGACGCCTATGTTGATTGGTAGGGCTCCGGAGGACTAGCCGCTGGCAACAACCTTCACGGCCCGTTAGGAAGGACTTTATTATTGAGAAGACTCTTCCAGCGATTCCATAGTTGGAGAGCTTGAACAGCAAACCTTTGTGCCACACCTTGTCAAAGGTCTTCGAAATATCTAATGCTATGGTTCTTGGGGTGTATTTGTTGTCTAGTGTTTTACTGATTCTATGAGTGATGCTAGTTAGGACATCAGCAGTGGGTCGGGACGATCGAAACACGTACTGTTTGTCGCTCACGAGGCTGTTCTTATCTAAGTACTTTCTTGTTGATTATAGCTTTAAAAACGTTGCTAACTATACTGAGGAGACTGACGTATCTTGACTGAAAAGGGGATGAGCGCTCACCCGCGTTCTTGAAAATCGGGCATACGCTTGACACTTTCCACGAGGTTGGGAAGGATTTCTCCCTCAAGCATGGTTAAATAACTTCGCTACGATCGGCGATAGTTCCCGGTTGATAGTCTTAAGGATGACCACTGGGATTTTGTCACGGCCAATGGATTCCTTAGGGTCAAGACTTTTGATAGGTTTTGATACTTCTCGGGTTGTAATGAAAATATCGCTGAGATTGTGCTCAGTGAGACGTGGGAAGTTGGGAAGTGGGTGGCTTTGTCATTTAACGTTGAATTCGAGGCAAAGATCGAGATGAAGAGCTTCGCCTTATCTCACGAGGAAGATATGACCTCGAATCCATTTATAATAGTGGACACAGCTGCTTTACCTCTGTCCATAATTTGGTTGGAGATCTTCTCGGGATCCAATTTGTTTGTTTTCAACCTTGGTTTGGACAGTCTGTGCCTAGCTACACTTTGCATTTTCCAGAACTTTCTTGCAGCAATTACGGACGGTTCTAAATACATAAGACTGACTACACCGCTCCTTGTGATTGATATTGAAGCAGTAGTTGAGCTATGGCTATAGCGAATTCGGAGGTGAACTAGTGATAGCTGTTTGGTTTTTATTTGAAATTTTGTGTATGTGGTGGGGGATATGAAACTCTTCATTTCAGAAAGGATCCATTCTGAGACGAGAACAGCAGTTTTGAAACAGCTTACTTGAAGAAGGCTGAGAAAGGAGCTTCCGCCATATAAAATCTAAAGCTGCCCCAGTCTTCCTTCGTGTAACAAAAAATCCTTCTATGTCATGGCAAATGAGAGGATATCTTTGGTTTGGCATCAACTTGGATACTGACTAGGGAATTATCCGATTTTGCTAAGCATTTTTCAGGGCAATATGTGAGGAAATGGCTGAGGAGGTTCACCTGCTATCCTGTTGCGTAATATTATAAACAAATAAATTGGATTTGTGACAACTTCAGTAGAATTTTATTTATTTACATTTATTTGTGTACGGCAGTTCAATAACTTACAGCTTCATCGCATACTCTCTCTACCGCGTATATGCCAAATGGACCAACCTGAAAGCGAACTCTCACTAGCACAACCTCTTATTAAGTTGTTGTCCTAATACATACTAAATGAGCAATAAACTTATTCGTTATTAGCAAAGAAAAGGAATAAGTTTAAAAAAAACTCTTTCTTTTCCACCAACAATATTTTTTTCGTTGTTTTTACTTCAACATTGACAACCTTAGAATCTCCATTTTGCTAACAACATTGAACTTTAGCACAAACACAGCTCCTATTATTCATCTGAAGAAGGCTGAAAAATTTACTAATCGAGACGTTGTAATAAAATTACATAGAACCTACATATCTATCTATGTCTATCATTTATCCATGCCTAGAATATTGCTTTCATATATGATCTGGTGTTCCAGAATGGTAACTATTCAAATGAGCGCTATGATATCTAGACTATAAATTTAAACGCAGTACCAGATTGGCAAAACGGTCTCATCAATTTACAGTTTAATTGGCTAGATGCAATTGTAAGTTCTATGCTAACAGTTCCCTCTCTTGCACTTCTCACACTTCTCACTTGTGGAACTCTCTTCTGGCTCGATGCTTTGCAGCCAACTTTGATCTTCAAAAATTTAAATGCAATGTCAAACGTTATCTTCTGTCTTCTTAATTTTTTTTATTCTTTTATTATCCTCTTTCCTTAATAATATTTTTCTTCGATTTTCTAACACTCAGTAACCTCTTCCGTCTTAGTGACTTTATTGCAGTGCTTGGGGTGAAATGATTAAAATAATATGCTTAATGTTTGGATTTTTTATTTGAGCCTAGTCATTCAAAGAACCTTCATAATAATAAAGACTACAAAAGTATAAGGACCTTGATGCTTTCCGGCCAACAATGATTTTCAAAAATTTTAATGCAATATCAATTGTTATTTACTGTCTTCTTGAGTATTCTTCTATTGCTTAGTAATGTTTCTGATATGTCCCGGAAAGGGGTATAGTTGAACGAAGTATCTAAGTGATTTTGGCCACTATAACCAAGTAGAATACGGTAGCAGTAATCGACTGGTACGCGTCGTAGTCGCAGGTAAGAAGTGAAGATCAATGGCGTAGTCCAATGGGCGTGGTTATAGACTTAGCTCTCAGACTAAGGCTCTGACTCTCCTACACGTTCCTTCGGTATTAATGACGGACACTAGCCAATCATATTCCAGTGAGGAGGAACACAGGTGTACGCATATTCCATTATATCAGTTTCTGTTTTCTAAGTCTTTCACACCCAGTAACCCCTTGTGTCTTAGTGGCTTTACTGCCTTGCTTGGGGTAAATCCGATTAAAAAAGATTAGGATAATAGTAAAAAATAATGGTAAAACCAGTGAACGATCACAGTTCTCATCCTTGGTCACGTTCTAATTCTTTGTTTGTGGTACTAGCAATAATCGTAGCAAAGTCGGAGATAGGATGAAAAGGTTGCACGCTTGACGGCATATCCTATTTCTTATCCCTTCTCGTCATTCCTTTAAAAAAAGACATGGGGAATTCAATTGGAATTCTTTTTGTAGCTTTAATTGTTTAGGCTTATGACAAGTTTATCGAAATTCTTTTCACACGATACCGCTTTTATGTCAGACGCAAACGGAACAAGCACAAAGATAATCAGAGTTGGGCGAACATGAGCCCCGCTGGCGACAAATTGGTGAAGCACATTAAGCTCGGGATTTGTTGACATGGACACTTGATGAATTCTTTACCTCTCTCTCTCTCTATCCCCCTCTCCCTCTTCCTCACCTCCTCTGTCTCTTATTTAGTTACTTTACCCCTTATTCTATGACTGATGGCAACAAACGTTTGGGTTTCTATAACCGGTCATAAATAATGTGTTGAAATGATTCAATGTTTATTGTTTTGAGCGATTTTCTCTGGTCAACATTCTTGGCAATTCTTTATACGCTAGAAGGCAAAGTTATAAATCAAAAGATTTGAGTAGATAGGAAATGGAGTAGATATATGGATCAATAAAGTCAAGTTTTTCTAATATTTTTCTTTGTTTACCTTTTACAAAACATCGAGGTTTTCATTGATTCGGTGACAATGCAATTTGTGGTTGATCTTTTACAAACGGATTCGTGCTAATTACCAATTTTTGATGGGGTCACTCACATCATAGCAGCAGAAATAGCCCCGTGTTCACAATAAAAATAAACATACATAGAAATAATACTAAAAGCCTGTTAAATTGTAAATTAAAATCATACAATTTGTTTATTTGTCCACTGGTGTGTGTGCATTCTGGGTTACAAGTTTTTTTTTATGGTTGCATGCGATAAAAGGAAGAAGTCACTTCGTATTTTAACAAACAATGTCAGGAAGAGAGTAGCTGGACATCTTGACCTTCCAGCGGTCGTTTACGAAGTTCGTTTTCAGACAGGAAATGTTTCTGTTGCATTCTGGGAAAACTTTTAGTTTTAGTTTTTATTTCATTTATTTTTAAACAACGTTTTAATGTTATTTGTTTTATTTCATTTATGATATTCATTATTATTATTATTATTATTACTATTATTATTATTTTATATTTTATTTTTATTTATTGATACAATTTCTACAATAGGCACTGCGACCAGAATATGTTTTTCTTCATATTACAATAGATTAAGCACTCTACACCACTCTACACCACGAATATCATTTTTTTTTAAATTTTCAAACAAAAAGTAAATAGGGATATAGTTTGTTATGTAAATTTATTGTAAACTGAGCCTCCTACGGAAGCCAAAATAAAATATGCGCATTCCACGCGATTTATTAAAGAAAAAGAAAGAAAAAAGTAAAAAAAAAAAAAAAAAATAAATAAAATAATTATAAAATATCCTATTCTGAATTGGTTAGTCAATATGAAAAAATTACACCAGATTACGAATTAATCTTTTCATTTTATTTTAAGAAATGGTATGTACATTTTTTGTTTTGTCTTCCGTTTTGTCTTACAAAGAATTTACATAGCAAGTTACACTTACTATTAACTTTTAGCTTTATAAAATCCATTTATTCATTTTATTTTATTTTTTTTTTATTTTCTTTTATATTCAGTTAAACTGGATTATTTAATTTATAGCAATATAAATGAAAAAAAAACATTATTTCTGGTCGGAGTGCATTGTATAACGTTATTTAATTCGGTTTCTTTGTAAACTATCCCTTTGTTGTACAATGTTTTTTGCTTAATTTTTAATGAGTCTGTTGTGGAGGCGGAAATGGTAACCTGAAAGACAGAGCCTTCTTGTTGTTCATTCTGTTGTGGAGATTAATTTCTTCTCTGTCCTGCTAAACGTAAAATATCCAAGCGTCAAACAAAAGAGGACATTGAGTAGGGATAAATAAAAGTATAATTTATTATTTACATTTACACAAAAACTTGCAAATTCTATCAGTTGCTAACAATTTTATTTTTTCTAATTATTCCACATTGTATTAATAGTAATTTTGTTAAAAAAGAAACATTTTTTGATCGTGAACATAAAAAGTTATCGTAGAGGATTTAGGAATATGTGTAGTTCCACTGAATAAATTTCTTCCTATATTAATCAAAACTGCACTTTAAAAGTTGAATGACTATAACGCTTTGATGTATTGTAAATTATAACCTGTGTTGATGGCATTTTTCTCTTTTAAGTTTTAATATAATGGATTGATTTCATCAAAAACCAATGACTCATCGAAAGATGTACACTCTGGACTTAACGCATCAAAATATAGTTTTCCGTTTTGCTATTTATTTACTGATATATATAATTAAATTTAAGACACGCAGAATTTTTGTCAAAAAATACTCAATATATATTTCGAGCGCCAATCATCAATTAATCAATAAATGTTCAAGCGACTTATCTCATGACCGGCTCCAGAGTTTCGCGTAATACCGCTCATCAGACTCGGCGAAACACCTCTCCTTTTTTAAATGTTATGATATATATATATATATATATGTGTGTGTGTGCGTGCGTGCGTGTGTGCGTGATTTAATTAATTAATAAATTTTCTAGCGACTTATCTCTTGAACGAATAGTTTCGGGTAATGCCGTTCATTAGAATCAGCGAAACATTGGAGTCGGTCAAGAGAGATGTCACTGGAACATTTATATGTATATACATATATATTCGGTTGATTGTGTGTCTGTGTGTGTACACCCCCACACATATATATATTATATATATATATATATATATATATATATATATATATATATATATAATATTGCTTAATATGTTGTAATTGATATCTTTGATAATGGCTTATGTAAGCCGAAAGCTTAGATTGTATTAAATAAAAATATGGATCAATATTGTGAATTTCTTTCTTCGTTCAACGATAATGTTATTAAAGTTATCAAACGTTACGAAAAAAATTTACATAAAATAAATAGACAACACTTGTCTATATTATTTAATGAAACGTGTATGAATGAAAAGATGCAGCCTAAATACACAGAATATATATATATATATATATATATATATATATATATATATATATATATATATATATATAAAAATAAAAAATGAGGCACACGTAGGAAAGATATCTCGGTCTAACATATTTCACATTTATTAAGGCTTCGTCAGAGATCGAATATGGAAATGAAAAAAGCAATGTACTGAGTATTGGTATGTTATGATTTTTGGTAGTTCTCATTGGTCAGATACACGTCACCTGTACAAACGCAATAGATAATTTATAAATATGTGTGAGGAACATTTTAGACATTAAAGTATGTGATAGTGTATGTGTGTGCGAGTAAAGACACGCCTGTGTGTGTAGGTGTATGTTGGACGCTAATGTTAATTCCTGTATGTTTATGAGTATATGTGAGGAATGTCGGTAAAATGTTGTATTTGGTTGGATTTATATACGTGTATATGTATGGGGGGAAAGTCTGTGATCGTCAACTTTGTATGTGTGGGTGAAACGAAGTAAGATATTGTAATAATGTAGTTTTGGTTTGATTTTACCCATGGGGTCACCTATCATATATATATATATATATATTTTGAACAATAAAAAAATTAACAAATTAAAATCTTTAGACACACTGGGTTGTAGATTAATATTCTTTCGTTTTTTTTTTTTTATTATTATTCCATTTAGATTCCTCGACTAGTTTCGACCTAAAATGGCCATCATCGGGAGGAGAAATATTTCTGCTTGCTGTTAGCACTAAACTACAGAAATTAATATCTTGCTGGAGAAAATGAACTTTTGTCTGTAGTTTTCATTTTTTTTTTATTTTTTTATCTTTTTAACATGAATCTTTTAACATTCCTTGTGTTGGTCAAACAGTCTCTTTTAAGTTGTTATTTGAGATAAGAGCTGGACAGATACATGTTGCTCTGAATTCTCTGGTCAGTTTGACAGTTTTATATATATACAGTGTAACCCGGATATAAGAGACCCGGATATAAGAAAGATTTTCTCTGGTCCCAAATTAGAGCCTGTGTTACCTAAACAGAATAGACCAAACCCGGATATAAGAGAAACCCGGATATAAGAGACTTCTTCTCCGGTCCGACAACTCTATTATATCCGGGTTATACTATATATATATATATATATATATATATATATATATATATAATTACAGTAAACCATTATCATATATCATCCCGATTCCAAAGTTTCTCAGACGGACCCTCCGGGAAACACTCCATTCATTCGTCAGAGGGTTACAGTAATTAACTGTTTATACTTCTCGAATTATTTTTTTTATATATGCACTTTTTCAAGTTTTATCTCATAATGTATGTGTGTGTTCATGTCCCCGTCTGTGCGTATATGCGTAAGTGTAGAATATCGTGATCAGAACCTTTAAAAAGCATGAGATGATAATTAAAAGTAAATCCTTCCATGATTTAGGTTTACGCAGTATAAATCATTTTTCAAAAATTATCTTGGTTTAGGCTGCTGAAGAGATGTGGTGATTTTGACTTTAATTATAGATAATGACTGCTTAACTTTACGAAAACAGATTGATTGATTTGTTTTTTATGTTTTCCATTTTCTTTCTCACGTGGTCTGTAATCTCAGCATCGTTCTGTTTCAAATCTCTTCTTCATCTTTGAGGAAATTTTCCAGCATTCATTGCTATATAGGAGGAAATGTATTCCAGTTTAGCACTTTTTTTTTTTCCTATTGAAAATTTCCTACTTTGTTTGGCTTTTGGAAAGCATCTTTCGCCAACTTTGGATTTCTGTGTCACGTTTTCTATCATCTATTAAAACATTTCCCAGATATTTAAATTTTCTGTATATATATTTGAATCATGTACTAATATAAATTTTTTTCTCATATTCTTTAACACTCAGTAACCCCTTACATCTTTATTGCCTTGCTTGGAGTGAAATGATTAAAAATAAATTATGGATTCAAAATAATTAATAATTCATGGAATAATGACAACACTTCGCCTTATAACTTCAGCCAGCAGAGAAGTCACATTCCATTAACTATGATTAATTCAAGGAATGTGACTACATAGTTGAGCAAATCAATTCAGTCAATTATTGTGACAATGCAGACGGAATTATGCGTCCTGATATTTCAACTATTACAAAGGTCAAGAATCATTGAAGTGTTTTTGATGTAGTGCTACGCCCAACGGCCATTTCTTTCTTCTTTTTTTTTTCTTTCGTTATTTCCACAGAAATTGCTTATTCATGATTCTTCAATGCATTACCAAGTTTCTCATATATAATATGAGAAAGATATTATCATGTATAAGGCAGGTCGTTAACGCCTAACAAAACACGTCTGGCGTTTAACATTTTTTAAACGCGAGCAGATTTTTTAAACAGATTTATCTTACCCCCACGAGTAGCGTATCTGTGAAACTTGAAGTCGGAAGATAAATCTTTTGAATTTTTAGTTACCTGTTAAGCACACACACACACACACACACACACACACACACACACACACACACACACACATATACACATACATACATACATATACACAAACAAACATATATAGATATTGTATAATATTTACGTTAAAATATTGTTAATAGAATTTTTCTAAAAAAACTGTTACAATTATATATCCATTGTTTTATTATATAAAATAGTACATATAATATTTATTTTTCCCTTGATTTTAATTTTAATATTGTCATATGTCCTATGGCCCATTAAATAAAATAAATATAGTATTTTATGAAAATTGATTTAATCATACTAGAAGCCCCTTTAAGATAGTTCTAAAATATAAACAGTAATAATTCTAAAAAAATAAAATCTTAAAATTAACTTTTTGTTGGATAAACATCTCTTTGTAACTAAAAATCATATTCTTACTTAACCAGATGTAATTGGTGACATGTGTAAAAATGAAGGTTCATCTAGACTAGTTTCTGTAACACACACACCCTAACCTACATTGTTACACTTTTCGGCTCTAGCTTTGACCCGTCTTTTCATTGGTCAAAGAAGACATACCCATAAAAATTTTGAAATATTGTTCCTCCCACATTTTAACTCTTAAATAACATACCATTCTGTTTACTAAATTAAATCATTTACATCAAAAGTTACCCAACATCGCTTGTTAATGGAACAGATTTAAATTCCGAAACAGAAATTTCTGTGTCGCGATGTAAAATATTCTTTAAAATTTGATTCCAAGGTTTGAATAAGCAGCTCTAAACAGAGTCTGCCCAAAAATAAGCCTTCTGGCATAAAAGTGCTCCATGCCATAAAAATGACAGTGCATTTGAATATAAATTCAATAACTAGGTAGTCAATGACTTGCCACTACTTTAAGTTTCATGTGCTTGAACACAATCTTCAGTTACCCAGAAGAAACCTGAATATTGTGTGCAAGCACATGAAAGTTATAATGACCAGTCATTGCCTACCTGGTTATTAAATTAATCTATATATATATATATATATATATATATATATATATATATATATATATATATATATATATATATATATATATATATATTTCATTGAATACGACAAGGTGCTTTTATTTCGTTTTTTATACAATTTCTCATGCGATCTAATATTTTTTTTCTTTTCAGATGATAAATTATATAAAAACTGTCCGAATGTTCTTTTTATCCGAGCGCTTTCGGCTATACATTTAGCCATTTTCAAGGATTAAATATTTTAACTGTTAAATAAGAATTAGTTTGTTGCATGCATGTTTTATAAAATGTTTTCATTTTTCATAACACGGTCAAGATATTGTGTCCATGTTCATAGTTAATATTATTAAGTGTTGTTTTTATTAATAAGGCTTCCATTTTAAGCCTTTTTTTGGCATGTAGATGATGCTATTATATTAGTATGTTACGAATAGTGTCCGTTAGGTCTCCATGAATATTTAAATGAGATCTAATTGAGCTATGGCCAGAAAGGTGTAGAGTGAGTCTGCGTGTCAAACATTCAACAAACTAATTCTTAGTGGATAGTCTCTCTTCAACGTTTAATGTGTGTAGTAATGAGTTAATTGAGTAGTGTTCTGTTTAACAATGGCAGAATATTCATATTGTGAGCAGGCAGATATGATTTTTAAATAAGGCTGCACGGTTGTATCAGATTGCTTTTACAGACTGAAGGCAGCCGAGTCATCGATTCTTTGTTGCTGTTTATTGTCCAGACCTGCTAGAGGATGTTCCCCTGCTCACACGAAGATGCATGTGGTTCATACATAATGGGGCTCCAGCACATTTTAGTAATATTGTTCGCGATGCACTGGCAGACATCTACCGTGAAAGATAGATAGAAAGGGGAGAAACGTTTCCATGGCCTGCACATCCACCCGACATCATTCCTTTCGATTTTTATCTGTGGGACTACCTAAAACAATTGCTTTATGCAGCATACATTAATAATGCAGAGACGCTTCATCAACATGTTATGGGCGCCTGCGAAACTATTCGACACCCTGTAGGAGTATTTGAAAGGGGTTCGCCAGTTAATGATCAGACGGGTGTATGTTTGTGTAGAAGCAAGTGGGGGGCATTTTGAACATTTGTTATGAGGTGCTGTGCTGAGGTACAACGACGTCCTTTTGGACATATGTTTATATGAACATTTTACCTTATTTTGGTGCCAGGAAACCGTCCCATATATATATATATATATATATATATATATATATATATATATATATATATATATGTGTGTGTGTGTGTGTGTGTGTGTGTGTGTGTGAATAGATGGTAGAATACAAGATACACCGGGTAATTGAGAACATATCTTTGGTAAGCCATAAATACGAAAAGAGCTAATGTAATGTTAAAAAGTATAGGCCAAATTTGAACATTCTCAGGCTTCTTTCGGACGTATCGATAGCATTAATCAGACACGGTAATGAAAAGGGTGCTTTGTGCTTTCGACACAAACCACTAACCATAACTCCCCAGAGATCGCAAACTTCTTCAAAGTGAATAACAGGGGACTTTGCGCTGGAAACTACAGTCTTTGTCATCATCAAGAGGGAGACATCCTCACGATACTAAGAACTCGTTATTTGCTACCATCATGGACGTGATGGTCAACATGAGCGAGCTGCTGACATCTTGCTTCCGATATGGCACTGAGATTGAGCGCAGTGTTAATGAATAACATTTTTCCTCAATTAAACGCCTATACAATCTTTTTTAAAATTATGAATTTTCTTTTTGAATATCTTTGTTTTTTTTTATATTAGTTCTCAATTACATACACACAGAAACACACACAGAAATATATATATGTATGTGTGTTTGTGTATGTGTGCGTGTATGTGTGTGTAAAAACGACTGACATAATTTATCCCCAGTACCTTGTCAGTCGTTTTTAACGAAACTTATATATATATATATAATTAAAACGAAAGATGGTCCACGTGTGCTTCTTATAATATATAGATTTAATAGGCCGGAAAACTTACTGGAAATTTTCTCTAACGAACAACAACATTCCTTGGAAGACTAATTACCACTTTTTTTTATATTCTTCGTCTCGTTGAGAAAGGACACAGGCGTGTCCGAAAATAACCGACTTTAAAATATTTCTCTTCGTATTTCAGTTTTGTCAAAAGGCTAATATATAATGAATATTATCAATCTTATTGCCAATATTGTTATCATTTTGTCGTCTTTTAATTCCTCAAATTTCATTAAGCAGTCTATTAAATCTCTCTCTCGCTCTCTTTCTTTCTTTCTTTCTTTTCTTTCTTTCTTTCTTTCTTTCTCTCTCTCTCTCTCTCTCTATATATATATATATATATATATATATATATATAGAGAGAGAGAGAGATGGCGATAGAGAGATTTTTTTCCTCCTTTCTATCAATTGTAGCCTTTTGTGGCCGTTTATAATGATCTCTATTTTTATTTTTTTGATTTTTGAGCGTTCTCTTCTTTTAGGATATGAAAGTTGTATTATTACATAAAATAATTGTATTTTTACATAAATAATTGATATTAATACTTAAATGACACACACACACACACAGACGTATATATATATATATATATTCACTAGGCTATTATTTCGTTTTCTGATTTGGTTTGGTGGTATCTTGAGTATTAAATTGTAGGAGGTTAGGTTTATGATTAAATTTCTATTTGTTATATATATATATATATATATATATATATATATATATAATATATATATAATAGTTAAAGTTAAAAAAGTTCAAATGACTTATCTTCTCACATGAAGTTTCGCAGAGACACAGCTCCGCTCGTCTGGTAAGATTAATCGATTGTAATCTACAAAATCTGCTCACATTGAACGCGTTATCGTCCAGTAATTTGCTGGTCTACGTGTTTTGTTATGTGTAAACGATCTTAGTTAATAATAACAATAAATAATATATATATATATATATATATATATATATATATATATATATATATAATATGTGAAAATATATAGAAAATAGGAAGGAACTGGTTAGGTAAATAATCCAAAGTTCCTTAGTATTTTAGTTATTGTTTTAAAAAAATAGTGCTCGATACAAAAGTAGAGCATAAATATAATTATTTATTCAAATAAATATAATTATTTATTTAAATAAATATGGAATCATATTTTTTTAAATATATATATATATATATATATATATATATATATATATATATATATATCGAGTGCGAGAGAGAGAGAGAAAGAGACATAAACCAAGACAGAGTGAGCTAAGAAAAAATAAATTTTTTTAGAAATTCCTACATTATGTTTCGTCCCTAAACGGAACTTCTTCAGGCTAATATATAGATAGAGAGGGAGAGAGATGGATAGATAGATAGATAGATAGATAGATAGAGAGAGAGAGAGAGAGAGAGAGAGCGAGTGAGAGAGATACCCAGCAAAAGAAAGAGACAGAGACTAAGCGATAAAAACAAAAGAGAGACAAGAGAAGTGTGAGATGTCCTAATTTTTATGATTTGACCATCGACATGTGGAATTGCCAGGAGAGTAAGTGACCAAACTTCCAGAAGTAGTCACCCATTTAAATTACTAGAAATGTACAGAGAAAGAAATTCACAACGGAAATGGCCGATGTCATTTATTTAGCAACAACAAAAGTAAGCCGCTTGAAAAAACGAACGAAACATCTGCCAAAACATTTTCGATTTTTATTTCATTTATTTTATATATCAACATTTTTCCTCTCTCCAGATGCTTGTATATAAAACAGCACTGTTTGTGAATGAGAAGCTCAGACTCTTGAGTGCACCTTGTAATCCACTGAGAATTTCGGGACGAGTTGACAGACTAGTAGATTAATTGACCACTTGAACATTGAAAGCAAAACGAGCGAGTCGGATGTTGAGTTTATATTTGCTATCTAAAAAGCATTAGTTGAAAAGAAGCCACGGTAAAGACGTCTGGGATTTATTGTTCAGTAATGACTATAATTTTTTTTCCAGGCTGCTTTTCAAAGCCTGTCGAGAGTTTATATATATATATATATATATATATATATATATATATATATATATATATATATATAGAGAGAGAGAGAGAGAGAGAGAGAGAGAAAGAAAGAAAGAAAGAAAAAGAAAGAAAGAAAGAAAAGCGTATAGATAGCGTCTTGTAGTTGTTGAATTGCCTCCGTCCTGACATCTGTTGGTAGATTAATGGCGTACTTCCGGCTGCACAGAGTAATCAATTAAATAGAAAAGCAAAATTATCACACCCACCATATGGTGACTGCTAACACCGCTGAAAATAGTACGCGTGTATTTTTTATTTATTCTTTTTCGTCATTTTTTTCTTCTTGACTTTACCCTGCACCATATTGCGATTGTCTCACCAGCATTTATCTACATAATTAAGGTAATTATTTTGGGAGCACTCTTATTATTGTACCTATAAGAACTGAAGGAATGAGAATATATTCGATTGCATTTATATCTGCAAAACCTGGCTCAGAATATTAACTGTATAACTCTGGTTTCTGAAGTGGAAGACTTGTCTGGGTCTTCGGGCAGAGTGCGGACAGAGATGCAGCTGAGGGAAATAATACTTTGAGGCGCTCAACCCTGAGGAACAGCTGCCCGATGCTACACCTCATTGCAATAAAGAGTGGAGAACGGTGGTCGGCAACGAGGCCAGCGCAATCGACGTTTGTGGGGGCTTGGGCAATTTTTGTACCTGAGTGTACACGCTCTGGTTCTCCACATCAAGCCTGACCTTGAGTCGCATCTCGTCTCAGTGGGTGTGTGTGTGGGGGGGGAGGCATGAGTAAATAACTCAACTGTATAGTTTGTAAACATAATGTCAAAAAGCAAATAGAGAAATATTAATAATGAAAAATCGCTTCTTCAAATCATTTGCTCTAATAATTAGATAAGTCTAGGATCGTCACCAAAGAGGAGCCGGGGGAGGAACAATTTGCCTCCTGCCCCGTGAAAATCGTATAAATCAATTTTAGTGTCCCCACACCCTTAGTGAGAGAGCTTCTTGATTTTGTCCCATGGGCAGAATATAGCGGCCTCTTTGTTTTTGAGGGTTGGACGGGCCCTACTAACATCAGTTATGTTCAATTTGACTTATGTTTATATTTTCAGTTTATTATTGGGTTCATCTCCCTCCCCTCTCATCCCTCATCACGAGAATTTTATATGTATATAATTATCATTAAATTTTTAATGGCATGGGGCGCGTTTTGTAGGTCCCCCCCTTGTGAGCATGTGGTATTGTGGTGTAAGGAGGATTGATTGGTGATGGATGAGTTCTTGTGGTGAGTGGGCAAATTGTAATGAGTGAATGGATCGTGAATCGGATTAGCTAGGTATAGGATAGTCAGTGAAGACCAGCCTCAAACCCTCCCCTTTTCAGGCCTTGTGCCACAATTGTATTTTTCGATTCAATAAATATATAAATCAATTTTAGTGTGCAAATTCTTAATCACGTACCCCTGAATTAAAGCCCTCTACACACACACACACTCAAAACACTTGCAACGGTCCTAAATCTTTTTCTTCTTCTTTTGGCCTTAACCCCGAAAGGAGTTGTTGGGAGTGCCGACGTGCTGAGCTGTCCACCATTCTCCTACATCTGTCGCGGTTGTGTGCCAGATCCTGGGCCTCCTCGAATGGTTTCTTAGTGTGACCATCATGTGGCATGTTAACCTGGCGGAGCCAATCCCTCTCCAGGTTAGACCACAGCCGATATCCTCCATCAAGGTCGCTCGCCTTGGTCCCGAACACGTGACCGTTGCAGTTCCTCTGAGGAACCTGGGTGGTGATCTGCATTGAGGGAGGAGGTCTTTCGCTCAGTGGTGCCGTTTTAACACCACCCCCTCACATGAGTTTAGCCCGCCATCTGAAACGGTTTACATGGATATGGCAATTTGGAGCCATCACATGAGAGATTTAGGAAATGGTTGAAGACTAGTGATGCCCGTCCACCCGAAGGTGCATTGTGCCAGACATTAAAGGCACTACCTCTCTCCAGAGCCCTCCATGCCCACATATATATTTTTTTACACTGGATGTCGGAGTGAACAGTTAGTCACCAAATGTACCACTTTAAGAAATATTATTATATATATATATTAAATGATAAATCGCTTATTTTTTAACCTTGCGTAAAAGCAGTTAATGTTTTTTTTTATCATAGATGCCAACATCATTTACTATAAATTACTTTTAAAAGAGGGAGGCCATGGTTCTTTCTAACTAGAATTCTGGTTAAAACATTGATTTGGAAGTATAAATGTCATTGTTCAGTTATGGATGAGTGAATACCTGTGCCCGTGTCAAAAACGATATGGTTTCTGTGTAACCTTGGACGGAGTATGGAATGTACACGTGACGTAAGGGATTATCAAAGCAGAAAATGGAATCGGCATACCGGGTTCAAATTCTAACCGAAGCCTTTGCATCCATATCATTTTTTTATGGCCTTGAAAAAATCATGAATCCAACATTTACTCAGAAACCATGGCGGGGAACTATTTTTCAACCTTGGTAAAGCAAACAATCTAGGGGACAACTCTGAATCTAAATCCGTGCCGGAGACAACGGGAAGCTACTCCAATGCCTGTATTAAGTTATGATGGCAGTGAGTACTGGACAATGTCCTCACAGATTAAGAAAAGATTTGAAGCAACAGAAATGTGGTTCTGCAGAAAGATGTTGAGAATGCCATGGACCGAACATGTGAGCAATGACGAACTTCTAGAGACAATGGCAACAAAAGGGACACTTATACTTAACATGAGACATTTCTGGGGTATATAATGAGAAAAGAGAGCTTGGAAAATTTTGTACTCACAGGACAGAATGAAAGTAAGAGAAACAGAGGAAAACAACGTATAACCTAACCGACGAATTTGTGAATGCATGGAGGAGCAGGATTTGGGAGATATGACAAACAGATAAAAGTTATTTATAGCTACAACAGAAAGGAAATTGTTTATATAAGTTCATGAACTTTATTGAAATAAAATTCATATTTGTGTGTGTTTTTTTTTTTAACTCTATGGTTTTATTTCATAACATTTAAATACACCCTTTAAAAATTTTGCTATTGGGTTGGTGCATAATTACCAGGCGTTTTTAAACAATATTTATTATGAAAAAAGATAACAATTCAACAATAACATTTTAAAATGATTATTCCGGAGTACATGATTATCGGCACGCATTTTTATAACCTGAAAATAAAATAATATTTTTATTAAAAAAAGTAAACAAAATAGCAATTTTGATTAACAAGTAACTCGCCTACAAAAACGCCTGATAATTATGCACCAACCCAATATTTTCATTTGTTCTTAGGTGTGCCGTTGCTTGAAAAGGTGAGAAACCTCATGTACCATTCATCGTTACTACTAATTTTAAACGATAAAGAAGGCTCAAGACAGGATTTCTAGGCAATGGTCCTTAAAAAGCTCTCCTAAATAAACAAACTTTATATATTAGATTTGTATATTATAAACTCTTCTTTTTCTTTCCAGGTTTATTTGAAACTAAAATAAGTTTGCTTCACTAAGGAATACTAGTGAGAAGGCCGTAATCAAGATTACTAGACATGTTGGTGTAGGAGTAAAGGAAAGCTTTTCCTAAGTGCCTTTATCATAAAGTAGTGGTGGAAACCAGTTTTGGAACGATGTTCTCCAATAGCGATTTTCTAAGCCCGGCTTAGATGTGGCACAAGGCCGAAAGTATGGGGTACTACTCAGTCGTAATTGATCTAGCAAGACAAGCTTCCTAACCATTACACAACGTCGAGGTGCCCATCGATGTTCTCCAATATCACTGAGCCATTTGCATAATGAGAGAGATGAAGCTATTTTAAATTAAGGCAAAATTGATGATGATCAACCAACCACATGTTGCAACAGATTTTTTCTGTTATCTGATGTCGCTAAAGTTTACTGTTTTAATCTGTATTTCTGGTATTCGAAACGTAATTCTCCTTCCGTCACAAAATGAAAAACTGTTACTTGCCAGTAGAGTTGAGAGGAGAGAAGCATGGACTGAACTTCAAAACTCCAACGGTTAACGTTATAAATACAATATGCCCCAAAATGTTTCAATAAGTTAAAAAAAAAAGTTATATTTTTTTTTTGTTTCCTAATTATTAAGATTTGACAAAACTACCGTATTTGACGGGCTTATAAGGTGCACTTTTTTTTTACTAAAAATATCTTTTAAAATTCCTTGCGTCTTATATGCCATATGTAAGTTTAAAAATCACGGTATCCGGCCGAAATTAGACGATGCATTATTTAACAACGATGATAGTAGTATTGAAAATAAGTATCAGAGTTTTGATAACGAAGACGACGAATTTTATGAATTTGAAGATGAATAAAATTTTAATGGTAACTACTGTTTTGCACAATTGTAATAATTGCTTGATTTTTATTTTATTTTTATTTTGTTTTCTTACCTTTGAATATAATAAAGTTTTTATAGGCTCGTGTTCTTTTTTTTCCTATTATTTTTGTTTAATTGTAACCATGGCTTGTTTAACCAAAATAATACCTCATAAATATAGCCTCGGCTGTAACATTTACTACTAATTTTACTTATTACTATTTTTTTCTTGATTTGCCCTTCTGAAATTTGGGTGCGTCTTATACACCCATGCGTCTTATATACCGTCAAAAACGGTATTTTCATTTTTTTATAGACCTGCAGAGATTGTGTATAGGCAAGGGTGCGTGTCCGTGTTACAAATATGAAGTAACATAGGAAAAGAAACAAAGAAATTTTATCAACTCAGTATTAGGAACGCTATTCATTTAATGATAAATAATAAAATAAACTTCAAAAATTCGTGGTAAGAATTATTTTAAGTGTTAGGTTAAAAAATCTTTTGCAGAAGAGAAAGGAAACGAGACAAAATTAATGTCCAATTCATTTGTCAATCGATAATAAATGTTTATAGTAGTTTTCAATGCCTTTTTCTTTCTAGACACGAGTTCATTCAGTCTTATTAAAAGTAGGTACCTCCTAAGGTTTAAAATATTTTTTTTATAAATCAAAAAGCTTTCTTGAAGCTTTCATTTTAGCTTTAATTGAAAGCTAAAGGATTAAATTTACTATTCCCAGTAAGCAAAATACTCTGGTGTATTTCAAACAGAAATTATATTGATTGGAATCGAATTTTTTATTCGTCTTTCATCACAAAGTAATTCTCTGTAATAAATAAATCTTCCAAAAATAAAATGTACTTTCTAAAACTTTATTTGAGGAATATTAGCTGATTTAAAGTATAAGTAATCTGATGTTTTAAAAGATATTATTTACTTTAAGTTTAAAATAGCATAGAAATGTATTTTAAAAACAAAACAGTAACTGCATTTTTAACCGACATCGCCATGTTTTCCGTAAATGACGAGGCGCTGACAGGGGATGTCTTAATGATTGTTGTTTTATGGAGACTTTATCTGTAAAACTTAATTTAAGAAAATAACGTGAGCGCATTTTTTATATAATTTTTAAGTGCTCAGTAATCTTAAAAATGTTGGAAAATATTATCTGATCTAATTTTAGGAATGTTGGCTTTAAATTTACTTTAGTCATCGCTCTTATTTTCTGAAAATGTCGTCTATAGTCGACCATATTAAAAAAAATGGGAACGTTACATAATATTTTATATACATAAAAAAAGTTATTTTAAAAATTTTGGTGCAAAATCATTTTTATTAAGCTTTTCAATTTTTGATTTGTAAATATAGTTTTCACTTAATAACAATATCACCTAACAGGATAAAAGTAATGCAGAATTTTAGATTTATATATTATAAATTACTAACAGTAGATCCCGGCGTTGCTCGGGGATGTAACAGTAAGAGATAGATCAAGTATCGACCATCATAAAGACGGAAAAATAAAATTGACAAAGATTATTGTTTAAGGTTGACGTACACGCATGTCTTAATTAGTTTTGTTTTTTGTTTGTTTGTTTTTTACGAATTGGTCAAACCCAAACTCAAGCAAAAGCATTGTTTTCAATCGTTATGAGTCTACCGATTGAATAGAGTTTTATTATAAACAATTGTCTTGTAAATGGAATTTTTAAAGCATTCTGAATGTAAAAATAAAGAAAAAAGTGTGCAAGACAATAAGAAACACTACCTGCCAAAAAAAAAGTGAAGTTTTGTTGAAATCGGTTGAAAAATGTAGGAAATCCGATCCCATATATAAACGAACACAGACACACACTCACAAACAACCTGGGTTTTATAATAAGTATAACTCGATATGAGTTGTCCCCCTTTCATTCTCGACAGCGATGCCTCTTAATCGTGTTTTAAAATTGATTTCGTGCAAAAACAATTGTGTTTTTCAAATTTTTGGTGCTGTCAGAACCACCGCAAGGTAATTTTACGTAGTCCTGAGAAGTTTTGTTGAAATCAGTTGAAAAATGTAGGAAATCTGATCCAATATATAAACGAAACAGACACACACACACACAACCTGGGTTTTATAATCAGTATGATTATAATTAAAATTTTTAAAAAAATGAAAGCAGTTCTTGTAAATTATTCATCGAAAAAATTGTTCTTAAATCTTATCTATAAAAGCAATTAAAAGCTTTTCTGATTAAATAATGTCAGTTTTATTGTGTGTTTTTATTTTACGATTCGGAGTAGATTTTCGGAAAATGAGTAGTAGAATGAAAAACTGATGATTTATATTTTCCAAGGAGTCCTGCTTCTAATTAATTAAAAAAATTTTCGGTTGAGAATTTAATTTCTCAAAATGTAATGAAATTAAGTTAATTTGGGATATTTACCAAGATTTTCTAAAAAAGTAATTTCAAAAATAATTTTATTCACTTGTGAATAAGTTTTGAAAGTTCATTAAAATCTGACAATAATTTGATTTTTGCAAGAGTAAAATCAGTGAGTTTTTCACCGGAAAAAGGCACTAATTGTAAATATTATGTTAACCGCTGACAAAAAAAAAAAAAACAAGATTACCATTCGTCTATGCATTGAATATTGCTACCACATCTGGTCTAGTGCTTCTGCTATATATTTAGAGATTCTTATTAAAATACGAAGAAGAATCTGCAATGTTATTGGTCCTGACCTGGTATCTAGGCTTCAGTCACTTTCCTACCGCCGTAATGTAATTTCTCTGTGCTATTCTAGCACGTTCGAAATTTAAGTTCGAAGGTTTAAAAAAATTAATAAAATAATAAAAAATATTTTGGTCTTTCCAATAATAACATAAACATTTTGACGATAAAACTTTGTTCTTATTAAGTTTGGGTCCTTTTTTCATCATGCTATGCTGTTTTTTTTCAGCGAGAAAGTGAAGGTACCTCTTAAAGAAGGAAAATATTCTATATGGTCGGAAATAAGCGAATAGATCTTGGTTTTTACTTCGACTGGTGGTTCCTTTAAAAAAATTCGAAATTCGAGTTTAGCGTACTTACAATCCTGGACATCATTTTTCCTTTTTTTTTTTTTTTTTTAAAAATAATTTCACTCGAGCTAGGCAATAAAGCCACTAAGATGCAAGGGTTTACTGAGAATAGGATAATATGAGAAAACAAACTCTATTAAGGAGAGAAAACCATAAAAGAAGAATAATTAATGAGACAGAAGATAACAATTGACATTGCGTTTATATTTTTGAAGATCACAGTTGAAGCAAAAAGCCGAAAGATAGCCCACAAGTGAGAAGTGCGAGAAAAGAAACTGTTAGCATATAACTTACCGTTACAGTTTTATCTATTTCAACTGTAAAACGGTGAAAACTTGCAGCCAATCTAGTACTACGCTTAAATTCATAAAGTGTAGATACCATAGAGGAAAATTCAAAACAATTCCTATGAAAGTATTTATAGAAAAGGCACAGAGAAATTACATTACGGCGGTAGGAAAGTGACTGAAGCCTAGATACCAGGTCAGGACCAATAACATTGCAGATTCTTCTTCGTATTTTAACAAGAATCTCTAAATATATAGCAGAAGCACTAGACCAGATGTGGTAGCAATATTCAATGCATAGACGAATGGTAAACTTAAATATGTGTAAGATAGATTATAACGAGAAAAATTGTCTAGCACGATACAGTGAAGCAAAATTCCTAGCCGTAGATCTAGCAATTGATTCAATATAATCAATCCACTTCATGTCAGCAGAAAATGTTAGTCCGAGAAGACACAATGGCTCACTCTCTTGGAGGTTATTATATCAGCCGTTACTTATCTTAAAAGACTTGTTCTCACCCGGCCTCGGTATATATAAGAAACGGAAAAAAAAAAAAACCAACGTTGCCAGTTTAGGGATTGTGGGGCCTCTAGAAATCGCATCATCAGGAATTGTAGGGTCATTATACAAAGCCACGTGACATGAAACATGAGGGGTACCATTTTAATAATGAATACGTTAGATTCACGTAGCAAACATACCACGCACGTTATTGGAGCCTAGAAAAATTATTTTCTTATCATTTCCTTTTGATTATTTTAACTAAAAATAAAATGCTAACTGCCACAACTACTAGCTTATTTCATCTACACATCTAAAGATTATTAATATTCTTATATATCATAACCTCATCAACTGTCTTAAGCCTTTTTTGTTTTAGACGGCGGGTCCACTTATTGAGATCTGGATAAATTTGAGGCTTTATTTTTAGGTTTTCAAAGTCGTATAATTTCGGAAAGGAAAATAAATGAAATAATATTTTAATCTTACTGCTCCCAAAAGGTTTATACTTTTTAAAGGCAGTGATTTGATCCTTGAAATAAATCCCAGATGTGCACGATCATCAAGTGTTGATTATGAAACTTTAAATCACAAGACAGAAGAAATAACATAGAAGAGAACTCTTTCAAAAGATCTGGGATCATTAAAAGATGGCAAATACATAGAACTAGAATTTTTGTCCTCATGGTATTTAGTATTGTTGAAGTTATCGCTAACATTTTTATCGAGATTTACAAACTCTACGTTTCGTTCAATTTCGAAAACCAATCGATGAAATTTGAATAAGCTGATTTGTTTGGAAAAATACTTTGGCAAAAACCCTACTTCGCGCTTTAGTAATTTCTTTAATTTAATTTTATAGAACTTCATGGTAAACAATATTTCTTAAGAAAAATTTTTTTTTTCCCTTTTTAACAGCGAAGAATAAATTCTTAGAATTTCTTACTCTTGAGCATGCAATATACAACTGGCCATGCGTAAACATTTCTTTCTGGAGGAAAATTCCAACTTTGAAACGTTTGTCCTTGTGATTTATTTATAGTTCTCGCAAGCGTAGGGATATGCAAAAAACAATATTGCATCTTTATTAAATAAGTATTTGTTATTTTAATCATTAAATTGATATTAGTGGGAGTAAATATAAAACTTTTATTTTTTCGAAAACAATTAATGAAAATTTATTGTACTAAGCTACGCATTATATAAAAAAAAAAACAACAGTACTTTGTATCCCCTTGTTTGCACTTCTCCCCAGTAATTTGGTTTGGATCGGTCAGTGTATGGCTATTTTAGAGGGCGTGAGAACCGACGGACTAATGGAAGTTAAAGAATTTTATATATAGATAACATAAAACACAATACTTTTGATACAGCTCAATATTTTTGCTGATTCATTTTTGTTTTTATCAAAGGAATTTTCAAAACAGAGATAAATTTCAAATCAGAATGAAAAAGAAATAATGATAATAGCTATAATTTTTGGCATAAATATTCAAACGCTATTTTAACTGCGCGGATATTTTGTAGAACGACAAATGGACGATAATGAACACTAGAAAAAACGCTAAGAAAGATTTCAGGCATCTTTTCCGGTAGTTTAACATTTGTTTAAATTAATTTCTTTTTAAGTCAAGGAGAGTCAACGACAATTAAGTAAACGAATTTTTGACCATGACGTCCATTAAAAAAAAAAGCGGAAAATAAAATTAAGTGGCGTGTAATAAAATAAGAATTGATTGTCATTAGTTGATAAAAATCGACTTGTTGATTTAAAAAATGACATTTCAAAAGATCAAGACAGCATTCTATATAAAAAGTAGGAGTTGGGGAAAAATGACTGTCCTTGAAAAAATATCGGCATATTAAGTCGGTGGAATTTTAAGTTCTCTGTAACATTTTGCATCCATTCACATATAGACACACATAAATATACACAGACACATACACAGAAAGACGAAGAGAGGGGGACAAAGGGAGAACGTGGAAGAGGAAGAAAAAGCTAAATTAAGAGAAAAAATGAGAAAGGGAGAAAAGTGGGGAGAGAAAATGGGAAAAAGAGGTGGATAGAAAGTGAAAGAGAGAAAGTGAATAGGGAAGTAAGAGAAGGTAGGGATAGAGAGAAGAGAGAGATAAAGAGAAACGAATGAGAGAGAGAGAGAGAGAGAGAGAGAATGGAAAGGGGAGAAAGTGAAAGCTACAGAAAGAGAAAGAAAAAAATGAGAGACAGATGGTGAATAGAAAGTGAGTGAGAGAAAGTAAAAAAAGGGG
The DNA here is from genome assembly GCA_903632075.3 of Acanthosepion pharaonis. Classification (NCBI taxonomy): domain Eukaryota; kingdom Metazoa; phylum Mollusca; class Cephalopoda; order Sepiida; family Sepiidae; genus Acanthosepion; species Acanthosepion pharaonis. Next base: position 427,147 of record CAHIKZ030001238.1, read on the forward strand.
GAGAGGGAAAGCCAGGGAAAGAGAAAAAGAGGAGAGAAAGAAAAATGGGAGATAGATAGATAGATAGATAGATAGAGAGAGAGAGAGAGAGAGAGAGATAGAAAACGAAAGAGAAATTTAATAGAGGAGAAAGGGAAAGCCAAAGAAAGAGAAAGCCAGAGAAAGAGAGGTGGAAAGAGAAAGAGAAGGATAAAGATAGAGAAAGAGAGAAAGTTAAAAGGAGAAAAGAGAATGCTAGATAAAGAAAAAGGGTGGAGGGAGACCGAAAGAGATAGGAGGATGGAGTTTTATCATTAATATGGTTAATTTGTCAAGGAAATTGTGTTTGTGGATAAGTATATGCACGTATATATTATAGACTAGTTTAACTATGCCGTAAGTTTAGAAGTGTAGCTATGTTCTTATAAAACATCAAACACTTGTTACTCTACATTTTTTGTTGATGTTCAACGTTTTTCTGAATATTACACTAATATTCTATTCACCATTGAATAACTGTCTATATTTCTGAGATGAGGTATTATGCACATTATTTACATTATTCGGACTATTGTCTTCATCTTTGTCGCCATATTTATTACAACGTTTCGGCCGTTGTACGCTCCGGCCTTCTTCGGGTGGTTGGAATGTCGAACTGAACCCTTTATTTCGCTCACTGGGGTAGACTGTTCTAGTTCTACGTGACGTGTTTAATGGATGTCAGTTATCAGTTATCTCCTGTTAATTTTCACTCTGAAAGTTCTCCACTGCCTTAACCGGGTATTGAACTCGCACTCTTTGGGTTCTGTCACTGGATCTAACCAACGCCGTTATCCATTGTGCCATGTGTCCTTGAGGACACCTGGAACTAGAACAGTCTACCCCAGTGAGCGAAATAAAGGGTTCAGTTCGACATTCCAACCACCTGAAGAAGGCCGGAGCGTAAAACGGCCGAAACGTTGTAATAAATATGGCGACAAAGATGAGGACAATAGTCCGAATAATGTAAATAATGTACCATTGAATAATAATGGAATTGTATTCATTAAATTCAATATATAAATGTCTATTTCTCTGACATGATGTTTTGCTCCGTGTTAGAACCTAACGCCACTTCATACTTTGACTGTATCAAGGAAAGACAGTTTCTTTTTCTTATTCGTTTTATTATACGAGAAAGAAAGACGAGGTAGCATCGATTCTAGAAGGTAGCGGCGCGGAGCAGGGAGATACATGCCCACCCGTTGACTTAGCATTCCGCCACATGCGGCGTGGGCTAGCCTCCCGAAGAAATCTAGGTGCAGAAAGCATGCCCACGCTCGAAAGTTTTTGCAAGGCAGGATGTGGTACAAAGCCGGTTTTTTTACGTGGGGTGATTCCGAGTCCGTAGTCTCGGGCAAAAATTCCCCGTAGACCCCGCATACACGGGATCGGGCTTAGTCTACCTCCAGAGACGAGACACTGCCCGTACGCAAAGACTCGTCTGGGTTTCTCTCTGCCCGAAGGCATAGAATTCAACAAACCTGGCAGCGAATTGACTCGGTCAAGAGCGGCCGTCTGTCGACTCTGTGCTATGTTGCTCTTATAACCAAAACTTAGACAAAAGCAATCTATCACTGCCAGAATTCCACATCCACAAGGTATTCTGACCAATCGCTTGCCATCTTGATTCTGAATCAATCTCAAGAAGAGTCTACTGTACAGAGATGGGCAATGACGTTACCAGAAGAGTTCAATACATAGAGATGGGTAATTCAGGTAATGTGTTACACACACGCACATGCACAATATATATATACAATATATATATATATATATATATATATGTGTGTGTGTGTGTGTGTGTGTGTGTGTGTGTGTGTATTTAGGCAGCAAATTCTCTTTTAGGCATGTCTGGTCAACCGTTTTGCATTTAAAAGCATAGTGAAAAAAATTACGGTAATGGATAACGACTCACAACTTTGCATAAATACTTATATTAATGAACAACATATAGTTTTGTATTACTTGCACCCCTGAAGATGATCTTGGAAAAAGATCGAAAGTACTTGGGAAATGAAAATAAAATAAATTTAAACAGCTATAGCACATTTCTCTCATCCTTTAACATCAATACAGGAAGGTTATTCGTGAGTATGAACGGATTTTGCTAAAAATTAACAGACATAATCTCTGTAATTTATTTATTTATTTATTTAAAGAGAGAGAGAGAGAGAGAGAGAGAGACGGGGAGGGAGTGGGAGATGGATGTCTGCGTCGTGTAGCTGTTATCGGCGTGAAAATTGGGACAAGTGTGTGGGGGTTAAAATTCCAGCTGAAGCTGTTCCGTTCGCTTTCTCAGAAATACCCTTACGAAAGGTAAGAATTCATCTCTTCTTTCCCCGCGTAGGTACTGATAGCAGGGCAGACTGGGTCCTCTAGATCTGGTTGTCAACCACAAAGATAACACTGAATTAAAAACTAACTGGACAAGTAGCGTCACCTCGTAAAAATCGACTTTCTATGGAATCCGCAGCAGCAACATCTAGCGTGGTGAGGAGTTGATGCTATACTCCATACTTTATTTTTTTATAAACTCTGGATAAATTATTATCATTATTATTATTATTATTTTTATTTTCTTTGATTTCTGGCGTTTACACATTTCTTTCTGGGTCCCACCCAGGGACCTAAGGTTAGAAATGGCGTCATGACACTTTCCACTGACAAAAAAAAAAAAAAAGAATTAAATTACATAGATAAAGCCCTTCGTAAGGTGTGGGCTGTACTTGTCAGAACAATTTTTTGTATCTCCTTGAGGCATGGACTTCCAGGAATCCCTTCAATTAGTCTACTGCAATCTTTTCCAACCAGTCCTAGGGCTCCAACTACAACAGGGATTGTTGATGTTCCCATATGCCACATTTTCGAGATTTCTATTTCAAGGTCCTTGTACTTTGACAACTTTTTGAATATCTTCAAAGATACATTGCAGTCAGCAGGGACTGCCATATCAATAAGGAGGCATCGTTTTTGTTTGTGATCTTTAATAACAATATCTGGCCGGTTGGCCTTGATTGTTCTGTCAGTGTGTATTGTGTAGTCCCATAGAATTGTAACAGGTCCTATCTCCGTAACCGGGTCTGGGTGGTGTTCATACCATTTCCTTTCAGTTTTCTTCCCGTAGAAGTTACAGATTTTCCAGTGCAGATATTGGCCCACTCTGTCATGTCGGGTTTTATATTCAGTGGGTGCCAACACCGTACAACCTGCTACAAGATGATCAATTTATCATTATTATTATTATTATTTATTATTATTATTATTATTATTATTATTATATTTCGACTTGCATTTCTTTCATCCTGTTTTTATTGCTACGTTCAGACTATCAAGAATTCAGTGATATGCGCATAACAGTGTTGCAGCTGGTAGTAATTACAAAAAGGAACTTTACAAACTGTTTTAAAACGGGAAAGATGCGCTGCACTGCGCTTAATGGAGAATGATGAAGGGGACTAAGGTGTTTTTGTGGATTTGTTTACTATCCCTTAAATAACAACCTAATAAAAAGGATCTGATAAATTTCTATTCCCATCATAACAATAAAAATAAAATCCGGAATAATCATCGCATTCTCTTTAAGAGCACTCAGAATTTGCAGCCCTCAATATTTACACGAAGTGCAGAAACACATTGAAAATATTTTCAAAACCCTCCATTACCCTATTTCATATTCAGTAGGAAACAAAAAGCTCAGAAAAAAAATAGAATTTTTAATTTTTTTTTCTATTTAAAAATAAAAAAACAGCCCTTTCTGACAAACTCAACGAATCAAAAAAATATACTGATCTACCCATTAACTTTACCACAACAACAATTGAAAAGAATTTATCTAATCTCAACATAAAAATTTGTCACAACTACGCCTAAAACAAAAAGTCTTAATACAAAACAAAACAATAAGCTAAAACTTGAAGGAGAAATTTACCTCTTACCTGTAATAATTGTCACAAAGAATACATTTCAGAAACCTCAAGGAATTTAAATATTAGATGAACACAAAAGGGATCTTTTACAAAACAATACATTAAATTCATTAGTTGCTCACCGTAGCGAGACTGACCACAATTTTTATATAACAAATGCTACTCTAATTAAAAAAGAAAACAATTCAATAACACGAAAATGTTTAGAAAGTGCTTTAATCGCTACACCAACCACAATAAATTTGCGTCCAGGTTCTTACAACGTTTCGCCATTCTTGGCAGATCTTCTATGATCACAAAAGTGATGGAAACACAAACACAAAAAAAAAATCTAAATGAAATCATCTAGATTTTATGCCTAATTCACACACACACACACAGACATACACACAGACATACACACAGACATACACACACACATATATGTATATATAAATCAGCGTCGAATCTGAAATTCCCAGCGTCGCTCGTTCGTGCACATGTACAGTCGCATCAACGTAAGCATAAACTTAGTTCGAGGAATTCCTAACGAACGAAATACATTACACGAAATCTTTTTCCCACTTTGTCATACATCTTTCCCCTATATAAAATGTATATATCGTTATCTCATATATATATATATATATATATATATATATATATATATATATATATATATTTGTGTTCGTATGTGTAAACTGGAATAAAAATCCAACAAAATTATGGAATGAGGACGAAAAAGGAAATATTTATAAATTTAACATGTTTCAACTGCCTTCTGTATAATCGTATTTCTGTTTCTTTGCCTTTTCTTCAGCCATGAGGAGTTCGTCCCGCATTCAATGCCATACAGAAGGACTAATATTACGTAACAGTTCAGTACTCTTTCTTTTGTTTCTAATGAAATTTAGAGTTCTTAAAACGCATTGAAATACTAAATGCACACGTCTAGTAGCAGCAACGCGTCCATAAAAATTTGCGTTTGCCAATAGGATAATTGATTTCATCCATGACAACACAAGGCCGCATGCAGCAAGAATAACAAAAAAAAAAAAAAAAAATTGTTCTGTTCTACCTCACCATATTTATCTGACTTTACATCAACCGGTTATTACGTTTTAGATCGTTGCAAGACAAGATAGGGAAAACTTTCACTAATGAAATTCAAATTCAAGAGTTCGTTGAAAACTGTTTCATATGAATACCTGCAAAATTTTATCGAAGAGCTGCTTGATAAGTGACAAAAAGACATTTCAACCACCTCTTTCTGATGTTAAGTATAAGTTACGTTTTTGTTTCCATTTTCGATAGAATTTTATCGTTGCCCATATCTTCCGTCCATGATATTCTGAGCAGAATAGAACTACATTTCTGTTGCTTTAAGTCTCTTTTTCATCTGTGAGGAGATTACCAAGCATTCACTGCCATATAGTAGGACTGTTATTAAGTAACCATTCAGTACTCTTTTCTTTGTTTCTAATTGTTGTAGAGTAGCTAGAACTCTTTCAGCACTCTGCCAAATGGCCTGGCTTATAGCATTAAATAGTCTACTATTAAGGATTTCAACAGTTGATTAATAAGCTGATTAATATTCGGACTGATCTTACTTCGTTTGGCTATACAACATTTGACCCTCCTCTATTCCTTGTAAGTTGTTTTGTTAATTGTTTTGTAATAAATATTTTAAGCACTCATTCTTCTCTGTGTATCATTCACCTCGACGATACAACACTGATTTTACTGTTTCTTAATTCTTTTCTTGGCTTTTAGAAAGCTTATTTGCCTATTCCAAAGCGCCTTCAGATTTCAGTGTGACACTTTCTGTCTTCTCTTAAAACACTTTCCATATATTTAAATTGTTGTGCTTGTTTGATTTTGATATTTCCAATTTGTAATTTGCATGTTGGGTTGTTCATTTTGCTGACAGCGATTCATTCTGTCTTCTTGTAATTGATGTCTAGTTCTTTCTTCTCGCTTTCCATTAATACCTTCTGTAGGATTTATTGCAGTTTCCTTTCTGTGTCTTTTATCTACAGTAAAAATCATAGGTATGTCGTATCTCCTACATTTTCTGGACTCCGAAGTAAACAGGTCGGCGACGGAAGTGTCAAATCACAAAACGCGTCTTTGAGTCGGTGGCTCCACGCATCCAATTTTCTACGGGTAAAATAATCGTAGTCAACCAATCAGATGAGTTCCCGCACGAAACCAGTGTTCTATTTTTTTTTCTTTATCCACGTGGACAGTATACAAAGAAGAGCTGGGATATACTGGGGTAGAAATGAAGGAGCCATGCAACAGGTGACATTTCAGAAAATAAGTACAAAAAACATAAAAATGGACGTTTAAACTAAAACAAAACTGTTTAAAGTAGGATAATACATTTAAAAATGTGCATCTGATAAGAGGTTCAGTGAATGGAAAATAATAATAACTCTCTTTACCCACCGAAGAAGAAAAGTAATTCGCGAGCTTATGTGAAATTGTTTGGGGCCAGAAATTGACCGGTGAGCTGAGAAGGAAAAGAATTCGCGAATCCATGTGAAATTGTTTTGGACCAATAAAAACCTTGCCTCCACAGAAATTAGACGGTCAGCCAAGAAGAAGAAAAGAAAGTAGCGTTCCTGCGCGAATTTTTTTATACAGTGTAACCCGGATATAAGAGACCCGGATATAAGAGAAACCCGGATATAAGAGAGATTTTCTCTGCTTCCAAATTAGAGCCTGTGTTAATGTATATAAAATAGACCAAACCCGGATATAAGAGAAACCCGGATATAAGAGACTTCTTCTCCGGTCCCGACAACTCTCTTATATCCGGGTTACACTGTATATATAAAACAAGGAGAAAAATGAAATTAATCGGACAAAATAGTGTGTGAAATCATGTGAAAAGTTTCGTTTCAGTTCCTCGTAACCAGCGTTGAAGTACTCGTCAGTGCAAAATTACTTGCCATTTATACTATCGACCTCTAACATGCACGCGGCACATCAAAACTTTTCTCTCAACAATCCAAGAAAACTAAGTATTTCAAACTATCACTCTTCGTCTACTTTTGAATGTATGCAACCATATAGCCCTTTGGTGATCAACAAACTCTCTTACCTTTGTCTTAAACATTTTTTTATATTATTATGTGCCAGATCGTTTAATCTGTTATATGAACATTTCCTCTTCGTGACAATACGTTAAAACTACGGACTTTAAGTATTCTGAATTATTTTCCTGAAACGAGCTACTGAAACTACTTCAAGCGTGTAAATTCGTGAATAAATTACTTGTCTTGTTTTATTAAAATTACCCGTGTATTTCCTCCATACTATCATCCTTCGGTGTGGGTAAATCAACTGTTCATTTTAGCCTCTACGTCCCACATCACTATATTGGATGAGGTTAAAGGAATAGAGAATAAGGAATCTTTCAAACTTAACATCTAACTCAGGCACCAACATTTTATTTCGTGGAGCCGTGCCTGAACAGAGCTTAAAATATATTTTAAATTTTTAAAAGTTACAATTTTAAAAATCCTTTCTCTGTCGTGAAAGATAGTGTGTTTATTTTTAAGACAATAAAGAAAAAAAAAAGTTACATAATGCCAGAAACAAAAATGTTTAAGTTCTAGCAATTAGAATAGAAACTAAATCTGTTTGTTAAAATTTTTTCTTAAAATAAAACAATGAAGACATTTTGGAAAAAATATTAACCTAATAACAGTAACAAATCAAAATTTACGTTTTTTATGTTATAATATGTATATTTATGTATCTGTAAGTAAAATTTTACAGTTTTTTTTTCTCAACTTGAGAAAGTTGTCACTAGACTGAGCGTACTTCCTGTTTCATTAAATAACCCCATTTTTTTAATCTAAAGAAAGCACACAGAGTGAAGTGAATTACGAATAACTTTTAATTTCTCATCACACTGGATCACGTGATTATCCTACACAACCAATAAGCATCCGTCATTCTAATTATTATTTTGTGTCGCCATTAAGACAGGACAGCAGCGTTTCGCCGCCAAAAAAAAAATGATGTAGCGAGAAATCAAGAATGTCATTTAAATGTTACTTGTTGAAATAAGTCAACAGAATTATGTCGAATAATTGTGTGAGAGTAACCGAAGTATGCACTGAATTTGGATTTATGCAGTTGTGTGTGTGCGTGCGTGTGTGTGTGTGTTTAAAAAAATTCTTGGCCGGAACATTTGGTAAGGTTTATCTATCTAGCTTACTAACTACTGCAAAAGACGCCCAACGTTACCACATCTGCTCAAGACAATGTAAGTCCGTAGACTAAAAAGTGACTTTCGCACTGCCCATATTTCAAGATGGATTAAATGATAACGTTGCTCGAAATCGAATTGCATGCATCTATCTATCTATCTATCTATCTATCTATCTATCTATCTATCTATCTATATATATCAGTTTTTCACATCTATCTATATATATAAATATCATTTTTATATCTATCTCTCTCTCTCTCTCTCTCTCTCTCTCTCTCTCTCTATATATATATATATATATATATATATATATATATATATATATATATATTAGTTTTTCACATCTATCTGTATATAAATATCAGTTTTTATATCTCTCTCTCTCTCTCTCTCTCTCTCTATATATATATATATATATATATATATATATTAGTTTTCACATCTATCTGTATATAAATATCAGTTTTTATCTCTCTCTCTCTCTCTCTATATATATATATATATATATATATATGAAAAAATTGATTTATATATATATATATATATATATATATATATATATAAATCTTTTTTTCATATCTATCTCAGTTTTTCATATCTGTCTATCTACCTATCTATCTATCTATTAGTGGTAGACCCAAATATTGACCACTTGTTTAATAATGTGTCATTCACCATGTCCCCACAAAACATATTTTACTCGATCAGACATGAATTCTACGAAACCCCAAAAGTTTTCTTTAGGATCTGATGCCAGAATATTAACAAGTTCTTTAACTGCTGAAAGTTATATGGTGGAGGATGTTCACACCAAAATTATTGATCACAGTTCCTATATGTTTTCAGTAGTATTGAGATTTAATAACTTTGGTGTCAAATACAACGCAGGGATTCTTTTTCGTGCCCCTGAAAGTATTTTCACACAAATCTTGCTGTGTGGCAGAAGGTAATTGTTCATCATAGAAGACTTTTACAAATGAATGATGTCACCCAGTATTTCCCAGCAAGTGACGGGCCTAGGGTTGTTGGCTCCCCAGGCAAGCTGAACTCTGGCGCCCTTACAAATATAATTTTTAAAATTTTCTCAAGGAGTAAAACTGAAAATGTAGAATAACAGGTTTCTTACAATATACAACTTAATACAAGCTAAAGAAAGCATTCATTATCATACGTAAAACATTTTTCTCACCTTTAGATCTGCAAATTCTTTCATGGCACTTTCTATTCCTATCTTCTTTACAAGATCCTTTTCTACTGACAAAATAGCCAAAGAATTTAATCTGTCTTGAGTCATAGATGACTTCAAGTATGTTTTTATAACCTTTAGTTTTGAAAGATCCCAAACACATGACATGGAGGCATGGTGGCGCCCTCGGTGTTGATGGCGCTCCAGGCGACTGCCCGAGTTGCCAGTACCTTGAGACAGCCATGTTCCCAGTAGAAAGTTGCTTAAGTAATCACACCACCTCCGCCAGCCTGTTATTTTCCCAAAGTGCATCCATGTAACATACTTTCCTAAGGATAACGACCAACACGTACTCACCTTACTCAGTAGACTCACCAGTGCAGGTGACCATCTTCCACTAATACAGGATGTGCGAGTGGTGTATTGAATAACACATCAGAATTTGAAATCAGAGAGTCCGAGTTCAAATGCCAGTCTGATTATTTACATCAACTTTTCTTCTTTTTTTAATCAGTATCTCGGGAAGATGACTGAAGCCGAGCTGCGATATCAGGACCAATAATATTGCTGATTTTTCTTTGGATCTTATCAAGGAGCTCCAGGAAAACAGCAGGGGCGCCGGACCACATGTGGCAGCAATATTCTACGTATGGACGAATGGTAGGCATAGATATGCAAGATAGATTCTGGAGAGAAAAACTGTCTTCTTCGACACAGTGAACAGACTTTCTTCGCAGCTGATCTGTCGATGGATTCAATGTAGTTCTTTCACCTCATGTCAGCTGAGAACGTTAACCCGAGAAGGTGCAATGTGTCACTTTCTTGGAGGCTAGCATAAGCCATGCTGACGGAAGACAGAGAGGGGTCTCTCAGGTGATTAATGGGGAGAAGTTTAGTTTTGGAGGCGGTAAAATTGACAAGCCATCTTTTGCCCTAGTTAACGACAGTCTTTATGTCGTTTTGTACACCGGCTGCCATTTTGACCTTGTCTGACTGATTAGCCTTACTATTGGGGCAGAAGTAAATGGTAGCATCGTCAGCGTAGATGCCAAGTTGAGAGCTGGTGTCATCGGGAAGGTCGTAAATGAATATTAAAAACAGTGTAGGACCAAATATGGAGACACCCGCGTTAGTAGGACGGAGACGAATGAATGTTCAGGACAACTTTCACTTCACGATTTGATAGGAACGACTGGATCAGCTGAAAAACCTGCCCGGAGATACCATAGTTTTTCAGCTTATGGAGAAGGCTTTCAAGATGTCCAATGTTACAGCCCAGGCATCATTTTTTTATCTAAATCATAATAGACTCTTTCCGCAATTATCGTTAATACATCAGCAGTTAATCTGGAGAAACAAAAATCGTATTGCTTGTCTGAGAAAAGGCGCCGTGATGAGAGATGATGAACCAATTCAGTATTGATTAGGGCCTCTAGGAGTTCCCCAAAAAGAGGCAAAAAAGAAAGCTGATAGCTGGATGGGTGCAATGGTTCCCCAGATTTCTTAAACCTGGGACAGCAGACGATAACTTCTAGCAAGCAGGAAAGCAGGATGCAGTATGCGAAGTTGAGAGCTGATGTCATTAATGAAGATTAAAAACGGTGTAGGACCAAGTAGGGAGCCCTGGGAAATACAGGCGTTAGTACGAAATGATGTAGACGAGTGGCCATTTAGGACAACTTTTATTTCACGATTTGATAGGAACGACCGGCAATATATTTGGGAAAAGGTATGATTTATCTTTTCCTCCCAGCTATAGTAGGACTTGTATCTGAAAAATTATTTTTAGTCTCAGAAATTACAATCCAAAACGTTTCGACTTTAATAACTAAAAAAGAGTTGTTACGTAGTAAAAATTAAAACAGTCAATCAATCCACTGATAAAATGTTCAGTTTCGACGCTCATGTGCCCATTTAAGACATTTTCAGCGGTGAACATTGGTTAACATGATTGATCTGCAGCTCCGGAATCCCATAGTAACAAAGACTAATGTGCTATGTTCTGGTGCATTCTCTCTATTTAATCTTGACTACAGGGTTATTAAATAAACCAGAGACTTCTATTCAAATTAAAGATACTTTTATTCAAATTAAAGGTATCTTCATTCAAAAGAAAAAATTTTTTATTCAATACAAATATACCTTTATTCAAAATAAAAAAAATACTCCTATTCAACGTAATGAAACCGTTATTCATTACTATAAAAATGAGTATTTCAAATAATGATGCTCTAAAATCAAACGTTGCTTTTGTCGTTGATTATTCCACTACTTTCCAATTGGTTGAACGCATATGAAAGAACAAGGTCAAAATTGCTAAAGAAGAACTATCTACAGTAACGGGTGTGAAAAAAAATCTAAGGAAATTTCAGAGATAATGAGTTTTTCAAAGGTCACCACTGCAAGAGTCATTAAAAATATCACCGAACTAGGTCAGGCTTACAGAGATAATTTTGTCGAAAATAAGAAAAAAAAATGTCTAGGAATAAAGAAGAAAGAGATCACTGGGACGAAAGAATTAATCGATAACATGTTGAATGTGGATCCTTGTTTGACTCAAAGGTTAAAAGAAAGAATCCGAATGTCAACCAAAAATCTCAAGGCTATTATCAATAATGAATTTTTCCGATGATATTCCTGTTATAATTATCAAGAACTGTGCTCCCGAACTAGCTTCCGTTCTCTCTAAACTTTATAATAAATGCCTCACTGCGTCCTGCTTTCCTGCTTGCTAGAAGTTATGGTCTGCTGTCCCAGGTTTAAGAAATCTGGTGAACCATCTCACCCATCCAGCTATCAGCTTTCTTTTTTGCCTCTTTTTGAGAAACTCCTAGAGGCCCTAATCAATACTGAATTGGTTCATCATCTTTCATCACGGCGCCTTTTCTCAGACAAGCAATACGATTTTTGTTTCTCCAGATTAACTGCTGATGTATTAACGATAATTGCGGAAAGAGTCTATCATGATTTAGATAAAAACAGTGATGCCTGGGCTGTAACATTGGACATCTTGAAAGCCTTCTCCATAAGCTGAAAAACTATGGTATCTCCGGGCAGGTTTTTCAGCTGATCCAGTCGTTCCTATCAAATCGTGAAGTGAAAGTTGTCCTGAACATTCACTCGTCTCCGTCCTACTAAAGCGGGTGTCTCCATATTTGGTCCTACACTGTTTTTAATATTCATTTACGACCTTCCCGATGACACCAGCTCTCAACTTGGCATCTACGCTGACGATGCTACCATTTACTTCTGCCCCAATAGTAAGGCTAATCAGTCAGACAAGGTCAAAATGGCAGCCGATGTACAAAACGACATGAAGACCGTCGTTAACTAGGGCAAAAGATGGCGTGTCAATTTTACCGCCTCCAAAACTAAACTTCTCCCCATTAATCACCTGAGAGACCCCTCTCTGTCTTCCGTCAGCATGGCTTATGCTAGCCTCCAAGAAGGTGACACATTGCACCTTCTCGGGCTAATGATCTCAGCTGACATAAGGTGAAAGAACTACATTGAATCCATCGACAGATCAGCTGCGAAGAAGTCGGTTCACTGTGTTGAGCGACACAGTTTTTCTCTTCGGAACCTATCTTGCATATCTATAAGTGTACTATTCGTCCATACGTAAAATATTGCTGTCATATGTGGCCCAGTGCTCCTACTATTTTCTTGGAGCTCCTCGATAAGATTCAAAGAAGAATCAGCAATATTATTGGTCCTGACCTCACGGCTCAACAATAAGCAGGAAGAAAAATTCTAAAAAAACTCATAAACACTAATATATCCACCACTGGTCCAAGTAAGATATAAAATTAATTATATACTACACTAAATTTAATACAACTAACATTGTCATCCAAAACAATTCTTTTCCGTTAACTAGCATCTTACAAAAGACCAACATTGTATATCAATTTAAATGTCACTTGAAAGATTGCATCTCTAATAAAAATGTTGGTTTTACAATTACAACGTTAACGAGACGGCTTACGTTTCACTTGAATGAGCATAGTTCAATCTCAGAACATTTAAAGGAACACCCATGTCCACATCTCCAGTTTAGACAGTTTTTAGTCAAAAATACATTAGTACTTCATCAAAATAATAATCAGCAAAAACTTAAAATTCTGTGAGCCCTTTATATAAGAGAATTGTGGCCAAAAATAGTCAACTATGAGTATAACAACAAAGTTCTTAAATGTTTGTAGCAGCAAAGTTTTATATAAAATACTAAGTTAAAATATTATAACTAAAAATCTTTTTCATTTTTTAAATATTAAAATAAAAAAATTACAAAAGTTACTTCCCTTTCATAGCTAAAAACTTTCGAATTCGAATTTGGAAAGCTATAAAAAACAGTAAAAATTATTTTGAATTTATGGAGTTACTGCATACACATTCACAGATATTTTAACTTCCTGAAGATTTCTCATATGAGATTGAAAGTACATGAGAAAATAAACAATATTTCAAAGAAAATTTGGGAATTGTTCTTAAACAATTTTCTATAGCCACTAAGAAATTAATTCGTGGGCTTGAAAGGATTACAACTAAAAATAAACAGACATAATACGTCTAAATTCTCTCTCTCTCTCTCTCTCTCTCTATATATATATATATATATATATATATATATATATATATATATATATATATATATAACATTCTCAGTCAAAAGAAATATTTTTCAATTATTTTCAGCATTTAAAATTTTAACTTTAATGCTTTAATTTTAGAATGGTATTTTTAAAAAATACATTATATACGTCCAAGAAAAAGTGACACCTAATGTTTAAAATGCATTTTTAAAAATGAAAATTCTTTCTTGACGTTTTTATGCTACTTTTAATTGCAAGCTAATTCAATATTTCTAATAAGCAAAACACTTTTCTGTATTTCAACCGAATTTAAATTAATTGGAATGATTTTTTCTGATTATTAGTAAAATCTATAAAATCGTCCATACAACATATTATCAACATATTTATTAAAAAAAAGCTTTCAAAAATAAAATATACTTTTATGAAACATTTTTGAGAAAAATTAGTTGATTTAAACTTTAATTATTCTGAATTGAAAAAATATTACTTTTAGTTTAAACTATTGTAGAAAAGTGTTTTTTTAACATGGAGGTGGGTGTTTTTATGAGGTGTTGATACATTTATGGACAGCCTGATGTTTGGGAAATTTATCTAAGGAGTAGATTGCATGACGAATACAATGTAAACGTCGATTTTTATATAAGTTTTTGATTACCCAGTAATCTTTAAAATTTAGGAAAATATTCGAAGCAATCTAATATTTTATTGAATTTTTAGAATTAGATTTCTACATTTCTTGTTTCAAACCTGCTAAAAAAGGATCACAGCTAAGTATTCTCAGTTTCTGCTGAATCGTCTCCAGAGTTCAGTACGAAACAATGCTTTCTGGTTGGTCCATAAAAATTAATGTCATGTTTCTGCCTACGTCCGCACGGTTGACCTCGAGAAAACTCATAAATATGAACCTTCGACGATATTTTAGTGAATGAGTCCTTAAAATAATCAACCCGTCACACGAATCCATGAAACCCAACTTCCTCGCTAAAAGTTAATTTTTATTAACATCAACCCGGCTTGTGGAATTCAATTTCTTTTCAACATCAACTCATCTAGTGACCAATTCAACCAAGACGAGATTTAGGAAACCAACACATTCAATATCTTAACAACATAAAGTAAATCGTAACTATATCAGTCGTAGCGAGACAACTCTACAGTAAGTCCAGCAATCTATTTCATTCAATTTCACCACCAACATAAACTGTTTAATTCCTTAGCAGATACATAGCATAACACCTTTTATATTGCCCTTGATCTCACAACCAAGAACTCTAAAGTGTTTTAAATAACTTTATTATATCCTGTGTACTTGTTATATATATATATATTCTGTTAAAACAAATATCTGCCTATTTGATTATTTTTCTTGTTGTTGGTGTCTTTGTTGCATTTGATTTAGTAAAAATTGAAGAGGGTTAGTTTAATTTGTATTTGTCACCAATACGGATTGGGTCACCCACTACAAATTTTATGTGCTTTGGTTTTATAATCTTACTGACGAAGACGCTTGTTGAGGAAATGTTAAAAAATTAATAAATTTTAAATTTACTATAGTTATCACTTTTATTTTCTGATAATGTCCGTATTTACAAAATTACCGGCCACACACAAAAATACTACTATATTTTCCCCTTGTTCTATAGCTTACTATTTGAAAAATCTATGTAGGTTTTTAAAAATCGTCATGGCCACTTGGCGTCGTCGAAATAAACGTGGCTAATCAGTAAACAAATTTCGTTTATAGTATTATTTTTTTCTGTTATTCTATATTCAGCTTTTAATTATTATACACTAGCAGTAGAGCCCGGCGTTGCCCGGGGATGTAACAGTAAGAGATAGTTCAAGTATCGACCATCATAAAGACTGAAAAATAAAATTGACAAAGATTATTGTTTAAGGTTGACGGACACGCATGTCTTAATTAGTTTTTTTTTACGGATTGGTCAAACCCAAACTCAAGCAAAAGCATTGTTTTCAATCGTTATGAGTCTATCGATTGAATAGAATTTTATTATAAACAATTGTCTTGTAAATGGAATTTTTAAAGCATTCTGAATGTAAAAATAAAGAAAAAAGTGTGCAAGACAATAAGAAACACTACCTGCCAAAAAAAAGTGAAGTTTTGTTGAAATCGGTTGAAAAATGTAGAAAATCCGATCCCATATATAAACGAACACACACACAAATACACACAAACAACTTGAGTTTTATAATAAGTATAACACGATATGAGTTGTCCCCCTTTCATTCTGGCGACAGTCGTGTTTTATCATGTTTTCAAATTGATTTTGTGCAAAAACAATTGTGTTTTTCCAATTTTTGCCGCTGTCAGAACCACCGCAAGGTAATTTTACACAGTCCTGTGAAGTTTTTGTTGAAATCGGTTGAAAAATGTAGGAAATCCGATCCAATATATAAACGTACACACACACACACACACACACACACACAATCTGCGTTTTATAATAAGTAAGATTACTTTCTTATAATTTTTTCATAGTATATATACACCAATAGCAGACTATGTAAGTTCCGCTAGGACGTATAAGTACATCTACAGCATAGTAATAACATTGTAGAATTATCTCTTCTAATGAGTGCGAAATAATAATTCCCTTTACCCACTCCCTCCAAATTCGGAGGACTGGGGAAAATAGCGGAGAGCGGCACAGGTGTAAGTGTAACAAGACAATCCAAAGCTCGTTGAATCGATTGATTCGCCAGTTCATTATTTACAAGTCTAGCTGTAGGGGTCAAATGTTTTACTGATACTGTAATTTATTTTCCATCTGAGAAACGATCATTGGCATAGTCAAGATTTGGTCGTCTTGTCACAAGTCTTGTAACCTATTAAGGTCGTAAGTGTACCACGTGTACTACAGTCATAGCAGCCGTGGCGTTTCGATGGTAAGATAGCCTGATGGCGCTCTTTCCTCTTCGAGCAGGTTTCGAATTCATTTTCGTTCTTCCCATCATCATCAATCGACCGTAGTCGGGTTCATCAAGTTAATGCGAACGATCCTGTATAGTATGTGCTACGCCAGGGCTACATACAGTTTTACTTTCTCCTAGACCGGTTGCCACCCAAGACTATAGAACTAAGTCTGTCCTGATATTTACCAATAGCTGGGGAAGGAGAGAAGAAGGGGATTTATACCTTTCCCACGTAAGTGAATGTAATATGGATGTAAAAACCTGTAAAATTAGGCCAATGAGATCCTGGGTGGATTGGAACCTAGGACTACTTAACTATAAAGCCGTAAAACTTAGAGGTTCCCAGGCTTACAGACCTGCAAAGAAACGAATTGGTGACAGTTTTATTTGTGTATTCAATTCTCAAAATTTACTCACTAGGGGTTGTTTTGTTATGTGGGTTAATCGCATTCTGAAAATTACATTATTATTTCATTGCTAGATGACGGCCACCATTTCGGTCTGGTCTGGGTTGAGTCATTTGGGTGGATGCTTGTTGAGTGACCCTTCGTTGATGGAAACAGTTGGATTCTTAAAACGGCAAAAACGCTTGGATTAGTTTTCGTTCTGATTCTAGTTTGCTTACAGTCAAAATCCACGCCGCTGTTAGGTTTTTGACGAACACACAGACAAATCGCTTTTAGCAACGTCAGTCAGTTATGGGCCATGCGTGATACACGTTTAGGCGATCATGTATCTTTCGATACATGACTGACGAGGCAGATTTTTTTCCCGCAGTAGGTTGCCATTACTTTCTGCGGTAGACCAGTTGCCATCCAAGGCTATAGAACCTGGTCTGTCCTGCTATTTACCCATAGCTGGGGGGGGGGGGAAAGAAGAGGATTCATACCTTTCCCAAGAGTATAAGCACGTAACTTACTATAATAGATTCGACTGAAATTCGAACTCGGCTCTCCGATTCCTCCACCGTGCCTCCGTTAGCAACGAGACATACAAAAGTCACCTCTTTTATACGTTACTACATCGGACTGCTATTTATCGTCATCGTCTGCTTAATCACGCATCCTAGAATTTAATTTCTTTTTTTTGTTCGCTTATGGCGTTGATGAGTAAGTAGACCAATTCTTGCATGGAAGAGCTGATGGCATTGACTGCGTAATAATGTTGGTAGAGGACGAGTTCGATTTTATCGAATCTTTCTCTCTTATTGTTTGGCTTCCTTTTCTCCTTCTGGTGGCTTAGAAGTTTTTTGTTCTGAGGGTGATGGAACATCAGTTGCTACGGTCTTGTGCCTGTGTTTCAAATGATTTAGGCTCAAGTTCAGTAGCTTTCAGGATTGTTTTGAGCTGGTCCTTGTATCTTCGAAGAGGGTAACCCCACGGTCTCTCATTGAATAAGACTATTTACTGTTTACAGTATCAAAGTAATATCGTTGCCTCAGGTCGCTCTTCTGTCGAGTAGATAGTAATAACCACAAGCTAACATTTTTTTCCATCCTGGGTATGACGATAAACTACATCCGCGTCCTGGGTTAGACGGTAAACTAGGTCCAACAGCAAGGCCTCTAATCAGGAGGTTTTGAGGAGCGTGGAACCACCTCTTAATTGTTGGTGTTCACAGGTCCGCCCTGACCCGGGATGGTAGCACCTGTTAGGGTCCCAGCTATGGGCAAATAGTTAACCCCGAAACTGGGGTAAAAACACTATGCAAGTGTACAAATAGGTTTTAATACCAGAAATACTTTGTAAAAAATATCATTACCAGTAACACATTTTTGAAAAAAAAAATATTACCAGCAATACATTTTTGAAGGAAAAATATTACCAGCAATACATTTTTGATGGAGAAGATGTTAACAGCAATAGAGATCGTCTGCATTAAATAACCCATTGAGGTTGATATGCCGTAGACCAAACCAAACCAAACCAAACCAAACATTTTTTAAATCGAATTTTAATAAGTTAAAGGCAGTAAAGCCACTACGATACAAGAGGTTACTAGGTGTAGAAGAATTCGAAAACAGAAATATTACTAAGAAGCGAGAACAATTGAAGAGTAATCAAGATGGTAGTAGATAATGATTGACATTGCATTTAATGTTTTAAAAATTAAAATTGACTGGAAACCATGGAGCCAAAAGAGAGTTGAGTGCGAGAAAAGAAACTGTTAGCATAGAGCTTACGGTTATATCTAGCCAACTCAACTGTAAATTGTTACCATCGTAATAAACCTGTAGTTGTGTTGACAGTAGCATTTGTGATTTTCCTTGGCGTTTTTCATGGAAGATTACCATTCGAGCCCGAATCCACGGTACCATAGAATAGTATGATTTTGCATCTATAGATTTTCATTTGTTTCGACCACAAGAGCATTTTGGCAGGATGTCCAGAAGCAAAGGTTCTCCAAACATTTATTCTGGAAAAACTCAGAATTCTTTAAATGTAAATGTAATTGAGCTGCAGTCATTGAAAATAAAGTTCATTACACTTTTGTTAAATAATATCATATTATAATTCTGCTCGTTCCTTTGTTAGTAAGCACGAACGTTACGTCTTGCCAATACCTCACAAATAATATTTAGTTTTGATAACGAGGTAAAACGGAAAAGACATATCAGAGACGCTATTTGAATTTTCTGATGAATCATGATTCTTAAGTTAATGATTGACGCTGTTTTCCAGTCAAAGAAATAAATAAAGAAAAGATATAAGAGGCGATAAGGTACTCACACATTTAATGTCTACTTCAGGGAAATGGAAAACCTTATCAATTTTTATTCTTTTCATTTGTACCCTCTTACTTCTTTAAATAATGACCTGTATTTATATTTATGATTATTATTGTAATATTTCTTTAAAGTTGTTAAGCTCAAATATTTTACGATACAACAGGGGAAATTCCGCGGGTAGGTTATAGTCTTTGAACCTGCAAGAAGGTTATTCAATCATTATCTTAAGAATTAAGTTTCCTTAGAAAATTGAAATAGCAAAACCGATAAATTTTCCCGCGTATTACTAGTTTAAATAAATTGACATTAGTTATCTTTTAATATATTTTCTGATAAAAAAAAAAACATACCTAACATTTATATTGAAAACTATAGCCGCTTTTAGAAGTCTACGTGTCGTAAACAATTAAAATATCACGTGACATTAACGTTTTCCCTATTCTCTATAAATAGTCACTTGGTCGGCGATTCTAAAGTTTGTACTTGACAAGTGAGGCTTGGATTCATGTCAAGTCTATCTTCAAATACCAAGACTTACGACAATTCACTCAACTAGGCTAATGGCTGAATCTAATTCGAATATAGTATAGCTTCCTAAAAGCCTAGACATTGATCCTAGCTCACGCACTGCAGCAAAAGAATGGCGTCGTTGGTGTATAGTTTTTACGAACTATGTCGATGATTACGAGTAAAATAATTCTAACACGGTTAGAGTCCTGATAAGCCGTGTCAGCCTTCCGGCATTAGTGTTTATCGATACTTGTTGAGACGACGACACCGTCATTTTTATTAAAACCCCAAACCAGATATTTACAAGACATTTACTTGCTACAAGCAAACAGGAACCTAACGAGAAATTTTGAATTCTTCAGGGGACTCCAAGAACTAAGACTGCACAGTGATTTCAAAGATCGTACAGCCAAACAATGTGGGGAACGAAGCTACGCGAGACGCTTTTACTAGTAGTGTATTGCTTCTCCGGTTATATATCAAAGACGGCTGGAAAATAAAAACATTGGATTTGCTGACAGCTTACGATCAAGCTTCAGCCCTGGATTTAGCACGGAAGAAAAACAAAGCTGACGCAGTGGCGTAGCTAGAGTAAACGTCACCCGGGGCGGTCCGCTCAAACGTCACCCCAATGACCCCGATTCACCCTATGCTGAATGGTTAGCTGTAGCTAAATTTTCATACATGCTCTACCTCTACTTTACTCTACTGACCGGTACGTTACTGTTTACATGTATGATCCAAGACAAAATCCAATACCACAAAATAATCAGTTCCAATCAAAAATTGAAAACATTGCTATTTTTCCTACTCACAAATTTCCCGACAATTTATTAGAAAATTTCTGACGTGGGGGGGCAAAACTGGGGGGGTCATAAATTATTTCTGGGAGTCATATGCCCGCCTGCGAAACCCTGTGTCTCCACCACTGTTTTCAGACTATTTTTGGCACCTTAGCTTGGTTGAAAAATTTTGTTGGGGGTGACATTGTGTCACCCCTCCTGTGCTGGCACCCGAGGCGGTCCGCCCCCCTCGCCCCCCTAGCTACGCCACTGAGCTGACGTGTTTACTATTTCCTCTCCGGCTGTTGCAAACAACAATATTCGTTGCGAATTACAAGCTAAAGAGTACTAATAGGAAACCCTGTTTCTTTTGTGGGACCGTGTCGTACCATAAGAGAAATTGTCTAGCTCAGGAAGCCATATCTAACAAGTGTTCTAAAAAGGGGCACTTTGCTAGAGCATGCAAGTCTCTTGTCACAAACGCCACAAGTGCTAACCTGTTCTCTACCAAGATAGTAAATAAAGCAGAACTCCCATACTGCGACAATTTATAACTATAAAAGGAAAAATGTTTAATGCCTTACTTGATTAGTGTTTCCGAAAGACTTATTCGCGAAATCACAGTTTATTCTTTAAAATTAAAATGTATTTCTTCATCAAAACGCGTAACTATGGCACAAAAAAAAAACATCTAAGTAAATCTACATGATTTGTCGTTGTCATTCTCAAACAGAATGATAAACTATATTTGGCTTTTCGCCTGACTATTATGAAAAACTTGCGCTGAGGCGGGATTTTCAGTGTCAGCACCGGAATGTTATTTTCGAATATGGCGGTCATGTTCCTGAACTGGTTATGAGAAATACAAAAAACGTGTTCTGCTTTAGAGGCTGCATATATAGAGGAACCCACATTCTTCCCAAATATTAAATCTATATTGAAACAGATAGCTACGAAATCTAGACGCTTTGGTCATGAAGACCAGAAATTTATCCATATGGAAATTAACTTTTAGCTAACAAAATTATCGAACCAAATATTTCGTTATGGTGTGCCTAAATTGTCGTTGTTAAAGACAAAATCAAGTCACAAGAGACTGTAGATTGTTCGCAAGCAATATATACACTGAACTTGATGCATACCCGTTGCCAAGGATTGATCTAGTTATAAAGCATGCCATGTAAAAGTACTTTCAACCTTTGATTTTAAAAGTACCTGTCATCAAGTTAAAATAAAACAATCCAACAAAAAGTACACCGCTTTCGATGGCAATGGTCAAATTTATCAGCTTACTAGGATTCCTTTTGGATTAACCAATGAGATCCCTGCCTTTTAACGATCAATGAACAAGATCATAAAAGAAAATCTTAAAGGTACTCTACCTTATCTTGATAATACTATTATTGGCGTTGAAACTGAAAGAGAGCAGAAGAATGTCGAATATCTGAAAGTCGTAGAGAAAAATAATTGCTGCCAAAACTATTCCGAAGGTAACATTGAATACTTTAGGATATTGTGTAAGAAATAACATCATTAAACCTGACCCAGAAAGGATAAAGCCATTACAAGAAATGCCCCCCCCCAAAAAAAAGATGAGAACACTTAGGGGTCAGGAGATTGTTTGCGTATTACGCAAAATGGATACCTGAATTTTCAGTTAGTCGATCGGTTCCCACTGAATAAACGAGCTCTCCGCACTTTTGAATCTCTAAAATCCGAGCTATATAAAGCAACTCTGTCGGCTCTTGAAGAATATGATGCTTCGGATAATGCTATATCTATACACTTAATCAGAATGGGAGGCATGTCGCATTTATGTCAAAAACATTCCAAGGCAGCAAAAACTGGTATAATGTAGTCGAAAAAGAAGCTTTGGCAATTATCACTGCAATGCGTAAATGGATGTATCTTTTGTCGCAATGCCGTTTCAAGTTATATACCGATGCTAGGTCAGTGTCGTATATGTACGATAATCGAAGGCTTACAAAAGTATTAAAAAAATGCCCAAATCAGCGAAGCTTGGGGAACTAAGTTTAGATATCAAATATCGACCTGATAAGAGTAACGTCACTACGGATATTTTTAGTCGTGTCTATTGTGTGACTGGAAATTCTCAAGGTTCTACTCTTGAGGGTTTACTCAAGGAATTATGCTATCCAGGGTTATCAAGACTTCTGCATTTTGTAAGATCAAGAAATCTCACCTTTTCTACCGAATACGTTAAAAAAATATGCACTTCGTGCAGATTTTGTGCTGAGTTAAAACCTCGGTTCTATCGACCTCCCGAAGGTACGCTGATAAAAGCTACTGGACCTATGGAATGTATTGGTATTGATTTTTTTTTTTTAAGGGACCTATCCTACGGCTACTCATGGGAGCTCATTCCCATCTTGGTTAATGAGACCTCGACCAGTACTTTTAAGACGAATTGCCCGTACTAGCAAGAGCCGAACCATTAGTAGGTAAAGTTAAAGTAATTGTTAGCAATCTGACTTTTGCCAACATAAAGTATACTGACAGAAGACAATCGACTGTATCTGTCCAAGATTTGGCTCCCTGCTCTGTTCAGTCAGAACTCTTCTCACATCGGCAAACTTCACGAATCTCAAATAGTTTCTCCATAGAAGAAAGTAGTAGACCGACAACTGCACCGTCGTCACTTCCTCTACATGAATCATCGACCGAAAGTGAGTTTTCAAACAGAAAGCCAATATCCAAGAGTGACGACAGCTAATACGGACTGACCTCTGAAATCCAACCGTATATCAAAGATATTCGGGGTTGGTCCGTATTAGCTGTCGGTTAAGGTTAATAGTGTTTATTATAAACAGAGCATTTGTATCTATAAAAAAGAAAATATATTAAAATAATTGTCCATTTCATATATATATATATATATATATATATATATATATATATATATATATATATATGTAACGATACAAACAACATTTATTTTGTTCAGAGAATATATTTTATTATTATTATTATTATTATTATTATTATTATTATTAGTTAATGATGACAGAACACTTTTCATTAAACCTTTACCGGCCTGAAAGTCCGAGAAATTTCATAGAAAATATATGTCCTCCGTAGAAAAATGGTATCATACGTCAGGCTGGCTATTCCATCTAAGACACAGGTTCGATTCCTGCCTGGTTACTTTTCGGGAAATGTTTATTTTGATAAACATTTCCCTAAAAGTAACCCGCTTAGTAAAATATCTAACAGGAACACATATGTCATAGCTGCATCAATAATCTTAACATTATAAAGTTATACAATAATAAAATTTTAAACGAATTTAATAATCTGGATCATAATGCACATTCCAAAATAAATATTATTAATGATACTAGTCAATGTAATTGTAGGAATTCAGACCCATGCCCATTGCCAAACAAATGTTTAATTAAATCTCTTGTTTACCTTAGTACTATCTCTACAATAGAGAATCCGACGGTTGAAAAATTGTATATTTGTAGTACTAAGAATTCTTTTAAGATTAGGTGGTTTCAATATATTTTGTCCTTCGTCAATAATACTTATAGAAATAATACCGCGCTTTCTAAATATTTTTGGA
Source organism: Acanthosepion pharaonis (assembly GCA_903632075.3). Lineage (NCBI taxonomy): Eukaryota > Metazoa > Mollusca > Cephalopoda > Sepiida > Sepiidae > Acanthosepion > Acanthosepion pharaonis. The sequence continues at coordinate 451,625 of CAHIKZ030001238.1, forward strand.
GTTTAAAAGATAACAAAACTTAAGATGAAATGGAAAATTTTAAAAATGGCAAGGACATGTAGATCCTTATACGAACCATGTTTTCTGTATTTACATAAAAAAATTTAGAAATTATCATATTCCTTAATAAAAAAAAATCCTTATTAAATCAAAGATCCGAATTAACGGTAAATTGTAAACACAGTTTACCTCTTAATTTAGTTAAACTTTGGATTTTGACAATGTTTTTTCATAGATTTTAGTTTAACTGTGCTGCACCATATATTGCTTCTTTCTATTTGTAAGATTAATTTGAGTTTAATTTATTTCTGTATTTATCACCTGGTAGTTTCCTTAGCATCTTATTCGGATGCATTGGTATTTAGTTAGTATTTTTAACATTTTACATTGATTGGTTGGTATTATTAACATCTTGTATAGATGATATTTATTTAATGGTTACATATTATTTAACAAATAATTCTAAATGTTTAGATTATTTACTAGTTACTTAAAGAGGCCTCTTATTTATCAACTACAAAAAATATTTTTATGTAGGAAACCCATAAAGCATATAACTAGATGGGCATTCGGTTAAATTACCTCTCTAACTCCGCTTTTATTTCTTATGAAAGTTGACTGTCTGACATATGTACATTTTATGCAACCATCTGTCTCAGTTTTTAAGTTAATGTCTGGCTGTTGTTAGATGCCAACTCCTGGTCATGACACATAAGAATGATATTTTTTTTTCGCTTAGCTTGAATTTACTGTAGGTCGTATTCGATAGGTTGATCAGGGTAAAGCTTTCAAGCCTTATATTTTTCCCCTAAAAATAAAAAAGGGGATGTATTTTACTTTTTGAAACCAAATTAATCGTTCACCCGCCAGTAATTTACAATCGCCTGAGGAGATGCATTGTTAGTCGTTGAAACACGACTGCAATTGTGTAGCGATTCTTACATGTTTTTGTTCTAATATCCTAAAATTATATATATATATATATATATATATATATGACTCCACTCCACCTCAAGCACATCTTGTGGTACAAAATGGTTCAGGTATATACTCATCACCTAAAATAATAAGCCAGGTTCCCAGTACAGCATTTAAAATGAATGCAGATGAAGAAGATATATATATATATATATATATATATATATATATATATATATATATATATATATATATATTATTAAAAAGTCGTCCTTATTTTCTAGGAGGGAAAATGTAAACGAGTGATTCTAGAGTTTGTACTTGAGGCTTGGATTCACTTCAAGTCTCTATTCAGTTACTAAGTCTTACGACAATACGCATTAACAGACTTTAAATGGTATGATGAAAGTTATTTTAGAGAGTACATAATCTTTCACAATTTTATTAAAGTACGCTTGTATATCGACATGAGAATCGACGTGCAGGGTTCAGATCCCAACCGAATTCGTTGCGTTTAGTTCCACATACATACTCTTGGGAAATGACATGAGACCCCCCCTCCACCCGCCAAACAAAAAACAAAAATCTTTTTATGTAGGTCAGACTGGAATTTCTATCCTTTGTTGCTAACCAGTCTAGAAGAAGGAAATCTCAGAATTTAAAACTAGTTGGGTGTGTGGCTAGAAACTCCACCCTGTAAAAACCCTACTTGCCTTATACAGAGCCCACGGCAGCAACACTTAACGTGTTGAGATTATGTTCCTATACAACACAGGGTAATTGGGCGCCTCGGCGTGGTGTAATGGTTAGCAAGCTGGTCTTGTTACAACTGAATAGTGAGTTCTATCCTCACTGGGTGCCCCATACTTTCGGCCATATGCCACATCTAGGCCTCGCTTAGAAAATAAGGGTCACCTCGGCGTGGTGTAATGGTTAGCAAGCTTGTCTTGCTAGATCAGTTACGACTGAAAAGTGAGTTTGATCCTCACTGAATGCCCCATACTTTCGGCCTTGTGCCACATCTAAGCTACGCTTGGAAAATCTTTACAACACAGGGGAATCTAATGGCACTGAGAAGCAGGATACTTATATAAATACAGTTTGTTGCGAAGCCTGATTAACTCAGATATTCTCTAGTCTCTATTTTTTTTATCTCGCGTTGTCCTAAATTGAAAGTTCTTCTGTACTCCAAAATCAACATGAGGATATCTCTGAAGCAAAGATGAACATTTCCGTCGACAATAACTAGGATGTCCGTTCTTTAACTTGGCAGGACCGGAAAAAGGGACACCTTTGGACAGCTTAATTACTGATGAACATTCTAGATCGGTCGGCGAGAATTTACTTTTTCCTTCTCTTCCACAGTCTTTCCAGAGGCCCAGTAAAATGTCAAAAGCATTTAATGACGATCTCATTAATCTCAATAACATTCTTCATTTTTCTTTTCATCTTCTTCGTCCTTCCTATCATTCCCCGCCCCAACACTTTTAATGCCGTCTCCTTTTTAGCCCGGTAACCTTTCTTGTTGTTCTTCTTCTTGCTTTCACTGGTTACCTCTCCTCCACCTCTTCTACTACTACCACCACCATCTTATTTTTCTTTTCTCCCGGTACTGCTTTTCTCTCATTACTACATTTCTTCTTCCTTTTCTTCATCCTCTTCCTCATTCTCCTCATTTTTCTTTTTGCTTTCACTAGGTACGCACTCCTCCTCCCCTTTATTTTTCTTTTCGCCCGGTATCCACTCTCTCCTTCTTGTTTTCACCAGTACAGCCATTCTTCTCTTCATTTTCGTCCTGTATCCAATTTCTTCTTCCTTTTATTCATCCTCCTCCTCCTCCTCCTCCTCCTCCTCCTCCTCTTCCTCATTCTTCATCTTCTTTTTTCGACTGGTACCCCCTTTCTTCCCCACCTTCTTCATGCTTTAGCCTGATCCGCCTTTCGTTTTTTTCTTCTTCTTTACAGTATGGCTGTAATTATGATACGAAATACTGAATTACAAGCTGTCTAATTAGTAGGAAGCTTCTCTTATTTTTCTGTTTTCTTCTTCATCCTCAAATTTCTTACTTCCATTCTTTCTTATTCGTAAAATCCTAATCACATAATCTCTTCCTGATATCTTGATCCTGCTACTTTCATAATTCCCCGTTGAAATTTGGTCGGAGTTACGGATAGGCTACTTATGATATTTTTCTCTCTTGTTTTCAGAACATGGCGAAGAATGCAATAACTATCAAGTGGCAAGATTCAACGTGAGGTAATGATTAGCGAGCCAGTCTCGGCGATCGTTATATAACTGCAGTAGCGTGTTCATTCCTCATTGGGTATCGCTCTACATCTGATCTTATGCTAAAACAAAAATGAACTTTGCAAATGACAATAATCGAACGACACCATGGTATAAAAAAAGACAAAAAAAACCCAAAAAACAAAAAAACGCCTATTTTTTTTTTAAATTATTGAAAAATCAAATGTAAGAAACAATGAAGATATAGTGGAGAAGTTTATTTTATTTGTTTTTTTTTTTTTTGTTTTTTGTTTTTTTTAAGCATTCCACCCCAAGCAATGCGAGAAACCACTAGGACGCAAGGGGTTACAGAAGATTTGGAGCAAGATCAGATAGGAGTGATAGAGGAAAGGATGAGGGGAAGGATAGTGGATAGATCAAGGCAACTGGAGATGTCGATTGACATTACATTTGAATAGTTGGAGATTATAGCTCTCAGGGAAACTGGAATAGGGAAGGGAGTTCCACAGGCGAGAGGTGCGAGACATGAAGCTATTGGAGTAGAAGAGACGGCTACATTTAGGAGTTTCGACAGTGAAAGGGTGAGAGCGGGATGCCAGCCTCGTCGGGCGCTTGAATTCATGAAGTCTGGGAACCATCGAATGCAGCTCCTCGGAGCAATTGCCATGAAACTATTTGTAAAAAAGACAGAGAGAGGCGACGGCGCGTCTGTGAGAGAGTGGCTGCAGACGAGATGCCAGAACGCTGGAGCCTATCAAGAACCCCGAGGCAAACAGAAGGGGCTCCAGACCATATATGGCAGCAATACTCCATGCAAGGGCGAATTGTTGATTTGTAGATCTGGAGAATCGATTCCGGGGAGAAATATTTCCTGGCGCGGCATTTTACGGCTTATCACCCTCTATGGGTTATTTAATGCTGACAAAATTTTTAGGATAGATTCGTATGAATAGATTATGGATTCTTTGTAAGAAATCAGTTTGTAGATTAGGTTTCATTGACGTATTTTTGTAAAGAGGATTTTTTTTTTGTCGAAAGTCAAATGTATTGCTGATAATTTTTTTTTTTTTCCAAAAATGTATTGGTCGTATCTTTTTTAATGTATTGCTGGCATTTTTATTAGAAAAATCTATTTTTATACTTCCATAGTGTTTTGACACCAGTTTTGGGGCTAACTATTTGCCCATAGCTGGGACCCTAACAGGTGCTACCACCCCGGGTGAGAGTGGACCTGGGAACAACAGCAATTAACAGGCGGTTCCACGCCGCTCAAAACCTCCTGATCAGAGGCCTTGCCACCGGGCGTAGTTTATCTTCATACCCAAGACGACTGGAGTGGAGAAGAAGACAAAGTGATAATGCAAGAAAAATGGTTTAATGATAAATCGATATTTGTATCAAAGAATTGTTAGTAGTGTCTGAAAGAGTTAAATTGAACCTTGCGAGAATAAGAACATTAATAGTGGCTAACTTATATATATATATATATATATATATATATATATATATATATATATATATATACAAAACGCACGCGCGCGCACACACACACATGCACAAACAAAAAACACACATTCAATTTTACTATTACTGTGCTAATATCAAACTTTCCACCTCACAAAGAAAATGTTTGTTGTTCACGTAATCTTTGATGCAAGAGAGATTTGTCTCTTGAAATCAATTTTATTTAAATGAAAACTTTGTTTTTCTATTAGAGATTCTTGACACAATCCAAAGAAGAATCTGCAATGTTATTGATCTTGACCTGGCAACTTGGCTTCAGTCAGTTTCCCACCATCTATCTGTGCCTTTTCTATAAATACTTTCATGGTAATTGTTCTGGTGAATTTTTCTTATGAGGGTTTCATTTTTAAATGTTGTTTTTTTATCCACCCACCCCTGCCAGACAACTTGTAAATATAGTAACTAGTTAGGACTACATAGAGACTTGAGGTATGATGGTGACTGTAGTAAGAATAGTAAGTAATAATGTGTTGTTTTGGTGTAAAAAATACTGTGATATGTCAGTAATCGTGTCTAGCTAAGTTTTAAGGTAAGGGCGCCTTCCCCTATCCCCCTTTTGGCCATACTTTTGTATTATTCAAAATAAATAATTACTTTCCTCTATGGTACCTAGACTTTATGAATTTAAGCGTAGTACTAGATTGGCGGCAAGGCCTCATCAGTTTACTACTAAAATAGCTAGATGTTACCGTAAGTTCTATGGTAACAGTTTCTTCTATCCCACTTCTCACCTGTTGAACTCTTCTGCCTTCTTGATTCCCAGTCAACTTTGTCAGAAATTTAAATGCAATGTCAGTCATTATCTTCCATCTTCTTAATTCTTATTGTTTTATTGTCCTCTCTCCTTAATAGTATTTTTCTCATATTCTCTAACACTCGGTAACCTCTTGCGCCCTAGTAGCTTCCTTGGAATGAAATGATTAATAATAATAGAAAAAAAAAACTTTTAATTAAGAGAAAACACGCATTTCCGTTTCTTTGAAATCCATTCTCCCATTGCAAAAAAAAAAAAAAAGAAAAATAATTCCCATGTTTATTCAAGGACTTGGCAAAATAACTGCCGTTGTGTGTCTACAATTTTAAATTACAAGACGCGCCATTAATTATTCTTTATAGCGTTTGGCCGTCTTACGCAGTTTGGCTAGATTTGTAGTTTTCTGCTGTAATGGAGTCTTCGTGTCACAAAATACTTTTATTTAAGGTTTGATGAAAGAGGAAAATGAGAGATTTTCTTACACTCTGAATTTTTTTATGAGTGTTATATTTTTACCATAAAAGAATTTTTACTGTGCTTTATCGGGAATTCGAACATAATTATTTTGTTACATTTTTACGACGTGAAATCTCTGATTTTAAAAGGGAGATATAAATTTACTAATTCTAAAGCTTATTTCCACAATATCAGGCATTTTGCTATTAAGCCGTATTTTTTTTAAATATATGACGTAGATGATCATGGTTCTTCACAGATACCTTTTTCTTTATAATCTGGGAAATACCATAACTTCTATGAAAGTTAGTGGAATGCTTTCTCCATAATTTTGCATTCAGATTTTTCCTACTCTTAGATTGACTACCACCCAAGATTAGAGAGCCCAGTCTATCCAGTTATTTAACCCATAGTTAGTGGAGAGTGAGAAGAGACGGATTCATGTCTTTGTGAAGGGCATTATGCGAAACTGAATGAAATAGTCCGGAATTTGAACTTTCTGCACTGTTGCAGTCAGCCACATTTTTCTTCTATGTGCTGTGTCCCTTCAAGGCGTTAGCGCTCATGGCTCTTCACAATTTCCTGTCCTTTTTAGCACTTAGTAAATTTTGTCATTTTGCTATCTCTCTTAATCCCTGTTTTGCCAACCACTACACAAGTTCGTTAGGTAGTTCGACCAGCAGTTTTCTATTGTCCATATTGCCTTCAATCTGTCAGGTGAGTATCAAATTTTCCAAAGTCCTCTTTCTGCATTATGTGTACTAGAAATTTCAACTTTCTCTTTCTGACGTTAATTATAGGTGTTTTTTTGGGGGGTTTTTTTGCTTCCATTTTCTCTAAAAGTGTTGCTCAAGTGTTCAGTTCAAGGTCTCAGTATCCTTCTATAGAATTACATTTCTGTGTCTTCATCTTCGTCCAGCATTCACTGCCATATAGGAGGATTGATATTACAAACCAGTTTAGTACCCTTTACTTGGTTTCTAATGGAATGTTCCTGTTTCTTAATATTTTGCTTAGCTTTTGGAAGGCATATTTCGCTATTCAAATGCACCTTTGGATTTCGATGACACACTATCAGCCCTCTGTTAAAACACTTCCCACATATTTAAATTTTTGTACATACTTGATTTTCATATCTCCAATTTATATGTTGGGTTGTTCCTTTTGCTGACAATCATGCATTCTGTCTTCTTGGATTCATGTTTAGTCCTTTCTTCTCGCTTTCCTTCATTAACTTCTACAAGACTTCATGCAATTTCCTTTCTGTGTCTGCTATGTCCTGCGTATCTTATATTGTTAAAATTGTGGCCGCCATTAAAGAATACTGGTAGGACTTCTAATTATCCCAGAATCGCCTCACTGTGTAGGTTAAATAAGTCCAGTGAGAAAATACCTCTTGTCTTACACCCCTTTCTATTTTTGTATATTTATTGAATTCATTTTCTATCTGTGTGTAAGCGGTTTGCGCCCGGTGTAAGTTCTGGATTATTTGTAAATATGTCAAGGTTACCTAACTGTTCCTTGTGACGTACTTTATCAAACGCTTTTGCATAGTCTATAAAACATAAGTATACATCCTTTTGCATTTGTATTACTCTTTCTGATATCATAAATCATAAATGGGCATAAATATTATATTCCTTGTTCCAGTGTCTTTAACGAAACGGCACTGTTCTTGTCTAATTCTGCTGCGCACTCAGAATTCGGATAAGTTTTGTTATATGGCCTATTAACCTGATTGTCCGATGGATTTCACATTCGTTTACACCTGGCTTCTTCGGTATCGCTATGAAAATGGATCTGCTTCGGTCTTTCGGTATATCATCACATTAGCATATCTAAAAGATAGCGCAATGATATTACTTGCTGTAATTTGCCACGTAGCGCTTGTATTTAATTTTGTAATTATTAAGTAATTACAATGTTTTCTATATGGTCATGTGTCCAATTGGTTAGAAAGTTCGCTTTTTGACCATGAGACCCGGGTTCGAATGTCACCATGGTTAGGAAAGAGATTTCCTGGTGTTATCGGTCTGTAGGTGGAGATACCTAGGACGCTTTTGGAGAGTGACGTACTTTATCAAACGATTTTACGTAGTCTATAAAACATTTTGGCATTTGTATTACACTTTCCGATATCATAAATGGACATACAGCCACAGGTTGACTCAAGTCTTGTAAGTGAAATTGAGTAGACGGTAACCTTGGGGGCTGTACTAGCAGGAAGTCACAAGTCATCGTGACCGAGGGTTTGCATCTGCTGGCCTTGATCAGATCGTTGATCACGCTAGATAACACACTCTTTCTCAGACCCTGTAACCACTGTATAACAACAGGTGGGCTCTGTGGGTGTTGAATAAACACAAATGCGCCTGAGCAAGCTTCTGCAATAGGGATTGACTAGCCGCCCTAGTAGACGGGTATACTCGAATACGAATATGACTAGCTATAGAAATAGAAAATATTTTTTAATTCATCCACGACATTACAGTCAATACACACAGACGTAATATACGCAGGACCATACGTTTGGATTGGACCATTTAATGAATGTATCTACGATAAAATCATAAAATTGTAGAAAAGAAAAAAATCTTTTTAAACCCTAAAAAAGATAAGATTTTATTAAACTTTTCAAAAATTATTCGTTAATAAATAAAATTATTTTCAATTTTTTTTGTTTTTTGAGGAAATTATTTTAAGGTATATTATTGAATTAAAAAATATCCATGCACACAGGCAAACGTACATACGCACAATTTGAATTGAATAATAGGATATAGAAATGTTTATATCAGAACAATGTTAGACAAATTAATGACAAATTAGAAAAAAAAACGCCTTGTTTTGTCCTTTCGAACGTCATCGGACTAAAAAGTGAAAAAAATATATTTTGGTGATAGAATTATGTTTGACGTGGGGAGAGAACATAAAAAAAAACATTTGAAAACAAATGCATAAGGAAACTGGTTGAAAATGGTTAGACTACATACACAGACATCTAAAAAAAAAAAATAAAATTTTAAAGTTTCAAATTTCAATATTTCAGCATTTTCAGCGTTTCCTGTCTGTGAACAATTATAATAAATAAATAAATGAAATTAAAAAGTTTAAATTTGAAAAGTTTCAGTGTTTCCTGTCTGTGCATTAAAATTCAAATTTAAAAGTTCTAATTTTCAAAATGTGAACATTTTCAGCGTTTCCAGCCTGTGCATAATTAAAATTTAATATTTCAACATTTTCAGCGTTTCCTGTTTGTGCATAATTAAAATTTTAAAATATCAACGTTCGTGTTTGGGCATAATTAAAATTTCAACATTTTCTGTGTTTCGTGTCTGGCGCATAAATAAAATTTCAAAATTTCAACATTTTCCTGTTGAACTTTCTTGTCTGTACATAACTTATGCACACTACACAGGACACGCTGAAAATGTTGAAATTTGAAAATTTTAAATTTCATAATTATGCCCAGGCAGGAAGCACTGAAAATGTTGAAACTAAGCTATTTCATTCAGTTTCCTTATGCTTTTTGCCTTTATCACTTTTATTTTAAGTATCCCACATTGTGATGCGGACATTGGAACCTATCATATTTTCTGCGCCAATAGTCACTACTCTACGTGCTCATCCAATTATGATATAGCAAATCAAAATATTATTATCAAATATCTATTTTAAATGAAAATATTACTTATTTATTATGACTTTTCTCCTGTCCACAAGGTAAAATCGAATTAAATTCGTATGACTTTTTTCTAATTTAACAAAGCGTAAATATGAAGAATATGCTAATGGAATGCCGTTAAAGACTTGCAGTAAGAAAAAAACAGCAATAGAGGCATCGTACTTTTTCTTCAATGCATGACAAAACCTCAGCGAACAGAAACCCAGCCGCTTGTGACAAAAATGGACAAAATCCCTGTCACATAAACAAAAAAAATCTCAAATATAAAAAAAACAAAAAAACAATGAAACAAAAACATTGAAAATTCAAGGAACCTTTAATTCAAATTGTAATATCAAACTGAGACATTAAATAATATCCAATAATAAACTTAAAGTGACTTATATGTACTAAGATCGATTTCTGTCACGTACTTCAGTGTACTTCGCTGTTTCCTACATAGAAATTCATAGTAAATCAATCCAACCTCTAAAAACCTTTTCTTAGAATTCTGCGGTCACATATTCCGATTCGATATTTTTCGAATTAGGGAGTTTTGGTATTTTATAAGACTTTAGACTTTATGTAAAGAAATCCTTAAAAAGAAGGGTTTTTGCGCCAAAACGTAAACAAACGACGGAGTTTGTATACCAACTGAATTTGAATATATATGCCGAATTAAAGGTTTAATAATAAATAAAGTTTTTATTCGCAATTTTTATTTAAAATAAATAAAAATCGGGAATTTATTTAAGGAAAGTCTTTAATTCGGCATAATATATATTTGTTATTTTCTTGTATTGTCTCAATTCAATTTGACATTCATTAAAATTTAATTTAAAAGTTCATTGAATTTGAAATGTTAAATTTTGTTTCTTTTTATATACAGTGTAACCTGGATATAAGAGAGTTGTCGGGACCGGAAAAGAAGTCTCTTATATCCGGGTTTCTCTTATATCCGGGTTTGCTCTATTTTATATACATTAACACAGGCTCTAATTTGGGGCCAGAGAAAATCTCTCTTATATCCGGGTTTCTCTTATATCCGGGTCTCTTATATCCGGGTTACACTGAGATTTTAATTAATGAGTCTGAGATTTTGCCTTCTTTTGGAATAAGAAGACTAAGAGGCTTTTTTTTTATCTTTATTTTTTGGTCCAGTAGGATTTTTTGTCCTATATCATTTATTTTTACACACTAACTTTAATAATCAGGTTGTGGTGATTTCGTTAATTACCAAGGTTTACTACTGTGTTAGGATTAGGAGCTAAGTTTAGGTTAAGTTTAGGGTTTTCGTGATGATTTTACTAAATTTAACGTAAAAGATCGAGCATTTGGTGATTTCCAACGAGAAAAAAAAATCCAAATTATTTTTTTCATCTCTTTTTACTTTAGGTTTTTTTGTATTTTTAAAAATATGGACGTTAACTTTTAGCGATGACTAACGAAAACGATAAAAAGAAAAATGAAAAAAAAGCAATTTGCACTAATTTGAAATTAAATTTTCCTTCTCTTGAGTGAAAGAGCGTCCAACCGAACTTGAAAGGAAATTTCAGACCTCACAGAACCCTGTCTGCTACGCTAACAATCAAGCAGTTGGCACTTAAAGTGTTTCAACTCTTTAAGTGCCAACTGCTTATTTTAATGTCAACAGACTAAATCGGTCGCATATCTGCCAATGCAAGTGACCCAACAGCCGCTCGTTTCAGCTGGCAGTTAGAAAAATGTCTTTCATTTTTCAACTGTAACAGTGTTACAAGTCCGCCTCCTTCAAACAGTGAGTCATTCTCATTTAAAGGGGTAGGATCCAGGATGACTGCCCTCCCCTATGTTAGCTTTGACGATTACCTAACCCACCCCAAAACACTTTTGTTTACACTAAAGAGTACCAAGGTTTTTACTTGTTACTTTTTCCTTATTCCAGTAGAAAAAAAAAAGAAGCAAAGAACGTTCAATTGTCCTTTAGTCTCTTCTCATACAGCGTGAAGACTTTTTTTTTTTTTTTGGAGATTGTAGATTTTACAAGAATGCGAATATATATATTATATCCGTGGATAAAGATGTCATTTTTTATGTTATTATTTAAAAATATGTTGCTTAAATCTATCTCAGTCTGTTTTTTTTTCAAATCGTTATTTATCAAATTTTATAGTATAGTTAATAATACAAATATGGCACATCCAATGGAGCGCAAAGCCCTTACACAAGCATAGTGCGATAAAAGCTGACTACTTCATGATGGGGTAACCCGACACTTGGATATTTCATTCTATCCGTATCTAGCAAATGAATTAGTCCAATTAGTTTATCATCCTCTCTTTGTCTTCCTTTATAATCTATCTATCTATCTATCTATCTATCTATCTATCTATCTATCTATCTATCTATATGAAGCTTATCTTAAATCGACAACTGGCCTATATACGTCCGATAAGACGATTGTATTGTACCGGCTGTAATGAAAATTGCCATTCAAAATCCCGACTTTTAGCTGGGTTCTAACATCACCCACCGGTGAAAAATAAAAATCCTTACCTGTAACAGGCTTTATGTTTTTTACTTGGTTTGAAAAGGTTTTGTCAAGCGTTATATTTTCACATTATCTATATTAACAATAAAATTCATTTGGTTTTTACTTTTTTTTCAGTATTTGCTTTTACGAATATAACATTTCATAAAGAAGAATATTAAATTAACTTTAAATGAAAAACTTTAAATGAACTTCCAAAGATCAATATTTTTTAGCGAATTTCGCACAAAAATGTGTTAAGAGCGAACATGTCCCTCAGCGTCTATGCTAATGTCAAAGTTATCTTTGCAACGGTTTACGGACACTTCACTTGTACAGGATACCCCAAATAGGATTCGATATAGGTGATATTCATAAGGACCATTTGAACCACGGCGTTCTTTACTAAAGTCCATGTCATAGTGCAACTCGCGCTCAGAACTGGAGGCCTATCTCAAATCTCGTCCTTCCACTTGGAGCGAAAATTTTTATTTTCGGTTTGAGTTTGCTACTCAAGGCTGCTGTAGTTGGTTGATGTAATTTTTGTTTGACATTTGAAATAACTTTAGTTCATTTTATTGCATTTAATTACAAGGTTTATCTATTTTATTTCCTTCGGGTTTGCTGTATTTTATATTTTCATTGCAGAAACAAACTTTTTGTGCGTAATTCGCTTAAAAATATTGATCTTGTTATTTGGAAGTTCTTTTAACGGTTTTCACTTAAAGTTAATTTAGTATCTTTCTTTATGAAATGTTTATTCAAAAAAGCAAATACACTAATTATCAACTTTACTTACTTTTGCGTAATTTGTATTTTTACTTCTAACAAACGAAAAAATATGTTGAATTCTTAGCAAACTGCTTATATCGAAATGCAATTTTAAATTTACTTGACGTAAACAAATAAAATGATAATGCTATTTTTTCTAGTATTTCTTATTGCAAATGTTACAAATTCTTTCTCAAGAAAGTTAATTATTAATAGTATTTTGTTATGTTTAATTTCTCAGAGATTTTTCTTCCGAAGACATTTTTTTCGATTCTGTTTTTATACATTAGAATTTATTTAAAAATGCTACTTCTTGTTACATGAAGTTAATTCAGTATTTTTTGCTGTGATATCGTTTTTCATAACAACAAATATATTCATGGTAAAATTTAATTTTTTATGAGTAATTTTTATTTTCTTTCTAAAAGATATTTTAAAAAAACGTATTTTAGTTTACCGTTAAAAAACATAAAATAGGAACAAACGTAACATTTTATGCTACAAAATTAATGAAACATCATTTAAGAAAGTTGTTATGTAAAGTTATTGTCACAATTAAATTCGGTAAGTTTAACTCATATTTTTAGATATTGTGTTGCGGGTGGTATATTGACCCGCAAAAAGATATTGAATGACGAAAGACGACAGCAAACAAAACGAAGACATGAGTAAAATAAATATATTGCCAAGTTTATTGACATTAAAAAAAAAAGATTGATACAATAAAAGTTTTGTAGTCTGGTGAAGAACGTTATTCTGAAAATGACAGTTTTGTAGTCGGGTGAAAAGCGCTATCGTGAACAGGACAGTTTTGTAGTCCGGTGAAAAACGCTATCGTGAACAGGACAGTTTCGTAGTCCAGTGAAAAGCGCTATAGTGAACAGGACAGTTTCGTAGTCCGGTGAAAGGCGCTATCGTGAACAGGACAGTTTTGTAGTCCGGTGAAAAACGCTATCGTGAACAGGACAGTTTTGTAATCCGGTGAAAAGCGCTATCGTGAACAGGACAGTTTCGTAGTCCGGTGAAAAGCGCTATAGTGAACAGGACAGTTTCGTAGTCCGGTGAAAAGCGCTATCGTGAACAGGACAGTTTTGTAGTCCGGTGAAAGGCGCTATCGTGAACAGGACAGTTTCGTAGTCCGGTGAAAGGCGCTATCGTGAACAGGACAGTTTTGTAGTCCGGTGAAAAACGCTATCGTGAACAGGACAGTTTTGTAATCCGGTGAAAAGCGCTATCGTGAACAGGACAGTTTTGTAGTCCGGTGAAAGGCGCTATCGTGAACAGGACAGTTTTGTAGTGCGGTGAAGAACACTGCGCCAAAAAGGACAGTTTTGTAGTGCGGTGATAAGCAGTTTATCGCACATTGATGCTGCTGGTGATGGCCGGCTGAAGCTATTGTTGCCGCAGGGTGGTTATGGCCGGAACAGATACTACACTTTGATAACATGTATATTGGCGGTGGTCGGCATTTTTGCTTGTTTTCGAGGCCTTTTTTATGCTGAATCAGCAGCACAACCATATCCGGTCATTTTAGGTGAAGTTTCTTCTTCCGGTTTTTTTTTTTATGTGGGAGGGCCGAAAGAATACGAAAATTGTAAACGAGGTGTACGAAACGTTAAGGCCAACCTTGCTTCTAAATCACGCAGTTTTTAAGAGTAAATTATTTCTACTTTTATTTTTCTACTTCGATATAATTATATAAAGGTATATTTATGATAAAATAATTCAGCAAACAACAGTTACTTTATTTTTAAACAACAAAATAAATAAAATACAAAGTTGCTTTCATGTTTATTTTTTTTCATCTCATTTCTTCCAGAATTCATAGTTCCGATAGCTTTTCGTTTTATTAAAACTGTTTTAACGTGGATAATTGATTCAAAGATTAAAATGGATATAACATTTCGTACACACTTATTAAGAGTGATAGATCCGAATTTTTGTCAAATTATATATTAATTGTAATAAGATTTTAGTACAGAAAAAATATACTGTAGTAGGATTAGGTAGTAATAACACCATACCAAAATATACACTTTCCTCTTTTCTAAGTGAGTGACAAAGAAAACTTTCTCTCCCTCTCTTCTATATATTTCCTTTCCTTTCCTTCCTTCTATTGTTCCTATTCTCGGAAACGGACAGGAAACCTTAGTTTATGTGGGTCAGTGTACGTCATAAAAAAATCAACCAATGACAACACGTCCCGCCAAAGATCAAACCGGAAACACGAATGTATCAGTCCCAATAAAAAGAAGAAAACCACGTACGAGACGAGAGATGCGGCAGTGAAGAGGAACTTGATTCAAGGTAGTAGTTCGAGACGCAAGGGTTGGTGATTCATCGGCTGTGTGTTTGACCTGACGTACAACTCCAGGAGAGAAAGAAGAAGAAAGAATGAATGCAACGAATTCATTTCCGTCAATCATAAGGAACAAAACAACTTTGTATGAACTCTCAAGTCACGAAAAAGAACTATGACGATAGTCAACCATTTTAAACACTGTAATCAAACGAATCAAACAATAAATGATACTACAGACAGTAAATTTGGTCTTTACTTCATCTCTATATAGCATAATACCAAGACAAAGAGGATTAACTTTCCGAGCCAAATTGTGCTCTTAATCTCAACATTTTCTTTGAATTTTTTAAAAGCCGATTATAATAGTGAATTGCCACAAACCTAAACCGAAATTAAAAATCTTCGCTCCCTGTGGAACAACGAAATTTGAGATAGGCTCCCAGTTCTGTCCGTGAGTTCTGCATTGAGAGGAGCCACTTTTCTTCAAATGGATAATATTAAGTTCATTGCTCTCTTCTTAAAAAAAATCTACCCCCCTCTTGAGCTCACCATCTGCAGAACCACCTACTTTGGTTTCACTTATCTGACTTAATCAGTCAAACCTTTAGTATTCAAAATACTTATGAAACAAGAATTACTTGGGAAAATATATTTCAAAGAAGAAATAAAACATCATCATCACCAGCACCACCACAAAATGTTTTATATACCGTATATACAGAGCTAATGGTACAATATCAGTTCTTCAGGTAGAAATATATATTCTTTATGCAGGAATATATTTGTTATACAAAGTTATTCGACCCTTCCCTTCTTCGAATATTTACTAAAATGACTTTTGTTAATATCACCACATTTACATGAAAAAATATATTTTGGTCCTTAAAGTGGAAGAATATATTTTAGTAAAGTCTAGACAAGGCTTCTGGAACACAGCGTGAGTTCGGTGAAGCGGTCGTCTTTCGTCTGGTGGCTGGCGGCTTCTCTCTTTGGTTGTCGCTTCGATCTTCTGTTTATATATGGTCCTTCGTTCAAAACTGGCATGAGGTCTGTTGTGGTTCGGGATTTTGGTGATTCTCCTAATTACCACAATGAGTACTTTGTTTGTTTGACTTTGGGAAATCGCATGCACAACTTTGGAGAGATACTTTAACTATGTCTTATGTTTTATCTCGACTGACCAAGGAAGAAAAAAAAACCCTCTGAATTTTCTAAAATCTGGTTTCGACTCTCAGTATGTTTATCGATCTATCTTATAACCCTTAAAGTATCACATTTAGATGTAGCCGTAACTTCTATGCCGACAGTTTCTTTTCTCGCACTTTTCGTTTGTGGATCTCTCTTCCGGCTCCATGCATTCCAGCCAACTTTAATCTGTAAAAATTTAAATGCAATGTTAATCGCTATCTACTTTTTGCCTGACTCCTCTTTTCGCTTTCTACTCATTACTAATGTTTCTGTTCCTAATTCCTCCACACCCTGTAATCGCTTGCGTGTTAATGGCTGTACTGGCTTGCTTTGGGTGATACGGATTAATATATATATATATATATATATATATATATATATATATATATATATATATATATATATATATATATATATATATGAAAATATATAGAAAATATGAAGGAACTGGTTAGGTAAATAATCCAAAGTCCCTTAGTGTTTTAGTTTTAGTTATTATTTTTTAAAAATAGTGCTCGATACAAAAGTAGAGCATAAATATAATTATTTATTTAAAAAATATGATTCCATATCGCGACATAAGAAGTCCCATGTTTCAAAAACAAGAGCCGAAAACTTCAATATAATTATTTAAATTAAATTGAGTTAAAATAAGCTCTGTTCCATCTTCAAGCGAAATTTTTTGAATAACGTGTTTCTGAAATTTATGTGTTTTAAAAATTGAAATCAAAATTTCCATGGTAACAGCTAGGGCGAATTGTTTAAGTTGGGTAGGCGGGTGTTGGGTGTTAATAATAAGTATCAGTATAGAGTTACTTTCGTAGATGTCAAGTCAGGGAAAGGTGGGGGTGTCTAAATTTGAAACGGAAGATGTATTAACCCTCGTCTAGTTTGCATGTCTATGGAGATTTATTTATTTTTTTATTTTATTATGAAAGGGATTTGTGCATATAAAAAAAACTGTCGTAGCGTTTGTTTTTTGACGACTTCATAAAGGGTTATCTTTTTTTAGGGTATTTAAACTATATATTTGGGCTATGGATTATGAAGGGTGTTATATTGTATGCATGTTTTTAGTTAATTATTCAAACAATGAATCTGATGAGTGGGCTATGGATTAAACAAGTTATTATATTGTATGCTAGTTTTTAGCTAATAAATCTGATGATGCCTACAAAAAACCGTTACCTTTCCCTGACTTGACATCTACGAAAGTAACTGTATACTGGTACTTATTATTAACACCCGCCTACCCAACTTAAACAATTCGCCCTAGCTGTTACCATGGAAATTTTGATTTCAATTTTTAAAACACGTAAATTTCAGAAACACGTTATTCCAAAAAAAAATTTCGCTTGAAGATGGAACAGAGCTTATTTTAACTCAATTTAATTTAAATAATTATATTGAAGTTTTCGGCTCTTGTTTTGAAACATGGGACTTCTTATGTCGCGATTTGGAATCATATTTTAAATAAATATATATATATATATATATATATATATATGTGTGTGTGTGTGTGTGTGTGTGTGTGTGTGTGTGTGTGTGTGTGTGTGTGTGAAAGAAACCCCATATTTACAATTGTTATAACTTTATAGCTAACAGTTATTGGTCAATTTTCATAAAACATGTCTTATTTTGAACGATATAATGCGAGAAGTACAGTCAGTTATGTGTCATGCTTGATACACGCTTAGTCTCTTTCGATACATGACTGACGAGGCAGATTTTTTCCCGTAGTAGGTTGCCATTTCTTTCTGCGGTAGACCAGTTGCCATCCAAGGCTTATTTACCCATGGCTGGGAGGAGAAGAAGAGGATTCATACTTTTCCTTAGGGTATTAGCACGACTGGAATCGAAACTCACAGATGCCGTACTCATTAGCTTCAAATTCTGATGGATTTGACGTCTACAGAAGTACGAGGTCCATGAACACTTCGCCACCATTTCTGCACTGGTACCACGGACTGGCACACTTCGTAACAAGATGCTAGCTTAGAACGTTTGTGCAGTGTCAGACGTTGTGCCATTCTTTGGCTACAATTGTCACTCTGAAATAAAAACGGAAATTAGTAATGAAATTCTTCCACTTTAGGGATCACAATATATTTGTTCATGTAAATGTGGTGATATTAACAAAAGTAATTTTCAATAGGGAGTTACTTTCCACCCACCCTGATCCATGTACGCGTTGAATTCACTGATTTTGAAAATGTTGAAATATTCTAACGCATGCCGTTACAACCCCTTTCCGTTAGATGTGCGTGCAAAGTTCTAGGTGATGGTAGACATTCTTTCAAAGTCTTCGGTTATCTTGTGATAGAGTAACACTCATACCAGTGCATCGTTTGCGCCTGAGCTTTAAACAATTACGCATTCTGCGATAGAGTTGAACGCGATGGTGTCCAATGCAAAACGTGTCATGCCACGGACACGCACACGTGCGCATTTTGTTCAAATGACTTAGGTTGCGACCTGACGGTTCGGTGGTGCATCGATGCTGACAACGGCAGTTAAAGGAAAAAAAAAGAACTTTTCATTCAAATAGCTGCAGTTTCCCATTTCTTGCAGTAGCAGGGGAGGTAATTATACCGTTTTGAAATAAACTTTCTAAGAATTGTTCTACAACTTATATATTCAGCGCTTTTTAAACATCGAGTAGAACTGGTCAATTGAGTAATTGGGTTAGGTGAATGAATATTTTACAAACACACGGATTTATTTTTAATCCAGCATTTTTATTACTTCAAGCATAATTATAGTGGACGCTTCTTATTTGAAATATACGCCCATTTTTTTTATCTATTACACAGTTTGTAATACATCTAAATAAAAATGGGATGTCTATTTCAAATAAGAAGTGTCCACTATAATTATGTTTGAAATAATATATATATATATATATATGTGTGTGTGTGTGTGTGTGTGTGTGTGTGTGTGTGTGTGAAGTAATGGATTTTTATTTATTAATCCGACATATATTTACCACTTTAAATGTTATTTTTACTGGACATCCACTAAAAATTACCTTTAGAATATATATATATATATATATATATATATATATATATATATATATATATATATATATATATATATATATATATATATATATATATATATATATAGACAAACTTGCTAACCATTACACCACGCCGAGGTGCTAGATCAGTTACGACTGAAAAGTGAGTTCGATCCTCACTAGGTGTCCCATACTTTCGGCCTTGTTACATCTAAACTACGCTTAGAAAATAACTATATATATATATATATATATATATATATATATATATATTATACGTTATTTTTATAGATACAAATATGTAAGTGCTCTGTTTATAATAAACAGTATTAACAACATTTACTGGCCTGAATGTCCGAGAAATTTCATAGAAAATATGTATCCTCTGACAGTAATTCGACTTTGCTAACCAGACTCTTCCTCTGTGGCTAAATGGTATAGCACGTCAGTGTATATGACGGCTCCGTGTAGGATACAGGTTCGTTTCCTGTCGGAGGACACATATTTAATATTGTAGGCTGTCAAAAGTTACAATCATTTTTGGGTTTGGTTAATTTTCCAAGATCTAGAGAAAGTTAACAGCAAAATTAATGTTTGTGTCGTATATGTTGGAGATTCTTTCAGCTTGAGAAAAGAATAGAAAGACAACGTGGGCTTTGACTTACATAGACATTTGCACTGGCGAATGATATTAATAGACATTATCTTTCTTCAAAGATCTTCCTACTTGGGAACCAAATGAATATGTCGAAAACTACCTTCGACCAGTGACATGGCCGTTTTAAAAGTGCCTCCAGCCAGATTCTAGGTTCAGACATTTTGATAAGAATCAATGTAAATTGGAGAATAGTTCGCTAAATAAACTCTTCTCAGATTCGGCTGGTTGTTGACGAATTTTGTTAAAAAATTAATATTATCAATACAAGTTCCTTGCAAATCAGAAGTGGGACAGGAAAATTCAATTGTATCCAGTTACTAAACGTTACTAGCGTTATTTTGGATTCAAATCCTACCGATGGCTTCATCATAAGCATTTTATAAGTTCTGGTTATTCTTTTAAAACCGAACGCTATTTCATCAGGTTCCAATCTGGTTAACCAATCTTCTATATTTTTTCACTTATTATTTGTATTCATTCTCTTAGAGAATTTTTAACTCTCTCGATACTGAAAGACACTAAACAATATTTCATGCATTATCATGAATTCATCTGGACCTTTGCCCTGTTACATTAAGTTATATGTAGGCAGGGCCGGTGCAAGGGTCTCGTATCCCCCAGAATCTATGATATGGATTCCCCCCACCCAATCTAGAGTTTCCCCACTCTACTACATCTCAATTTTCATAAGGTAGAATTCATCTAAAATATAAATTTTATTGTAACCTAATTATGTACAATAATCGATCATATGCAATATAGGTGAACAATTCAACTAGAAAAATTGATAATATATACAATGTATCTAAATACAAATTAGAGACATGTCATAATAGATTATTCTATCTTAAATAAATCAACAATGTTTTGCGGGAATTTTTAACATCAACTTGAGATTCTTCTTGTTAAAAAGTTGAATAATTTGAACACATCCAACATGATGGACAAAAAATAGTATATTTGATATAGTGTTCTTCGAGACTTAGCATAAGCAAAAGAATTTCAAGCATTTGGACAAAAAGACTCCATGATGAGGCCAAAATCCGCGAAAATTTTTCATCCGTCAGTTTTGTTTAAGTTGTAACATATAAATGTAGGTAGAAAAAAGCAAGTGTTGATAAGATGTAACGTAAAAATTTTGAAGTTTTGTTCATCATGGTATGCAATTTTTTAGCGAATCAGTGCAGTCATTAACATATATAATATACCTGCAAAGATTCGTCAAAAATGAGCATACATGATACCTAAAACTTAAAAAAGTTTTATGGTCAAAATTTCTGTGTTACTGTTAAGAGGAAAAATCAAAGAAATTGTATGTAAAAATTATCTTTTTAATTATTTTTAAAACCTTCGAAAGTTAGGTTAAGTATCTTGTTTTCATGGTGTCATCGTGGGACCATAAATTTGGACGGGAAATTTGAGCGTCTTTTTCAGGTGAAAAATATTGATTTTCTCAAATAACGTTCCAGAAAAGTATATTTTATTTTTTAAATATTTTTTTAATAAACAGAATTATCTTGTGTCGACAGATTTGTCAGTATGGACGATTTTATCGATTGTACTGATAATCGGAAATATTATTCCAATAAATTTAAATTCGGTTTAAAATACAGGAAAGTATTTTGTTTATTGGCAATATTAAATTTTGTAGAGGTTGATGTTTATATTTGTTAAAAGCAGAACTTGGAGAATTTATATCATCAATTTCTTTTTTTGTAAAACACAATTCCCAATTACTGAAAAATTACTCTGAATCGTAAAATAAAAATGCAATAAAATTAAGACATTGTTTAATTAGAAAAGAATTTAATACCTCTTATGAATACGATATATTAATGTACACTATTGTCTTACGAAAAAAGATTTTTCAATGAATAAAGAATTTTTACAAGAATTGTTTTATTTTTTTTAATTTTAATTAATATAATTTATAAAGTTTTACATTTCTGTATTACTTTGTCCCTTTTAGTTGATATGGTTATTAAATAAAAAAAACTATATTTACCAATCATAAATGGAAAAGCTTAATATAAAGAAAAAATTAATGAACGAAAGTTTTGGTGAGAAAATAAAGCGCGTATAGCTAATGAAAATAGTGAATACTTATAAATAAATAAAAATAGAATTTATGATTAAATATATTTAGCTGTTAATGAAAATATAAAATTTAATTTAAAAGCCTATTAATATTTTTAACTAGTAATTTTTATATTTAATTTTATTATTATCTTAGCTAGAAAAGGGGATATATTATAAAAATCTTTGATGGCTAATCGAATTTAATTTTTTATGTCAGTAATTCTTGTAGATGATTTATGACGGATAAATTTAACCTTTTTAGCGTTTCTAAATATAGCGTTTATATCAGATCATCCCATAAGTTCTGTCCGAATTTTGAATAAAGAAAACAAGTGACCAAATGTTACATTTAATTACAGATTCAATCATCAATGTATTTTCCCTGATTATCTATGACTTCCATTCCATCTATTAACAAGCTTACTAATTCCATTACTGTAAAATTATTTTGCCTTTGATTCGAAGAACTCACAAATGTCAGTTTTAACCTCTTCCTGTGTTACAAAAGCTGTTTCTTCCAAATGATTCTTTAAGCTACGAAACAAATGATAGTCTGAAGGAGCAAGATCAGGAGAATAAGGTGGATGAGGAATTTTCTCCCAAGCAAGTTCTTCGATCTTTTGTGACGTGATTCTTGCTGTGTGGGGTCGCGCATTGTCCTGATGAAACATTACCTCTTTTCGATTCACTAGAGCAGGTCTTTTTTCCTAAAAGCTTGGTCCAAACGCTCTAATTGCTGACAGTATATTTGAGCATTAATTGTTGCATTAGGTGGTAAGAATTCAAAGTGGATTATTCCTTGGTGATCCCACCAGATTGAAAGAAAAACCTTTTGCCCATGAAGTTCCCTTCTTGGCTGTGGCTTGGGTCTTTCCCCTTTACCAAGCCACTGTTTACGATGCTTAACATTTCAATAAAAGATCCATTTTTCGTCGCCAGTCACAAGTCTATCCAAAAAAGGTGAAACAAGTTGGCGAGAATGGAGAGAAGAGCAGATCGGGATTTGAGGTTGTTTTCAGACAATTCATGAGGCCCCCATTTTCCAAGTTTAGGAACTTTTCCAAGTTGTTGAAGATGACGATGAACAGTTGTATGGTTTGAACTGAGAACCACTGCCAATTCTTCAACTGATAAAGCAGGATTTTCTTTAAGGACTGCTTCAAGAAGCTTTTCATCAAACTCAACTGGACGTCCGGTTCGATCTTCATCTTCAACGGTGAAATCTCCACCTCTGAATTTTGCAAACCATCTTCTGCAAGTTCTTTCATTCACACATTCCTCTCCATAAACTGAGTGAATGTTTCTAGCCGCTTCGGCTGCTGAGTTTCCTTTCTTGAACTCATAAAGCATTATGTGCCTCAAATGATTCTTGGGTACTTCCATGTTAGCAGGGTTTTAATCAAACAAAATTTAATTTTATTGTTCTCGAAATAAAATTTGATCAGTTTAAATGCATCTAAACATAAAAATAATGTTCAGCTCCATTAGACATTATAAAATACTCTTTAAATTTCGTTCATTTTAACAAAAAGTTAAAATTCAGACAGAACTTATGGGATGACCTGATATATAATGGCGGGTTACTCGTTTCCGAGTACACCCGTCTGTCAGGGTGGCTAGCAATTCCATATTAAAGAGTCAGTTTTACTCACCGTGGTATGGTTCCCAGACACTTTCCAAAGGCCGATAGAATCAAGAAGCCACCTCCCTGACTAATCGACCATGGCAAGATTCGAACCTTCTAACCACTCAGCCAAATCATATATACATACATATGAACAATGATAAAAAGTAAACTTTTCTGTACCAACACGTTTTGTGCCCTGGGGACTTTATACGTAAGCAATAGTATGCTATGGCGGACGCTAAGAGATATACTTTAAAGCCTTAGCGTATTCTATAGTTTACCTTTATTTACACATTTAGCTTTAAGAATATTTTAGAACATTCTCAAAGTTCAAAAATTCTAAAAACTTAATGATACTTTTTTAATTCTCTTTATAAATACATGTGGCAAAATAAAATCCTTGTATTTACCTTGATAAAGCATTGGTAAATAAAATCTGTCAGTCTTTATTCATACCATTTTTTTACGGGTATATTATCGTTGGTAGGTCTCCATGTGTATTTAAATGAGATCTAATTGAGCTATCAAACCTGCAACATACTCGTGGATAATACAAATATAATAGCTTCATCATGTAAAAAAGGCTAAAAATAATGGAAGCATTACTAATAAAAAAAAAGAAAAGAAAAGCCAACACTCAGTAATATCAACTATGAACACGGCCACAATGTGCTGACTGTGTTTGGAAAGTAAAATATTCCTATAATTCTAGATACATAAAACAATCCTGACATTCAGTTAAAAGTAAAAAATAAAATCATCTTTGATAATGGCTAAAAGTATAGCAGAAAAGTGCTCGGATGTGCAAAACATTTGAACAATTTCTACATAATTTATGTCCAGAAAAGTAGAAAATTATAAGAACACAAGAAAAATTAAATAAAAAAACTTAACCGCAGTAGTTTGTCAGTAGTTTTTAATGAAACTTGCATAAAAGAAGGATTGCTGCCAAATGCACAATTATTTTATATATATATATATATATATATATATATATATATATATATATATCCTGAAGAAGCTGTAGACACCACCACGTGCTCCTGATCTACACATCTTAGTGCAATGGAGAGGTGTGATTTTGCAAGTTAAAGTTTACTTCTAATCACAAAGCTTTCGGGCGCTTAAATCGTCTAGCAATTCGGAGTTTTCATATCCAGTTCGTGAGATTATCCTAATGCATGAAAGTTCACAAAATAGAAACAAAAATATATTATCGTGTTTTTATAGCCAGAGAGAGAGAGAGAGAGAGAGAGAGAAAGAGAGAGAGAGAGAGAGAGAGAGAGCTCTGTTTTACTCGCGCACAGCAAAGCAAAGGCCGGTCGGCTGATTGTGCTGGTATTATTAATAGTTCATCGTTTATTTCATCTTTAAAAGCGGCGAAGGACGGTTCAGAGAACATCCTTTATTGAAAATACGTAGTTCATAACCTGACGACAAAGTTATGTGACTATGGCTGCGTGACCAATTCGCACGGTATCTGTGGTATGTGGAAGAAAGAAAAAAAAGCACATTTGATCGGACGTCTAAGTACTTGTAAACGATTTTCTTTACATTAAACAGAGCAATATACACTGACGTGCCAAAATCCATATGAAGGTGCATCTTTTTATCATATAGAACTATTTTAGCCCAGCAATGTGTAGCAATTCGACATGCCATCAATTCCAAATGTGAATTAAAGAATGCTTTTTCAACAGCTCTCTACTGCACACTGATATTTGTAGATGCAGGATCGTGTGTGACCGAACAGACCTCTCCGCCAAATCCCATAAATACTTGATTGGGCTCATATCAAGCTACACTATTTGTTAGAAGTCTCCAGAATGCTCCTCAAACCAATTCTAGGTAAAAACCCAAACCTGATAACGCAGTGCATTTTTTTTTTTTTTTGCGGGAATCGTCGTCGTTGTGGTACAGATAAGCCCATAAATAGTTGCAAATAGTCACGAGATACTGGTTAATGACACATTTAAGCGACTTAGCGAACCCAGTACACACCACATGGACACACCCCCGACTGTTATGGAACCTTCATCATCCTGTATGACGCCTTGTTGATAACCCGGACTCTAACATCAACCCGAAACAATTAGAACCGTGCCTCATCAGACCAGACTATACGCTGCCAGTCCTCCAATTAAGTGCTGTACTGTGTCTGGCATTAACAAGGGCTCCTGGTGAATTTTCTGCTTCTATATCTTGTCGAAGCTTAAGAACGCTGAACTAAGTTCATGGATATGTATTTGGCCCTCTTGCATTAAATGGAGTTATGATTTGAGCTAATATCGTTTGTCTGTTACTGCAGACAATTCTAGCTAGATACCTCTGGTCACGATCATTAAGGAACTGAGTTTGTTCACAGCATTGACCGCGATCGGCAGTAATGTCTTCCATCAATATTCCCAGTACAAATCTGACGTCGTAGATCGAGAGATGTCAAATCTCGTCACAATTTCAGAAATAATGTCCCAGCTATATGATACTCACTATCGTCCCTGTTGTGACCTTGTTAGGGACAGAAATAGAGACACAAAGGGAGGAGTTGAGTTAAATAAATTAACAGAAACAGTAATACAAACATCTACAAACGAGAGTGTTACAGCAAGAATGTTCGATCTGACTGTCAGAGCTGACTGCTGGAAACTTCCCTCTCTAAAAGGCTCTATCTGATCCTATTTATAGCTGTGAGAGTCTATGCGTGCTTGGGTAAATTACCATAACAGCCCCCCCCTTCTTTATCCTATAATTCACATCATCTTGCTATGAGCGGCGTAGCAGGCGTTCACACTGACTCACCAGATGTCAGAGCACCACCGATATATGTGGAGGAATTTCCATGAATTAATGTGTGGTGGCACCACCTATCATTTACATAGTGCTATCACTTGACATTTAGCACACCCGTAACGCCTCCAGAAAGTAACTACTCTCTTTTAAGCATTTTAAAGAACATTTTTGGCCTTTCCTCCAGCCGCATGCAGGCGGTTACTGCCATTATAAGTTCTGAATTATTCAAATATTCTTCCCAAATATGTCAAGGTTACCCAGCAGTTACAACAGTCTTTTTTTTGTGACGTACTTTATCAAATGCATTTGCATAATCTATAAAACACGGTTACACATCCTTCTGCATTTGTATTGCTCTTTCTGATCATAGATATCACATTCCTTGTTCCAGCATCTTTAACGAACTCGCACTGTACTTGTCGCATTCTGTTCATCAGAATTCAGGTAAGTTTTGTGATATGCCTCATTCATTTGCATCTGGCTTCTTAGGCAGTGCTATGAAAATAGATCTATTTCGGTTTTCCGGTATATCACTACTGTTCTATATTTCATTTATTATTTCTGTTATCTTGCCAATGCCGAAATAATCTAAGGTTGCTAGCATCTCTATTATAATTCCCTCTGGTTCTGCTGCTTTGTTTCTGTTCAATTTGGCTCGTGCTGATTTCACTTCAGATTTTAATATTTCTGGTTCTTCGATATTTTTGTGTTCCCATTTGTTCCCTTTCGTTGTGGAAGAGTTCTCCGATGTATTCATTCCATCTTGAAGTATTTTTCTTTCTCTAATATCATTGTCTCGTCCTTGTTTCTATGCATCCTGTTGATGAGCATGTCTTTTGTCCTGTTAGTTTTCTTTTTTATGAATATGTGCTTTGTCTGTGATACCCCTTCTTTCTATTTCGACATATTTTTCATTGAGTAATTCCTCTTTAGCCTGCGTGCATTTGTTACTAATTTAGTTGTGTACTCTGTGTCGTACCTTGGCATTGTTTTCTGTCTGCTTTTCATGTCGAGAATTTAATCTGTCATTCATTAGTTTTCTTTGACTATTTTTCTTTGGGATAATCTCGAATACGAGCGTACTCACGCCATAAAAATAAAAACAAACACAAACACTGATTTTTATTACACTGGTTTATTTTATTTTGTTTTCGGGTTTATTTTTTTAGCTGACATGCTTAAAATGTTTTGCTAATCTTTTCTTTTTATGAAATTTTAGACGAAATTTTATAGCAGCCAAAATAAGCTAAATAGTTCCAACGTTGACGTTATTGAGGTGCAAAGAGTCACATTTTGGTAAAGTTTATTTTTGATGTGCCAACAACAAATGCATTGATAAAATTATATGGCTAGAATTAAATGTTTTATTTATGGCGGAATACTGATAAATTAAACCTGAGCTAAATCTTTTATGTTTTTTAAAATTTTTTAGGTTTAAAGGTCAGTTCAGACTGGTGTATGCGAGTTTTAATTGGTGAATTTTTCACAAGTCAAACTGATATTTAAAACTGCTTTTACTATATTTACATATATCTATATATACAGGGTGTATCCAAAATATATTCACTCTTTAAATGACAAAAATGTAGTGTTTATTGACTTGCAAGCAAGATTAATGTTTAAAATTAAGGAATATTAATACTTATTTACTTACAAAGAAGATTAACGACTTAAATTTGATATTAAATAAATTAAATGGATGAATTTAAAAAAAGAAAAATAAAAGTCAAAAATCGCTTGCAGAACAATGTAATATGACGAGCCACTGTAAAATAAGCAGATAACGAAGAAAAAATATACTTAGGAATAACTGAAGGACCCTGGAAACAAAGAAACTACGCACATTAAACATCCTTTACAAATAATAAATACGCGAACAGTACATTGCTTTCTAAACATATCTGGGAGATTAAAAATAAACCACACGAAAAATATCATGGAAAATGAGGAAAAGAACATCAGACTACAACAGTCAATCCAAAAACTGCAAACTCTGTCCGGAGGAAAAAATAGTTATAATTATCTTCTCAGATCAAAACAAACTACTAAATAAACGATCAGAACTCATCTCAAAATGTAGACACGAAAAATATTTTTACTCTGTTACTTAAAAATCGAAAACTGAAATCGAACAAGAATAAACGAAAATAAATAAATGAAATAAACTAAATAAACAAAGACAAGTAAAACAAAATAACTCAAGCAAATAAATAAGTAAATAATCTAGGTAAATAATAAACCAATTAACAAACCACGTACGCAGATAAACACAAGAAAACGCAGTAATAACAACCAACAATAAAATAATCAATAATGAATAAAATAATTAACTAACAACACTATCAATAACCCGAAAACTACATTCGAATCCAATATTTTTCCAATCAATAGGTTCCAGAATAATTTGAAACCGTTAACACCCACCAAAATAACCGTTAAAATAATACAATAGACTACGCACTATGCAATAGACTACTTCCAATGCATCACCGACACACACACACACACACACACACACACACATATATATATATATATATATATATATATATATATATATATAAAATAGTTGAGCAAAAGCACAACGCATATGTCCTGACGATTGCGTTTAACATGAAACAGACTATGGATTCTAGGTGTTGACTTCAATGACTAATTTTCACGGTATTTACCTTGGCGGCTCTTAGTCAAGAAATTGAAAATGCATGTGAAGCAATCCCACTGGACACATTGGCCAACATTGCCCAATCAGGAGTTCATGGTACTAATAAATGTCTGGAAGATAAAAGGCCACCATCTTGAGCAAGTCTTGTCATTGTAGAGTTCAAAGGTAACTTGTATTAATTTCGTGATGTCCGAATAAATTTAGTATTACAACACCTATACAAGTTTTCCTTCCCTACAATGTGTATACATCTTTTTTGGCGGACTCTCTCTCTCTCTCTCTCTCTGTATATATATATATATATATATATATATATATATATATATATATATATATATATATATAATGAATCTTCACTGTGCATCTTTTGTTTTGTCCTTATGCTATTTGTTTGTATTCATTATTGCCAATTCGGGAAGGTGAAAGAGTACTAAACTGATCTGTCATCCTGTATGGCAGTGAGTGGTGGACAATCTCCTCAAAGATGAAGAGAAGACTTGAAGCAACAGAAATGTGGTTCTATGGAAGGAACATGTGAATAACGACGAATTTTTGGAGAAAATGGAAACAAAAAAGAAGCTAATATATGACATCGTGACGAGACAGTTGAGGTTTCTAGAGCATATAATGAGGAAAGAGAGATTGGAAAATCTGATACTCACAGGACAGATAGAGGGCAAGAGGGACTGAGGAAAACGATGTATAACATACTTAGTGAGCTTGAGTAAATGGATGGTGAAACAGGACTTAGGAGAAAGAACAGAAAGACCAAGCTTTTTAAGAGCTACAAGAGACAGGAAGTTGTGTAGGTTAATGATCGCCTACACCCAGAAGGGACACGACACATAAAGAAGAAGAAACATGTACGTCAAATTGTCTAAGATGCTCTTTTGGTGGGAAAGTTACAAATTTAATTTTTTTTTTAATGGGAAAGGCCACTATCTTTTGAGTGCTTGGCGTTCGTCTGCTAAGTTTGAGAAATGGGCTTTGAGACTTATTTATAGTCGGGTGGCCAAAACAGAAAAAAAGACGTCACATGAATATATATACCTACATAAATTATTCTCCTTCGATTTTTAAACATTTGGAATAAAGAGAAAGTTTGCATCTTAATGCTACTTTTTTTTTTTTTGAGTGTAAGGAAGAAGATATATTTTTGTATTAATTCGGCTTGTAAGCATAAAGTCCCTGAAATTCAAAATGGCCTGAGTTGATTTGAAACTAGTAAAAACAAGAGGTCAATAATAGTCGAATTGAAGGAGTTATTTCATACTGTTATCAGGTATGATTTAAAGCGGTTCCCTTTGATTGCCATGGTGGTAAAGAGATCATATAGACCAGTGATTCTCAACTGTGTGCCACGCAATTTTCTTAAGTGTACCGCGGCACTTAAGTGTGCCACGAAATATTGTCATTGGGAAAAAACAGGCACAGGTTTCGCACTAAATAAACTACATAAATAGTTGAATAGAAACATTGAAATAAATTTATTTGTGTGAGCATTTTTTTTAATCTATGGTTTTATTTCATAACATTTAAATGTAAACTCTTAAAAATTTTGGTAAGTGTGCCGTGATATTTTCATTTGTTCCTAGGTGTGCCGTTGCTTAACAATGTTGAGAAACACTGGTCTCTAGACTCAGGCAAAACAGCATGTCGGCTGGACGATCTGGCTTATACTGACATTGTCTATGATATTAATAAGTGTCTTTCTTATAATATCGGCTTCTATAAAATGACAGACAGATGTTTTTATTTAATTTCTTTTCCAATATTTTCATTGGCAGGTAAACAATTTTTATTTATTTATTTTGTTTTAATGTTGAGCCAGAAATGACTTTTGTTGTTTTTTTATATTACAGTATTACTAGCCATAAGAAGGAAAACTTCCATTAGGATCTCTTTATGTATTAGTATTCATTTATTTTCATGGCTCCAACACTAACAGAACTTTAAAAGTTATAAATGCAGACGTCACCAGTTTTCGAACAACGAAAGGACGATAACATTAGCCAGAATAAATAAATAAAAACTTGTAATTAACCAGATTGAATAAATAAAAGCTTTCGTTGGGATCTTTTAATCTTATTAAATTTAATTTTTTCAAGCCTTCCATTACTTCAAAAAACGCAAGCGCGTTTTCGAATAACAAAAAGACGAAAGAGAATAATTTATGAAGGTATATAAATTTGTTATTATATATTCATGTGACGTCGAATAACAAAAAGACGATAACTATAAACATTATAACACTAGACAGAATCCTATTATAATTGTGCTTGCCCCTTCCTTGGTTAGTCGCACGACCGTTACGCCTTGTCAATACCTCATAAATAATGGTCTATTCCGTTTTGATCACGTAGAAAGAGGGGAAAAGACACTACTTGATTTCAGTGAGAAAATGAAAGAAAAACAGAAAGAAATAAAGGGAAGATAGGAATGGAAACAGAGACACAAATTAAGGTGGTAAGAACAGATACTACATTTTGATCTTATCCAAAATGCCGAGAAGCGATTGTATTTTCTTGTTGTTACACGCTGGCAGGATGTGACACAAGGTAAATTTCATGTGGGGAGACCGAGCGAGTGCACCCGAGCCAGGTCCAAAAATAACTCAACCCTGCTGGTTGCGCTGGCATCAGCATTACCACCGATCCCCTCACTTTAATGCAACGAGGTAGCTACTGCAGCGGGCACTTGTTCACCGGACACCGGGTACCTCCCAATATTTTCAGTTGCGCTGTCTGCTGACAGAAACACAACTGAGTTGTGCTCTTTCCAACAACAGAGACACATCTGAGAGCTGAAATGTAGTTTATCCGCCCGAGAGCAGATACTACACTTTGGTCTCAGCCAAAAAGTTATTTACCTCACCTCCCCGCGAGGCAGGATGTGGCACAAGCCCGTTTTTTAATGCGGGGTTAAAACCGATCCCGTGGGCTCAGGCAAAAATTCCCTGTAGATACCGTAAAAACGGAGTCGGGTAGCTGTCTACCTCCCCATACGTGACTCTGCCCTTTGGCTTAGCCTCGTCTGGGTTCCTCTCCGCCCGAAGGCAGAGAGTTCGACTAGCTCAAGTGGTAACGAATCTCCAACTAATTGCCGAAGCAAGCCCAGCCAAAAAGCCGAGAAGTGATTTTATCTAATAATGATATACAGTGTAACCCGGATATAAGAGAGTTGTCGGGACCGGAGAAGAAGTCTCTTATATCCGGGTTTCTCTTATATCCGGGTTTGGTCTATTATATATACATTAACACAGGCTCTAATTTGGGACCAGAGAAAATCTGTCTTATATCCGGGTTTCTCTTATATCCGGGTCTCTTATATCCGGGTTACACTGTACATTATTTGTGGCACAAAGCCGAAGGGAGAGTTTGGTCATCAGTAACTATCTTATTACTAGCTAGTTCAATTCACAACCCATCCATTCTAACAATTTACAAAAGCACCATAAGAAGCCATCCTTCGCCATTCGGTTCGAACATGCACCAAAATACCACGTTTTCAAAGGGGCCCTAATAATACACCCATGATATATTACAATTATAGTAATTTATTAGTAATTTATTGATGTGGGGCCAAAGTTGGGACCACAGAAGTAAAACACGGATTAGATGTAAGAAAGATATATTAACAACAGGTTACAGAGATAGTGTAAGCGGAGCTTACTATGTCACTCTATGGCGCTCAGTGTGACTCCCTGTGTGACTCTCAAGAGTGCTATGTCGCCTACTTAATATAGGCTTGGAAGAGTCTATTGTGTTGGTAGTTTCCGGTCTCATAATAGTTATTATAGTACAATTGTTATTAATTTTTTATTAAAATATATACAAATTTTAAATGAGTGATTATATACAATTATATGAAAAGGGGAGGCGGATCATAAAATGAAATAAGTATTAGTAAGTTAGTGGCCACACCCCACAAAAATGAGAATAGCCGTCAGACAGAATCAAGTAGCTCACTCGTTAATGCAATGACGCATCCTATCAAACAACGGAAGCCGAGTAAGGCAATCGCCAATAATCCAGTTAACATAAAATAAAATACCATCGTCTGCTGAATTGTTTTTAAATTCTTATTAAGATAAAAGTTTGTAAGACGGGAATTTGGCTTGTAAAGAAATAAATACTTTAGTTATTTTTGATATTTTAAGATTTTGAAGTATTTTAAAATTTAAGCCGATATAATGCTTAAGATCGTGTTAGCAATTAACTAGAATCCATATGAAATCTTTGAATGTTTAACATTCAGCTTGAACTCGCTGTTTATATAACTCGTTATATTACGATTAGGCGACAAACACGCAAGCTGTCGACAACATGAAGCGACAAGCCGAGAGTATCAAGCAGAGTCGAGGGGTGATAAGAGACAAAAAAGAGAAAGAGAAGAAACACCAGAAAGACAGTTACCTGAATTTTTTTTTTATCATTATGGAAGGGGACTTCCCTTCTAAACAATCACATCTCTTCTCTACGTCTTCCCCCACCACCTTTACATTTACGCCATCAACCCTCCTCTCTACAGGTATGATAAATTTAAATTAAGTTTTCGTCTATATTTTATCCCTTTATTAACTTCTTTTGTCTTAGATTTAATCATTTTCATTGTGTTGAGGGGTCCTCCTCTTGTTGACACAAATGGACTCACACAGAATATACATATACTACTGCTGGGAGAACGAACGAAGGTAGCGAGCAAGAGTCACAGTCAGCGAGCGCGTAAACTCAGGAAGGAAGTAATACTGCTATACGTCGAGACCGGGTGTTCAACCAGAGTTATAGTCAAGTTCAGACATAGAGATATCTACGGCCTCAATTACAAAGACTCTATATATATTTTTCTACTAACCCTCATTCCTGAAACAACTAACCTGCATTACCATTTTGTATTATTACATTAATACATTTATTTTCCTATATTCATTCTTGGCGTTTGTTATTTATTGGTACCGGATTTCATCTCGGAATCCACAATACATTGGTTTTGCGTAGGAACTTGTGCACTAAGTACAGTTTTCAAAGATTAAATAAGCAAACATCTGGCATCCAGGAACGGATTAATTCTTTTACATTGATTCCTATGGGGGAAAATAGTTTCTTTTTACGAACATTTCAGGTTACAAACGGCCTTCGGGAACGAATGAAATTCACGAACTGAAGTTTCATTGAATATGGTTTTGTCTTTTCTTATTACTGTTCACTACTCTTTACTTAGTGAAACATTTCTTGTGATTAAACACATTTTTATATTGAGTTTCGGCACTGAACATGCATATGGTACATTAAAAACCAGGAAGAAAGACATTGTCAATGAACGGATTGATTAAATGATTGATTTGTGCTTATCAACACTTTGTAGGTTATTTAAAGCCAGAAATTATTTTTGGATTAAAAGAATTTTGGGGAGTTAAAAATGATTTACTGATACAAATACTACTGTTTAACCCACAGCTTGAAGGAGAAGAGGTGGATCCATACCCTTCTCAGTGGTATTTGTGCGTAAGTGGAATTGGAACTCGGTTCTCCTGTTTCCAGTTGCCAGCCGTTATCCATTACACCAGCCACAGATCTAAGCTTCCGGCACCTGATATTCGCAAGCGGTTACCCATCTAGGTACTGACAAGGATCGACGTTGCTTAAAATCGGTGATCGGTCGAGAACCACTTTTCAACGTGATATGGCCGTAAGCCGTCAATGAACAGGAAATAATGCTTAAGTGCTATTAACAGAATAGGATAATTGTATTTATATTATAATGCTGATGTTGCGCATGCGCTTGCGCGCGCGTGTGTGTGTTCAAACAGAATATCCTTGGAATCTATTTTTTTTTTTATTTTGCATTGGTAACACTGGTCAAAACGATTTTTGGTGCCAAGAAATAAAACACGCTTTTTAGCTAATTTGATGATTCTGATTCCGAAAATGGCCATAGTTTTTCGTAGTTAGTTACCATTTTTGCTGCACTGAAATTGTTCATTTTTGGAAAAAAGTTCAATTTACGATCTTTGCTGATCGCAAAATTTAGTTAATAAAGGTCGTAGAAACCCATCAATTTTCAGATAGGCCCGGCAGTTTATGTCAGCTACCTGAAATAAGCTATTTTTATAAGAAAAAATGTTTTTGAGTGAAAAATTTTAAAATAGAAGTATCGAATTTTTCCAATTTATCGCCAAAATTCAAATTAACTGATAAACTTTACCAGTAATACACTTTAGTAAACCTGATAATTAAGGTGACATAAACAAAATGAAACCCCAAGATCTGTTTGATATTCATAAATTTATCCCATCACTTTTATCCCTTCACTACAGAAGGAAACCAAGCACATTGAGAGCATTTTGTTTTTACAGTTGGAAAGCAACTCCAACTAAAGACATTCTAATTGAATGCACCTATTCCATTGTACATGATACTGCTGGCGTAACAAAAGGGACTTAAATAACATTGAACATGACAGACAATCAAGAAAGAGAAATTTTTTACCATAGTTCTTATGTTCACGAATGTTTTATTTCTGCTGTTAGTTTATTAATTGATTTGATGAAAATACTTGTTGGTCTTGATATATTCAATTATGTTATTTTTAAAGACTTAGGGTCTTATTGTTATTGCAAAAATAGTATTTCTCAATAAGCAAGCCAATATTTGTTGGTTTAAATACGAATTGAGAGGTTTCTACGATTTTATTTTGAGAAATATTGCCATCTGTCAATATCATATACACAGAAAACAAATGAAAAAAATACTTTTTTTCCAAAAATAAGGCATTTCTGTACAGAAAAAAACGGTGGCTAACCTATAAAAAGTAAAGTCATTTTCAGATTCAGCGCTCTCAAATTAGCTAAAAAAGATGTTTAATGTCTCGACACGATTTCAAAAGTTTTTTTATTGACTAGTGTAATCGAAATACCTGAAATAACATAGGATATATAAGATGGATCTCAGAGGTCATTTCAGTTCACCAGTGATATTGAAAAAGCACAACATGCCATTTCTTACCAAATTAAGCAATTCTTAACAAAATGGAGCAACAGTGAGTTTGTTCTGAAATACAAAAATTATTTTTTCGACTTCACAAATATTCCGACAGATAAGGTCCAATTCGACCTTCGAAGTCAGGGGAGATCGTTGGAGGTTAAAAATTAATTTGTAGCATTTATGATCTGCCAAACAATTACATTTTGGGGTTAAATTGGTACGTGGGAGAAATTTGGACAGAAAAAAGATGAGAAAATTGGTGCTGTTGACCTCTAAGATCATTAGAACTCGGCAAAGGCCAATTGTCAATAAAAGTATTTTTTTTTCAAACGAAAAAAAAAAATAAATGAAACGTTAAAAAAACTTTTTTTTATGTTTTGTTTGTATAACCCTGAAAATGTTTTCACGTGTTTTAAGATTTGCACGATTATATATGATTTTAAATTGTTTTAAATGTAAAAAATGGACTCAAATTAAAAAAAAAAAAAA
This sequence comes from Acanthosepion pharaonis, assembly GCA_903632075.3. Classification (NCBI taxonomy): domain Eukaryota; kingdom Metazoa; phylum Mollusca; class Cephalopoda; order Sepiida; family Sepiidae; genus Acanthosepion; species Acanthosepion pharaonis. Next base: position 488,271 of record CAHIKZ030001238.1, read on the forward strand.
AACTACCAATGGCTCTGGGAACGGAGTCTTTCTTGTTTCAAACATTTTTAAAAACTTCAAGCTATTGAAACAGATTCCTCGAGGGATTGAGTTATACAGGCCAATTGACAGAGTTTCGGACACTCCAAAGACCATTGACAATCCCAAGGGAGTTCCTTAATTTTCTTGAGCTACCTGGTGTTCCCCCAACAGGTTTCATCTAAAAGTTGTAATGAGAATCATGCTTCTCAGTCGTCCAGGCATTCCAATTTAGTGCATGGAACTCGCTTCTATGGATATATACCTTCCCAGTATCCTTATAATTCCAATAGACATGACATTTGAATGCCAGTGATGTTAGCTTTGTCGTTATCGTTAAGAAGTCACAAAATCAATCTGATAATCGCTGACATTGACATAACAATTTCACATAGACAGCCCCATGCTGGTTGTATAAGGCTTGGATCGCCACACAACTTTTTCCTACAATCACTCAACAGAAGAAGTAATGTTGCATACCTAAAAAAACCCTGTCAACGCAAGGGAGCTTCATAATCTGTTTTATTTTGGGAAACAGAGTATTTTTCGTAGTTAATAAACACTTTCCCATGTGTCATCCCCGTCACAAGTGTCATGACCTAGTGCGGTCCTAGGGTGGCTGCGCAGCTAAGCACGTGACCACTTCCCTTCAAATATCTTGGTTTAAATTTATATAGTTCTTTATTTATGTGTAACGTGTCTTCGTTAAGTAAACCTGACGGAGCCCATCCCTCTCCAGGTCAAACCACGTCCTCCAACTTGAAAGTTCGTCTCGTTAATTCATTGGGAGGGCCCTGGCCGTTGACTAAGAATCGCCCCGACCAGTGATGCTGTGTCATCATCTCACTTGCTAGATACAGACCTATAGAGCCCTGTCTTCCCAACTGTGTTAGATGGTCGCTGCTCCTACAATAAGGGTCATCCACCTTTTGACAAGTCTTTTTTTAATCCTGCTAGATTTGTAGCCACCTCATCGCTAGAAAAGCATGACAGGGAAACCCATTTAGTTGCCATGTGGTAAAAATATAAATAATCTTCTTTTGTGTGTTATGTTGCACCAGAAGAACCCTGTTAAAGAGACTTTTTCTTGTATTGTTAGATTTGAAATGATCCACCCCGGGAAATGCCGGGTTCCCCGACTAGTGCAAAATGGATTTATTGTCATTAAAATAATTGGTCTTAAGTCTAAATTCCTAAATGTTATATTCCTAAATGTCGAATTGCTCTTAAATGTAAATCCCGAAATATCAAAGAGGAAGAAATTTAAAATCTGTTCATTTGTCATATATGAATTACGTCAGCACCATTTGTGAAAAGCTTTTCATCGGAGAAAGCCATAACATTATAGATGAACTATTTTAACTTTGTAACGGTTGGAGTTATTTAGTTTAATAATCGTGACGGTGGTGGAGTGAAATCTTTCAAAATAAATGCATTCAAGACGTACATGGGTATATATATATATATATATATATATATATATATATATATAAAATTTATTTTAAAAAAAAACAGACCACTTTAAGGTGCAATTATAATAATCTATTTCACCAGAGCCCTTTTAAAGGACGCCGGATCATCAGATAGCACTTCCAAAAAATGAAATGAAACGAAAAAAAAGGCTCTGGTGAAATAAATTATTATAATGGTACCTTAAAGTGGTCTGTTTTTCTTTTAAAATATTAGCTCTGGATTTACATTGAGCTCTCAGGATTTCATCCTCATTGGGATTACCCATACGGATTACCAAGTTCTTCATAACTTATATATATATATATATATATATATATATATATATATATATATATATATATATATATATTTCTGAGATGAGGTATTATGTACACTATTTACATTATTCGAACTAATGTCCTCATCTTTGTCGCCATATTTATTATAGCGTTTCGGCTGTTGTACGCTCCGGCCTTCTTCAGGTGGTTGCACACATGGCACAGTGGATAAAGGCGTTGGTTAGATCCAGTGAAAACACCCAAAGAGTGTGAGTTCAATACTCGGTTAAGGTAGTGGAGAACTTGGAGAGGGGAATTAACAGAAGATAACTGATAACTGATATCCATTAAAAACATGGCACGTGAAACTAGAACATTCTACTGAGCGAAATAAAGGTTTTAGTTCGACATTCCGACCACCTGAAGAAGGCCGGAGCGTACAACGGCCGAAACGTTGTAATAAATATGGCGACAAAGATGAAGACAATAGTCCGAATAATGTAAACAAACAAGAGCCGAAAACTTCAATATAATTATTTAAATTAAATTGAGTCAAAATAAGCTCTGTTCCATCTTCAAGCGAAATTTTTTTTGGAATAACGTATATCTGAAATTTACGTGTTTTAAAAATTGAAATTAAAATTTCCATGTTAACAGCTAGGGCGAAGTGTTTAAATTGGGTAGGCGAGTGTTGGGTGTTAATAATATGTATCAGTATAGAGTTACTTTCATAGATGTCAAGGAAAGGTAGGGGTGTCTAAATTTTAAACGGAAGATGTATTAACCCTCGTCTAGTTTGCATGTCTATGGAGATTTATTTATTTTTTTATTTTATTTTTTATGAAAGGATTTGTGCATATAAAAAAACTGTCGTAACGTTTGTTTTTTGACGACTTCATAAAGGGTTATCTTTTTTGTAGGGTATTTAAACTATTTATTTGGGCTATGGATTATGAAGGGTGTTATATTGTATGCATGTTTTTAGTTAATTATTCAAACCATGAATCTGATGATTGGGCTATGGATTAAACAAGTTATTATATTTTATGCTATTTTTTTTTATCTAATAATTCAAACCAAAAATCTGATGATGTCTACAAAAAACCGTTAACTCGTGTCTATTGTTTAATAGATTATTATTATTTAGAAGCTTAATAATGTGCAATTTTTCATGGAGGCACAAAGGGCATGGGTCATCCCAAGTTTTACATGTTCTAGCCTTATATATATATATATATATATATATATATATATATATATATATATTATGAATTGTATTAAATCCGACATGTTTTTTATTTATTTGTTTAAACGTTATTTTTTTTTTAAATGGATACTCACATTTGAGTAGATGCTCTGTTTTTATTTATTTATTAAACATAATATGAGTATCCATTTAAAAAGATAAATTCAAAATATGTCGGATTTAATCCATTTCACAAAAATTGTTTTTGTTTACGTTAAGATACGAAACAGAGCAGATGTAAGATGTGTGTTCAAAAGCACTACTCGAGCTTTGTTTGATAAGGAGGTCCTACGTGGATATATATGCATGCATAGAACAACATAATTCAAAAAAATATACTTACTTGTGCACAGATAGAAAAAAAAAGAGAAAAAACTTTTATGAGATTAGCAGTTGCGCATGCGCCACGTAGTTAGGTGAAATTAAGAGGTCGTCTTGTCTGGCTATGGGAAGAGTGTAAATATTTTCTACCTACCGCATCCTGACACCGAGAGAGTTTATATCTTTTCTTTTTATACTGCTGAGTACCACGCCATCCAGTGGTCGTTAAGCGAAGTCTTCTTGCTGACAAGGTGTGATAATCCTATACATGTGTGGATGTAGTATTAAAAAGAAAGAGATAGGGGGAAAGAGAAAGGTGAAATAGTGCAACAAAAGAAAGGAACAAAAGGTAAAGGAAAAAAGAAGGAAAGTAAGAGAGTAAAGAAGATACTAAACGAAAGAGAGACAGAAAAAAGAGAGGACGAAAGAATAGAATCAGAAAAGAAAGAAAGAAAAAATGAATGAGAAGAAATAAAGACGTTAAAACTTAGGTTTTAGAAGCACAATAGTGTAAAATAGAATGCTAGAAAGCTTCGCCTCGTGCATTCTCTTTTCAGGGGTTTTGACATGATTTGGTCATCAAGAATCTGCAAAATGTTTGAAAAGTTTCTTTGATCGGTTTGGTAGTTCCGAAAAAAAATGTGTCCATTTTTGTGACATTAATTGACTATTTACCCTCCTCAGTTATGCGCATGAGAGTAATTAAAAAAAAACAAATTCAGATTGTTGCTCCAGAAGTGTGTTAACGACGATCATGAAATCCCCAAAAGATGGTTAATTATAATGTATTCACAAAACGCTTGTAATTATCTGATCCAAGCATGCGCGCAGCGAGACAAACGACGCCTTTAACAATCGTAAATTTACTTGACAAGTATTACACGGTCGTGTTAGGTGGCAGTGAACTGTATCCAAATCGCTTGTTGGTACAAAGCCACGTAAAGGGTATTCAAAACAATGGAATTTCGACCGAGCTGGTCGTCGTCTTGTATCAATCCGATTTAGTAACATGAGCGTTGCATTCCAATGCGGACTAATTTTCTCATCCTTTTTTATATTCTATTTTTCGGACGCTATACTTTTCAGCCTTCACCGAAGAAATTAATTAAGCAATATACAAGGAATACATCGGCTCAAAAAATTCAGATAAAAACCATTTTGTTCAATTTACGATTTTTTTTTTGTAATATATATTTCAAAATAATAAAATATAGATAACTTCAAAAAACCTGATACCTAAGGTTTAAAATGAATTTCTGAAGCTTTTTTCTTTTAGTTTTAATTTCAAGGTAATATATTAATTTAATATTTCCAACGAGCAAAATACTAAAGTAATATATTAATTTAATATTTCCAATAAGCAAAATACTTTGCGGTATTTCAAAACTAATTTAAATTGACCGGAATTTTTTTTTTTTTTTTGGAAACCGCTAAAAATCCTTGATGTTAGCGCGTTTTAGTCATCTGTCAGCACAATGTAATTCTCTTTATTAAAAAAAGTTTTTCAAAAAGCAAATATCCTTTTTTGAAATTTTATTTGAGGAATATTAACTATTTAAAGTTTAATTAATCTGATTTGAAACAAATATTATTTACTTTTAGTTTAGAATATCTCAGAAATGCATTTTTTTTAAACGGAGGTGTCGATTTAAGGTTTTGACAGGCTGACTGACAGATGGAAGGTTTTTGTTTTTTTTTACGGGCGACATATCTGTAAAAATTACTTGGGGAATATAACGTGAGCACCTTTTTAATATATATTTTTAGCTATCCAGTAATCTTAAAAATTTAGGGAAATATTCTCTGTAATCTAATTTTTTATCGAATTTTAGATACTCTGGCTTTAAATTTACTATAGTTATCGTTCTTTTTTTATGATAATGCTGTGTATGGACCTCAGTATTTACGAAAAACGGCACGTTTATATACACAAAAAACAATTCAAAATTCATTTTAAAATATTGGCTGCTGTTGAATTATATTAAGCTTTCTAAGATTAGTAAATACAGTCTTAATTTAATAAGAATATTACTTATTTAATTTTTGCAAGATTTTCCAAATCAATATGCTTTTCCCCGTAAAATTCCCTATATTAATCTTTGGTCCCTCTGCTGTGAATTTGTAGAGGTAACTAAAAAAGTTAACTTTACGATGATGGCAGGAAATGTTGGACAAATCCCAAGTGTCAACACAATTTCAATAAGCAATAACTCTGTGAAGGTGGATCAATAAATATGTAGCCCAGTACTAACTAAATTTCTATCTGAAATTTTAACTGTAATATGATTAACGTATATACTCAAGCATAGTGTGAGTTTTTATTATCAGTTTGTTTATGCAAACAATAGGCGGTTACACTATACACAGGTAATTTTCTGAAGAGGCTAAAACCATATATTTTTACTGACTGGTCACACTATATACAAAAGAGATTAAAAATCCATGCCAAAATATTTAGAGGCCGCACTATACACGAAGTCGAGTATATACAGTAATAGAGAAGCATTGAACTAAAAAGGGTATTGACAAAGAAGGAGATTATGCAGAAAAATACATCTTTGTTGTGTATAATAAATGTTTTTTTAATCATTAAAGCCATGAATTTATTGTTGTTTTTACGTATCACCGTGAAATAACATTCCTAGCCTGGCATGGATTTATTTTTGATTTAAACTTTTTGCAGTATAATGTTCGATTACTGTGAATTCACCACTGAATTAAATGCATTAACAAGTCAGATTATGTTAAAAAAAAAACCAAAAAACTATTACCTAAAGTATATGTGTACTTTCTTTTTTTGACTTATGGATGCACTTATCTATAGTAATAAGATCCATACAATTTCCATAGTGTGCTTTTGTAATTTAGAAACAAAGCACAAGATCATGTGATTAAAAATATAGAAAATAGATTAATTTTGTACACACATGAGGAAGATATATCATTATTCTTTATTTTCGAGAACTTCATTAAAAAGCCATCTGTAAAAATATTTCATTTTGTCTGACATCATTCTTTCTTCAACTTTCTTACCCGTATGTGGCTCTTATATGAAGCAAGTTTGGCCACCCCTGGTCTAGAGGATTAACGCGTTGATTCGTGAATTTGGTGACATAGTAATTGCGAGTTCAAACCCTGAGCAGTACTACATAAGAACAAAACGAGATATCCTAGACATGGAGTGTGGAACACGAACAATCTATCCCGTCGATTAAATAAAGAGCACAGTTCGAAATTCTTGAAAGGTTACCTAGATCAACAAGCACCTTAAAAAAGGCCTGAGGGCACAACAGCCTAATCATAGTCCGAATGTAAATAATTATTACTTCCACTCAGACAGTTTGAAATGCCCCGGGTATAGAAAAAGACAACATAATGCTTTCCACGATTAAACAGTTGGCCTATTACAATACATATTGATATTAAAATTACTGTTCCATTACAGTTGTTACCTTTAATATATGAAATGCGTATGCACCTAACAAACTGTACCGTTTCTGAAATTCTCTAACATGTCATAGCAATTTAACCTTTATCAGAATCATTTAAATTTTTCTACTTATATATAACTACGACATTCAACAAATCAAAATGTTATGGTCCAGGTTAGGACCAAGGAAGAACAACACGAACACAAGAGTAGAAATAACGAAGGTATATTACACGAAATAATAATACAAGATGTTGAAGGTGTTAGTATGACTGATTTGGAGTGAACTACTATCGGCTCGACTCAATTCAATATTTACTCCCCCCCCCACGAGGGAAAGATGTGGTACAAGGCCGAGTTTTACGTGGGTTTTCCGAGCCCGTAGGCTCGGCCAAAAAATGCCCGTAGAAACTGTAAAAACAGGATCGGGTTGGTCAACCTCCCCGAACGAGACTGCCCTTCGGCGGAGCCTCGTCCAGGTTCCTCTCTGCTCAGAGGCAGAGAGTTCGACCGTCAAGCCGAGAAGCTCGGATTGATTCGACCCTCTCTCTTGAGAGGCGTTGTATACATAGTGTTAGGAATTCATTCTGTAGTTATAGGTAAGGACCCATGACACAAAATTAATTAATCAAGCTTAGCCGACCTGCTTATATACTTTTGATCCTGATATTTTGTCCCCAGCTTTACATCTCGACTGGGTCAGCCTTATTTATTTGCCATGTCCGTATATATATATTTTCTCCTTTCCCCTTCTCCCTTAGCGAGATTTGTCCAAGGACAGAATACAGTGGCTTCTCTTTTTGAGGATTGGACGGGTTCTACTAAACATCAAAACATTATTATTTTTGCTTTCTTTTGATATTTAGTTTGTTTTGGGGTTCCTCCCCACTCATGGTCATTCATCAGATTTTTATATATAAAATATTTATCATCATCAAATTTTTATCTCATGGGGCGCGTTTTGTAGGTCCCCCCACCCCCGAGAGGATGCGGCATTATGGTATACGGAGGATTGGTTGGCGACGGATGAGTTTTTCTGGTGAATGGGCAAATTGTAACGATTGAATTGGTCGTGAATCGGATTAGCCTGGTATAAGATAGGGAAGATCAGCCTCAACCCATTTCCCTCTTTTCGGCCTTGTGCCATAATTGTATTTATTTACAGTAAATATAGACATATGCAGTTGTTATGAAAGAAGATGTGTCGCATAATCCTGGATGCATTTCTGGGAAGGTTGACGCAGCAAAATCATTTTATCCTTATCAGATCATGACCCAACAAACTAAATATCGAAAGAGACTTTGCAAAAATCTAGAAATGTCTGGGTCAAGTTAAGACTTCTAACATTTCTTGTTCTAATATTACATTCCCAAGCTTGAGTCTGAAGCTACAATTTCAGTGAAGTTCAATCAATCCTAGTCACTTGAATATTGCATACACCAAGCATTTTTGTCGTATACCAATGAAATTAAAGACTTGTATTGCTACATAAGTTGCAACCAATAATCCCGCAAATGAATCCACTTGGAAATATGGCCGATGTTATCGGCTGCCACAATCAATTGCCAACAATCACCAAGCGTCTCGGATTGAAAAACGACACCATCGATAACAAAAACAAAATAGCTGTATACATATACTGATATCTAGAAAGGCCTTGTTAGTTAGATTCCACCTACTGGTGCTTTTTCTTCCTCGGCCAAATAACGAAAATATCTCAATTTGACTTTTACCACGTCTTTTTTTTTTTTTTTTTTACAAAACTTAAAATTATAAACTATATTTATTTCTGCTTATCTTGGATAGAAAATTATATATTTTATATTTTCTTAAATTCAGTTCTCGGTCGTTGTTCACTTTAATGCATTAATATATACACACACACACACGCACACACACACACACACACACACATATATATATATATATATATATATATATATATATATATATATATATATATATATATATATATGATGGACTCTCCTGTCGATTTCGACTTATGAGGATCCGATAACCTCATTCAGTTTTTGTCTGTGTCGTATGTGACATTTCAGTCCCGCTAGTGACCTGCATACAAGTACACATATTGTGCAACACTCGGGACATAGTCACAGGAATATTTGCTGACACTTTCGACGTTGTCTTTCGTCTCTTAGACGTTCAGTACAACTGATTTCGAAATTTCTGACAAATATCTCCAGTTATTTCTATCCAGGGCAACTCGCTCGAAGTTAGTATAAGACATATTTACAAGTGAGAGGTTACTCTTTAGCTTGTCTTTATACCTGAGCCACAGCTGTCCAACAGTATATATATATATATATATATATATATATATATATATATATATATATATATATATATATATATATTATACTTACCTGGCACATGTCAGAGGGTATCCCCCAGACGAGGTACTGCTGATGGGTAGAGTCTTGTATCGGGGGAAACTGACTCCGTTTTTACGTGGTCTATAGGGAATATATATATATATATATATATATATATATATATATATATATATATATATATATATAAAAGGCGATATAGACACCAAAACTCAGGAAGATACTGCTTGAGAGAGAATATGAGAGAAAGAAAGCATTATTAAGGAGAGATAAAAATAAAATAACTGAAATTAAGAAAACAGAAGATAACAACTGGGATTGCACTTAAATTTTTGAACATCAAACTTGACTGGGAAGCAAGAAATCGGAAGAGAGTTCCACAAGTGAGAAGTGCGAAAGAAAAAAAACTGTTAGTATAGAACAGTGGTTTTCAACCAGGGTTCCGCGGAACCCTAGCGTTCCGCCAGTAAAGCCCAGGGGTTCCGCAAGAAGTTACACAAGTACTATCATTGAACAGTAATTTTTAATTCTCCTGTGCAAATATGTATTGAAGATAAACTTTGTGTGTGTCTGTCAAAAACACGACCCAATATTAAAGATTTGTGCAAGAAACATCAGGCTCAAGTTTCTCATTGAATTTTTAATGAAAATAAACTTTAAACTGAAGTTTTTAAAAGGTCTAATAACCGTAGAAGCAAGATTAAAATTACATATGTACGTATACAATATTTTTACAGTTTGTCTTTGTATTTGTTTGTAAATAAATCTGAGGATGAGTATTTTTATTTTATTTTAATAATTGAAGCTGTTTTTGCATAAGACAATTTATTGCAGGGGTTCCTCCAGCCACTGGAATGTTTCCTTGCGGTTCCGCTCCAGCAAAAAGGTTGAAAACCACTGGTATAGAACATCGAGCAATTTCAGCTGTAAAATTCTGAGACCTTATGGCCAATCTTGTACTGTGCTTAAATTCATGAAGTCTAGGTACCACAGAGTAAAGTAATATTTATTTTGCAAATACAAAAATGTGGCACAAGGACAAAAGGTCTTCAGTCTGTCTTATCTTAAACTTAGCTAGCCACAATTACTGACCCAAATATACTACAGTATTCCTTAAACCAAAACAACATATTCTTACTTGCCACTCTTACTACAGCCACCATAATAACTCTAGTCTCTATGAATTCCTAACTAGTTTCCAGATGTACACTTTGTCTGGGGGTGAAGGATAATAAAAAAGCAATATTTAAAAATGGAACCCCAGTGAATATTTACCATAGAGGAAAGTTCATCAGAGCAATTGCCATGAAAATATTTATAGAAAAAGCACAGGAAATCTACATTACAGCGGTGAAAAAAGTGACTGAAGCCAAATGCCAGGTTAGGACCAAAAATATTGCAGATTCTTTGTATTTTATCATATATATATATATATATATATATATATATATATATATATATATATATATATATATATTAGAGTGGATATTTCCTATGAGAAATTATATATTTCCTTATTAATACAAAGCTTTTTGTGAGTTCATGTAAATTTCCTGTTTGTCTTAAATCTGTTCTTAAATATAATAGGACTGAATTCATTTTTGAAATTTGAGAACTTTTCAGTCAGTATGCGAAAAGGGTTCCTTCATTGTATAGAGAAAGTGTGATGAAGTAAGACCAAGATAAACATTTGGTCTATAGTAAACGAGTTAGAGTTTGCAAACTAAATGATTTAGAAAAAAAGAGGAAAAAAAAAGAAATGTTTCCTGTTTGTATTAAGCAATACAATCCTTCATACGAAACAGAAACTCGCGGCCGTGCCGTGCGCAGAAACAGACAAATAAATAAATAGTAAGTTTCTTCTTCTTCTATGTGCCGTGTCACTTAAGGATGTTGGCGATCATTGCTCTCCGCAATTTCCTGCGCGTTTTTGTTTTTTGTTATCTCTCCTAAACCTATATACTTCCACTTTTGTCGCTGAAAAAACAGCATAGTATGATAAAAAAATGCCCCAAACCTAAAAACAAAGTTTTATCGTCAAAATGTGTATGTTATTATTAAGAGGAAAGATCAAAGTATTTTTTTTATTTTATTAAATTTTTTAATCCCTTCTAGCACGTTCGAAATTTTCCTTAATTTTTTTTTTTTTTTTTTTTGCGTTACCGATCGATGTACTAATTACGATTAGTGTTTTTTTCGGTGTAAACATTGATTTGGAAATTCTTGCAAAAATCAAATAATTGTCAGATTTTACTGAAACTTTCAGAACTTATTCACAAATGAATTAAATTAGTTTTGAAATTTCTTTATTTTAGAAAATCTTGGTAAAATATTTTTTACATATGTTACTTCCCCACACTTACTTAATTTCATGAAATTTCGAGGAATTAAATCTTCGTTCCTCAATTTTTTATTAGCTTTTAGTTAAAAGCAGGGATCCTTGGAGAATGTAAATCATCAATTTTTTTCAAACAGCTACTCACTTCCCGAAAATCTGTTCCGAATCGTAAAACAAAAAATACAATAAAACTGATATTATTTAATTTGAAAAGCTTTTAATTGCTTTTAGAGATAAGATTTATTAAGGATATTGATGTCTTAAGAATTTTTTTTCAACATTCCTAAAATTAGATTATTTTCCAACATTTTTAAGATTACTGAGTACTTAAAATTATATATAAAAAAAAGCATTTATTAAAGTTTCTGCTTTTTAATTACTCCAAACTCAGTAACCCTTTTGTGTCTTAGTGGCTTTACTGCTTTGCTTGGGGTAGACTCGATTTAAAAAAACAAAAAACAAAAACAAAAAAAACTCTGTTCTGCCACCCACACAAGTCCGTTACGTAGGCTATGCGCTGTTTTCCTCTGTCCTTCTTCTTTTCATTATGTCCTGTAAGAGTCAAATTTTCCAAGCCCTATTTCCTCATTATGTGCCCTAGAAATTTCATCTGTCTCTTTCTGATCTTAAGCATAAGTGTACTTTTTAAAAAAAGAGAAAGAGAGAGATAGAGAGAGCGAAAGAACTAATACAGTTCCTCCTCACCACTCTAAAATTCGAATAATTACAAGATAATAATAAAAAAAAAAACAAACAAAAAAAACCTCAGCTTTTAAAATTTGATCACCTAAATATTTCGAATAGATTGTTTTCCAGTCCCGGTAAAATAGACACCAAGGTTATTTTAAATAGTGTTTTCGAACTCATAATATTATATTTGAGATCTTCAGTGCAATGTTTGTGTGAGGCAGGACTTGAACAATATAGATTCTGTAGTCTTTGACTGTTGTCTTCAGTGGGGTCATCTGAAGTGTATTGGCAAGAGAACCATGCCCAAGGGTAAATTTTAATTTGCAGAGACTGTGTATGCCTGAAGTGCTTAAAATATTCAGAGACTCCTATATTTCATTTAATAATTGATGATGAATAAATGTGTTTGTGTTTTAAAAATTGATAGTGGAAAAGATTTTAAATTGTCTTAACAACTGATGGCAAGAATAAATAAACTTCGATGTGTGCTGTTATTTTTAACATTACCTACCTTCAACATAATAAAAAATATTTACGGACAAAATAACCTGGGTCTCTAGTTTACCGAGACCGGTAAAATAAGCTTAAAAGCATGTTTGTCTATTTTACCGGGACTGACAAAATAGCCTCTTCTTAAATATTTCCAGTGTTAAATAAATCCCGATGAAAAATTCTATCATTCTATCTATCTATCTATCTAGCTAGCTAGCTGGTGCCTCGTAGCATATAGCACAGAATGTCACCACTCTGTCCTGCCTGAAGCTGCCGCTTACCCCATTACTTTCCTCTCTTTCCCCATAGTCCTTCGCCATATTGTACTAGGTTTCGGGAGCCACCTAGTCGGTGTTTGGCTCTTGCCTTTAACATCCTGAGTATGATGATAGACTACAACCGGCAGCAAAGTCTCTGATCAGAAGGTTTTGAGGAGCGTGGAACCTACTGTTAATTGCTGTTGTTTTTTCCAGGTTCACCCTGAGCGGGGTGGCAGACTGGGGTCGAAACACTATGAAAGTATAAATATTTTCATAGCAAAAAAATTACCAGCAATACATTTTTGTAAAAAATGAAATAAAAAAAATTATCAACAATACATTTTTGTAAAAAATGAAATAAAAAAATTATCAGCAATACATTTTTTATTTACACTATTTACATTGTTCGGATTGTTGTCCTTATGTTTATTGTCATATTCACGGCGTTTCGGCCGTTGTGCGCTTCGGCTTTCTTCAGGTGATATACGTTGGAATTTCGAACCGAATCCTTTATTTCGTCCACCGGGGTAGATTATTCTTGTTTCACGTGTCATACCTTTTCTAGATATCCCTTTAGTCAACTCTCCAAATTTTTGTTCACTTCTGCTGCGGTCAAACAGTAAACTTACAACTCTTTGGGTTAAGTCACTGAATTACTTCAACCAACGCTTTGATCCACTGGGCCATTCACTTTATTCACCATTCACTAATGTTCCCAACCTTGGAGACATCAGTGTATTCATTTTGGGACTTATAAACCTAATGTGTCAGTAACTATTTTTTACGAGAGCTCACATTACAACTTGTTATTGCTTTTTTTTCTAGCACTCTACCAATAAAGAGACAGTCTGAACAATGTAAATATTTACAATATCTCATCTCAGAAATATAGACAGATCCAATTTTTTGATAAAAAAGAAATAATTACCAGCAATACATTTTTGCAAAAGAAATTACTAATGCTCTAAAAAAATTAAATTTCAGTATTAAATGACCCATAAGGAATTGATATGCCGCTAAACAAACATAATCTTGCCTTAAATTGTAGCCGATGAACCTCCATCTTTTTTTTTTTTTTTGCTGTGCCTCGTCACTAATGGGTTTTACGGAGTCACGCTGGAACAATTCAGCCGTTTTTTCATACAGAAAATACTGTTGCGACGTAATTATTTGTGCATAGAAAATAGTGAAAGAAACAAAAGAAAAAACAAAGTGAATAGAAAGGTAATCGCATACATATTTCTTTTTCTATTTGTCGTATCCATTCAGGACGCCGGTGATCATGGCGCTCAACAATTTCCTGTCATTTGTAGCTCTGAATCTTGTTCCGCCATCCATTCACTCAAGCTCGCTAGATAGGTTATGCGCTGCTTTCACCTGTCCTGCTTACCTTGAATCCATCCTATGAGTATTAAATTTTCCAAGCCCTCTTCCCTCATTATGTAATCTAGAAATTTCAACTGTCTCTTCTTGATGTTAATTGGAGGAGCGAATTGCAAAATCCACTTCTAAGCTAATTTACAAGCATTCACAAACTGCTGGCGACAAAAAGTATGTGATATATGTATTATTTAACCATCTCGGCTACGAAGTGCGTCGATGATCAGGCAAAGCTGAATAGTATCTTATAAACGCAAATATTTCTCAGACTCTCGAAACATATCTGCTTAGTTTCTTATTGTAACGTAAACGAAGCAATTCCTAAAGAAGTGATGAATTTTTATTTATTAATTGTAACTGAGACATTTAAATTAGGTCGGCTCCTAATGTGAAATATATATTTTTTAAGATCACACTTTCCGGATTTATTAATGTACCTAAATGTTGTTTTTTCTTTTTTTTTTTATCAGTATCACCCCATGCAAGACAGTAAAGCCACTAAGAAACAAAGGATTACAAGGTGTAGAAGAATTAGGAACCGAAACATTAATAATGAGCGGGAAGAGGAAATAGTAATCAGGAGGACAGTAGATAAATAGCGATTGACATTGGATTTAAATTTTTGCAAATTAAAGTTGGTTGAAAAGCATGGAGCCAGAAGTGTGTGTGTGTGCTTTGAATTGGAGTTATTTTCAGTTTCAGGATTGACTGCCAAGTTAAAATATTCTCAATTTACCCTTAAACGTGCTTTATTTTCGACGTGTATGAATGAAATAAACTCCAGATATCAGCAGTTTGTCATTCTCATGTTGTTGTGCCTCTTTCGTATAGGAGTCAAGGTCTTTTGTGAATGGGTGAATTGAATTTGCTTTTTGCAATGCACTGCTGTGTAGGGCGGGGAAAACTTCACATATTTCTCTCTGGAAAGGGATTTTATGTTGATTAAAACATTAAGGTAGTTAAAATGGAATTTAAGCACACGAAGAGAGCGAGTGAGAGTGAGAACGAAATGGAGATGTGGAACGAAGCAAGAAAGGAAGAGAAGTGAGACGATGAAGGAAAAAGTTAAAAAATGGAAAGATTGGGGGGGTAGAGAGTATAAAAAGAAGTGAAGAGGGTAAGAATAATTTTGAAAAAGGCAGAGAAAAGACTTTGCAAAATTGTGGAAAAAATGTCCAGATGGGGATGTGAAATAGAAAATATTTGTCACCGGAGAAAACAGAGAGAGAGAGAGAGAGAGAGCTTAGAATATAAAATTTAAATGAGAATCAGAGATCATATATGGAAAAAGAGAGGGTGATAAACAAATAAAGAAAGAAAAACAAAGAACACTTTTGAAAATTAGTAGGTGCATTTATGTGTATGGCAGAAAGGGAGAGAGAGAAAAAAAGAGAGCTAGTGCGTGAGAGAGAGAGAGAGAGAGAAAGAGTGAGTGAGTGAGTGAGTGAGTGAGTGAGTGAGTGAGTGAGTGTTCCAAGTCCAAGTGCCGTTTCAAGAGGCGTCGACTCATGTATAATATGCAATTTTTCTCCATGGCAGATTCTTAAAATTTCACTTCCCTTTCTTTTCGGATGCTGATACGGATAAATGATTTAATCCCAGGCAGCGCCTCCTCCTTGCACTTAAACGTGTTGGGTCAGAATCAGTTCCAGATGCCTGAGATATCCCAGAACGGAAATAATGACGAGACTGGACAGTTTTTAAGATTTACCCGCATGTCTGCTTGAATTTGCTTTACGTTAATTATAATCTTGTGGCGCGACGCAGTTAGGTAAATCTCATCTGAGATCTGGAATCGTTTTAACTTCCTTGGATTACAAGAGGGAGTTTGAGAGTTCGTAATCGTTTACAATAAGGCCGACATATTTCGAATCTTAATTAATATTGCATCCATAGCACTGTGAAACATCAAAAAAACGATGTCAATTCTCAAGATGAAACCAATACTCAAAGCATGGAACGATCGTGGCTTGAAAAATAAAACCCGTCTTCTTAAAAATATGAAAGATGTACCAATCCAAATATTTCAAATATTTCAATCTCATCTAGATTTTATTTGTTGGAAAATTATGCGATCGAATGCCCAACATTTATTTGTTGCATTTATAATGATAGTCAAGCTATGTACAGTTACAGACAGGGCTAGTATATATATATATATATATATATATATATATATATATATATATATATATATATGTGTGTGTGTGTGTGTGTGTGTGTGTGTGTATGTATGTATGCATATGCATATATATATATATATATATATGTTTTCATTTATATATATATATGTATGTATGTAAATATGTATATGTAAATATTTATGTATTTATATATATATATATATATATTATGTATGTATTTATGTATGTATTTATATATGTATGTATGTATGTATATCTGTATGTATATATATATATATATATGCATATATGTATATATATGTATGCATACATATATGTATATATATATAATATATATATATATATATATATAATATATATATATATATATATATATATACATACAGAGGAGCCACGAATTGAGGAATCGGAGAGCCGAATTTGAATTCATTACATTCACTTACTTGCTAATACCCTTTTCTTCTTTCTCCTCCCGCAGGAGAGCCTAGGAGACGGACAACTCTCTTGAATTCAAAACCGGCGGAGGGTCGTTTGGGGACCTTGTGGCAATTAATGCACCAGGTCTCTGTATTCGGCTCTAAAAAAAAGTGTGGATGGTTCTGCACAAAACCTTCACTACTATAATCAAATCTCATGTGCTGGTGTCGGGCTTTCTGTTCCTAGGAACAGATGTGCCCGAACCTCATTCGTCGAATTCGACGGGAGAGTCGAGTTGCATTAGTGAATATATATAATATCCACGTATATATATGTATATTCACTAATATATACTTAATAGTTTTATAACAATGAGCACTGTTTTATAACACCTGAGAAAAATACATGTATGTACGTGCATGAATATGTGCGTATACGTATGTTTTTTATCATACCCATATATATATATATATACATATATATATATATATATATATATATATATATATATATATATATATATATATATATATATATATATATATATATATATATATATATATATACAGTAGCGGCCATAATATAAGGAACGGAAACAACAAAGACATAAATATGTGTATTACTTAAAAAGTAATGCATGATTAGCAATGAAATTTTTACCGAATAAAGATTAGGGTGTAATGCATAAATATTATACAAAGTTACAAAAATTTACATAATAGTTTTTTTTAAAATAAAGATTAAATGGAACAAAGGAAATAAGGTAAAGGACCAAAGTTAAGAAACGACGTTAATAATTTATATAAACTTTTAATTTACATTGTTAAAAAACTCGATGGATCTTTTCAACAATAAGTAAAAGTTCATTTATCATTAGGACTTTATTTTTAAGTAATATGGCAAATTCTACACGCAAAACGCTCTCTTTTGAAGAAGAAAAACTCATTATCGCTAACTATCAAGAAAAAAAAGTCAATTTCAGAAATTTCTGATATTGTTCATAGGTCTAAAAGTGTCGTTCATCGTGTAATTAGCAGGTATAAAACCGATAAAACGTTAGATGCAAAACCAAAAACCGGCAGACGTCTAAAAACATCTCAAAGAGAAGATCGAAGAATTGTTAGAATATCTACAAAAAACCGTTTTGAAACTGCTACATCAATTGCCCGTAAATTTAATGAAGAGACAGATAATAAGATCTCAAGGAAAACGGTTGCTCGCAGGATAAAATATGCAGGATTGCATGCCCGTATTCCAGCTTCGAAGCCTCTCATTTCAAAGCGAAACCAAAGGGCACACCTGGAGTATGCGAGAGGACATGTTGTTTGGACTGACGCACAATGGGATACAGTTCATTTCAGTGACGAGTCCAAGTTTACATATTTGGTTCTCAATGTGTCAAGAAAACCATTAAGTTTGGTGGCGGCAGTGTGATGGTGTGGGGAATGATTTCATCTACAGAAGTTGGCCCTATCATCCGCATACATGGCAATATCAATGCTGATATTTACAAAACTCTTCTTCAGCATCGTGTGGTACCAAGATTACACCATAATCTTTATGAATCTCCTATTTTCATGTAGGACAATGCACCTTGCCACAAGGCTCAGAAGGTTATGGCTTTATTTGAAGAAGGAATCGCCCTAATGAAGTGGCCAGCCCAGAGCCTCAACCTGAATCCAATAGAAAATGTTTGGAAGATAATTGGAGAAAGGGCTCAGAAAAGAAACCCGAAAAACCAGGATCACCTATGGGAGTTATTGAAAGACGAATGGGAGGGAATTACTGCTGATTTTTGCAAGAAATTAATTAGATCATGTGGTTGATGATGCAGAGAAGTCATTGAAAATAAGGGGATGTTTACCAAATATTAAATTTTGTTCACAATCAAGTATTAACAAGATCGTTCCTTAACTTTTGTCCAGTAGCTTATTTCCTTTGTTCCATATATACCATATATAGTTAGTTAATTTTATTAATTTTAATTATTAATAATAATATACATATATTATTATATATATGATTTTATATATATATATATATATATTTACCTATATATATAAATATATATATATATATATATATATATATATATATATATATATATATACATATATATATATATATATATATATATATATATATATAAATATATATATATATATATATATATATATATATATATATATATATATATATATATATATATATATATATATATATATATATATATATATATATATATATATATATATATATATATATATATATATATATATATATATATATATATATATATACTTCTTCCATTAGGTTTTTTATTTATTTATCCTTCTTTTATTTTCTTATTATCCTATTATAATTGTGCTTGCCCACCACTTAGTTCGCACGCCCGTTATATCTTGCCAATACCTCGTAAATAATGGACTATTCTGTTTTGATAAAAAAAAAACACATATCTCTGACGCTACTTGTGTTCAGTGAGAAAATGAATAAAAGAAAGAAAGTAGATAAAGAATTATTTAACATCTGTTTCAGTGAAATATAAAAAGTTGTCAATTTGAAATCTTTTTTTATTTATACCCTCTTACTTCTTAAAATAATGACCGGCATTCATATTTCTGATTGTTATTGCAATATTTTGTTAAAGTTGTTAAGCCTAAACATTTGACGATGCGACAGGGTAATTTCTATGAATATTTTATTGTCGTAGAATTCGCCATGAGCTTACTCAATCATTAAGTTAAGAATTAAAATTCATCAGAATTTTAAAATAGGAAAACCGTGGAAGGGTCTTTCTAGTAATTATTAAATTTAGTGCACTATCTCAAATCACATTCGGCATGTACATCACACGCTTTAGTAGATCTGTGTTATATATCACATTCGGCATGTAGATCACACGCTGAAGTGGCATTTCTATTTTTCTGTTCTTAATTGTTTCTTTTTTTGTTATAAATTGCTTTTAAGAAATCTGCTTTTATCGCTCTAATAAAATGTTTTATTTTTATTCAATATTGTTAAAAATAATACAATAAAGTAGGGTTTCTTTTTAATTGTGACAAAACGCATTACAGTCATTTTAGAAAATTATGCAGCGCCAATCATTTAAGAAATAGAAGATGGATTATCGACCATAATAAGCTTAACCTAGGTTAGAAGACGTTTTTAAACTAATCTTCGATGTTGCTACTAAATCCAGTCCAAAATATCGTACAATTTCTTTTGTGTTTAATCTCTGTGTGCCACATATAATTTCTATTATAAACGCCATTCACATTAGCGTTGCCTGACAGGTCATGCAGAAATACATATGATATCAAATCTTCTCAGCA
The DNA here is from genome assembly GCA_903632075.3 of Acanthosepion pharaonis. Classification (NCBI taxonomy): domain Eukaryota; kingdom Metazoa; phylum Mollusca; class Cephalopoda; order Sepiida; family Sepiidae; genus Acanthosepion; species Acanthosepion pharaonis. The sequence continues at coordinate 508,424 of CAHIKZ030001238.1, forward strand.
ATCCAGCGTCATTCTCAATTTCTTTGCTATCTACAGTAAAGTGTTTTGAATAGTTTCAATTTTATTTGGGATTTTCTTTTCATTTTTTTTTTCTTTTTGATAGAGGCTTTTGGAATTTCATCAAGAGGCTTTAAGTGTCATTTTACATCAGGAATTTCCTCACGATGTGTAGAATTATTATTATTGTTTGTGTGCTATGTTTCCTGATTTGCATCCTGTAGGGCCGGGTCCAAACTATGATCCTTAGGCCCTATAGGAGAATTGTAATTTAATTCATGACACTTTTTTTAGTATTTGGGATGTTCCTAGTAGGGCGAGTTTCTGGGCAACTTGTATGTTGATGTTACCTGGGACACTGTTAGCAAAATTGTCAATTCCTTTTCTTATCACACGTTTTTCTTTTTCTTTAGCTTTGTTACTTGCCCTCTACATTTCTGCCTTCTCGTATTCTTTTCCTCTTCCTCTTCTCCCTTGCTTCTTTTAACTCTGTTATGTGGAAAATAAGTGAGAGGAAGATAATTAATGGTTATATATGAAATATATTACATACACACATGCATTCTCTCTTTTCTCTCTCCCTCCCCCTCTCTCCCTCTCTCTCCCTCTCTCTCTCTCTCTCTATATATATATATATATATATATATATATATATATATATGTGTGTGTGTATGCGCGGTATTTAGTAGAAAGTGCTCAATATCTGTGATAGAGCTAACATATTCAGTTGTATGGATATTAGTTTGCAACCCTGGGTTTCACGTTTTTGCCGTCATCAGATAAACTTTGATGATCGTAAAAGCGTGAAACCCAGGGTTACAAACTAATATCCATACAACTGAATACAGTGTAACCCGGATATAAGAGAGTTGTCGGGACCGGAGAAGAAGTCTCTTATTCCGGGTTTCTCTTATATCCAGGTTTGGTCTATTTTATATACATTAACACAGGCTCTAATTTGTGACCAGAGAAAATCTCTCTTATATCCGGGTTTCTCTTATATCCGGGTCTCTTATATCCGGGTCTCTTATATCCGGGTTACACTGTATATATCTATCTATCTCTCTCTCTCTCGCTCTCTACACACACATATATATATATATAATGAGTACTTTTACTCATAAATATAGCATATCTTAAAACTGTATTTTATCATCATACACACACACACACACACACACATATATATATATATATATATATATATATATATATATATATATATATATATATATATATATAAGTTGGAATCAAATATAGATCAAATATGGACCAGAATCCAACGGAATGATAAGATAAAGAACAAATATCTTATCATTCTATCGGATTCTGATCCATATTTAATCTATATTTGATCCCAACTCATCTTGTCTGAACATGAAAACTACTTAAAAACGACATTTTATCCATCTATCTCTGATGAAGCTTTAAAAGTGAAACATTTTACATTGCTAAATGTTTCCTGTTTGTTCTTTATCTTATCATATATATGTGTTATATATACACAGTACAGACTGGGTTCTATAGCCTTGGGTGGCAACCTGTCTAGGAGAAGGATAACTTTGAATTCAAAACCTTCGGAGGGTCGTTTGGGGAATCTTGTGGCATACTGTGCACCAGTTCTCTGTATTTAGCTTTTCCAAAAAGTGTGGTTGGTTCTGCACAAGCCATCATCACTATAATCAAATTATATTTGCAAGTAGTCTGGCTCTGTTCTAAGAACTGAGCTACTTGACCCTCATACCTCGAAAGTCTAGTAATATATATATATATATATATATATATATGATGGAAATTTTGGGGTATTTGAATAATCATTCATAGTATATCATCGAGTCTAGAAGAAACGTCACCATAATGCAGAAATTAGAGGACGGGCGTTTTGTCTTAGTTGGGACTCCTCAGCAGTGTGCATCCTTTATCGAGAATCGAACCCGGACCGTTACGATACACGCACGCACACACACGCACACACACACATGCACACGCATATATATATATATATATATATATATATATATATATTGACCGTTCGAAAAAAAAACTATACAATATCATGTATTGATGAAGGCTAAAGGTTTATTTCTGCTCCCACATATCAACTACATGAAAACCTAAAAAAATATGCAAATAATATATATTGTGTTTATGTGATACGTTTCTCAGAGCGCATTGATCCTATACAAAAGTGCCGGGAGGTGACACTTTGATCATAGGTAAAGTGCACAATTTGATTCTAGGCAGAAGTGCTGATCTAATTACAGGTAATATATTATTATTATTATTATTATTATTTATCTAACTCTTAACATCATTATTGTCACTTCACATCATTGTCCCATAATCCATTAGAGTCTTAGGAGCAGCACATGTACTGTAGCCATGGCAGCAATGGTGTGTCCAGGGCAAGATAGCTTACCAGTGCTCATCCCATTTCAGGCTGATTTTGAATTCACAGTTTTCATTATACTAGATTTGTTGCCGCTGAAGCAAGAGAGCCCAGTCTGCCTTATTATTTAACCCATGGCTGGAGGAAGATGAATCCATGCCTTTTCCATGATCATTAATACGAAGTGACCGAAACAGAATTAATCGGAATTTGAAATCTCCATGCTGAATTCATTGTCCGTGCCGATAACCGCTGCACTACAGTTTTTCTTTTTCTCATTGTCTATTGGGCTTCCGTCATTCCATTACTTGTGTATATTTTCTTTTCTTCTTCTTCTTCTTCTTCTTCTTCTTCTTGCGGTTGGGAAAATATTTGATTATTAAATACCAAATCTACTTAATATTAACCTAAAATTTCTTTGAGTAAGTTGCACATTGGAAATCAGAAAAGAAAAAAAATTGTTAGTAGTCAAGAACTGATGAAAGTAAAATTAATTCAGTAAATATACAAAAATGGAAAGGGGTGTAAGACAATGATGTGTCTTCTCACCAGATTTATTCAACCTATACGGCAAGACGATTCTGACCGAATAGGGAAGTCCTGGGTGCCACAATCTTAACATTATATATGCAGATGACACAGTGTTGATTGCAGACACAAAAAGGAAGATGCAGGCCCCATACAGAAGTTACTAAAGAAGTTAGAGAAGAAAGGACTAAACATTAATTGTAAAATAGAACGTATAGTTGTCAGCAAAAAGAAGAGCCCAACACACAAATTATAATTTGGAGATACCAAAATTAAGCAAGTACAAAAATTTAGATATTTGACAAGTGTTTTAACAGATGACGGAAAATGTGACCCCGAAATCCGAAGTGCCTTTAAGTAAAATATTAAGAAACGTGAAAATCTCATTATAAACAAAGAAAAGAGCACTGAACTGTTACGTAATGTCAGTCCTCCTATAGGGCAGTGAATACTGGATATTCACACGGATGAGTAAGAAGAGACTTGAAGCAACAGTATATGTTTCTACACTGGATGATGAGAATACCTTGGACTGAACATGTGAGAAATGACGAAGTTTTAGAGAAAATAGAAACAAAAAGGTGATATACTTCACATTGAAATTTCTAGGGCACATAATGCGGATAGAGGACTTAGATAGGAGATTAACGGCAAGTGGGGCAAGGGAAAGCAGTGAATAACCTACCTAACGAGTGCTTGTGTAAAAATGGTTGGCAGAACAGGGATTAGGAGAGATAGCAAAAAAATAAAATTTAATAAGAGCTACAAAGGACAGGAAATTGCGGAGAGCCGTGATCACCCACGTCCTGAAGGGACATAGTACATAGATGAATAAGTTACAGACAGAATAGAACAATTAATGATTCTTCGCTCTCTGTCTCTCTCTCTCTCTCTCTGTCTCTCTTTCTCTCTCTCTTTCTCACACACACACACACACACACGCACATACACACGTACATACTTCTCGTTATTGTTCATATAGCTGTTTATACTTCTACTGTAAATATTATTGTGGTTCATCTTTTAAATTCTATGATTTCTTGAGATCTGGCATTAGAAGCCTGCGATTTTGGTAATTACTATGTGTTCATTCTTTTGTTTGCTTATTCGTTTGTTTCATCGCTCTTCGGTGTTAAGGAAAAGTCAATAAGTAGCGAGCTGACAAATCAGTGTCGGCCATGTTAACCTTCAAAAGAATCTACACAAAGGAAAAGAAGATAGAATGTGAACAGCTTTGACCTTGAATTGAGACCTTATGACTGACTATTGTTGTTCATGGTAAAATAAAAGAGAACGGGTTTGTATTTCAAAACATATTTGTTGCAAAAAAAAAAAAAATGAACCAAAAAAACAACCCAGGACATTTCCCACAAAAGTCGCCAAGGTAACGAAACAAATCGCCATAAAACGGATAATTAAAAAATTTCTCAGTTTTCGAGACGCTGACTTAGTAAACATGTGGGTAGAATACACTGATTTTTATTGTTGTGTTTGTTGTTAGTGTTAGTTATTATTATTACTATTTTTATTTTTCAATTATATTTCCTTTTATTTCTGGTGTATACTCATGTCCCAACCAGAGACCTAAGATCAGAAATGGCATAATGACATTTTCCACTGACCATTTTTTGATGAAAAAAAACTATGATCACACATATTTTACATAGATAAAGCCCTTGGTAAGGTGTGAGCTATATTTGTGAGTACAATTTTTTATATTTCTTTAAGGCTTGGATTACTAGAGATCCCTTCAATGAGTCTATCGGAGCCTTTTCAAATCAAACCGAGGGCTCCAACTACAACTGGAATTGTTGATGTCCTTACGTGCCACATTTTTGAGATTTCGATTTCAAGGTCCTTGTACTTTGATAGTTATTATTATTATTATTATTATTATTATGAAAGTTCTAAGAATTACAAGACTCAGATAAGTTAAAACATTAAGGATATTTAAAAAAATATTTTTTTAATCATTTCACCCCAAGCAAGGCAATGAAACCACTAGGACGCAGTAAGTTACTGAGTGTTAGAGAATATCAGAAAAAAAAAAAAACAACTATTAACCCTAGAACACTAACCATAAATTAAAGTTACACTACCATGGGTATATCATACCCGATTTTGAAAATATCAAAAAAATATTAAATATAAATCTTTATTTGAAATATATTACATGCAGGCACTTCGAACTTTGTACATTGAGGTAACATTAATAGGAACGGAAAAATATTTTATTTAGGTGAGAAAATCAGGTACTGAAAATTGTAATTAAAAATAGGAAAATTTGCGCTTGGTACTATATATCCATGGTTAGTGTTCTAGGGTTAAGCAGAGAGAACTCTAAAAGAATAAGAATTAAGAAGCCAGAAAGTAACGATTGACATTGCCTTTAAATTTATGAAGATCAAAGTTGACTGGGAAGCAAGAAGCCGGAAGAGAAATCCACAAGCGACAAGTGCGATAAAAAATTGTTAGCATAGAACTTACGGTTAAATTAAATTTCAACTGTAAACTGATGAGACCTTGCCGCCAATCTAGTACTGCGCTTAAATTCATAAAGTCTAGGTACCATAGGGGAAAGTTCAGAACAGTTACCATGACAGTATAGAAAAAAACACAGGGAAGCTACGTCATGGCGGTGGGAGAGGGACTGAATCCAAGATGCCGGACCAATAACATTGCGGATTCTCCTTTGGATTTTACCAGGAATCTCGAAATATATAGCAGGAGCACCAGATCACTGAATCTAAATGTGTACTACAGAGTCTCGGGATTGAACCTTGTCACTAAATCAAATACACACACACACACACACACACACATATATATATATATATATATGTGTGTATAAAAGAAATATGTTGCAGTGGTTCCAACGAGAGAAAAGTATGTATATTAAAAAGAAGAGAAGAGAGGTGCCGCAAACGTTTTTGGTTGTAATGTGGATTTATTTAGAAAAAAATATTATGCTTTGTTTTACATTATATATATATATATATATATATATATATATATATATATATATATATATATATATATAAAATGTAAAATATGGGGTGAAATAACTGAAAACAAAAAATATATACATTATATATATATATATATATATATATATATATATATATATATATATATATATATATATATATATATAATGTAAAACAAAGCATAATATTTTTTCTAAATAAATCCACATTACAACTGGCACCTCTCTTCTCTTCTTTATATATATATATATATATATATATATATATATATATATATATATATATAAAAAAAAAATTACCCCAACATGAGTATAGTTTATTGAAAGTGGGTCTGAACCCAGCCGTCTTCAGCTCTTAAGTGTTTGTTTTGAAGTAGGGATTTGAATTTATTTTCAATATCAGTCCTTTTTCCGAGAGACGCCTTGTTTATGATAGTGGGCTGACCATATCTACGGATCTTTTGTCCTTTTTAATTCGTGCTCGGCTTGTTTACACTTTTTTTTGTTTTCAGTTATTTCACCCCAGCAAGGCAATAAAGCCAGACGGACGCAAGGGGGTTACTGAGTGTTAGAAAACATGAGAAAAGATACTATTAAAGAGAGGAAGCAATAAAAGAACAAGAATTAAGAAGACAAAAGATAACGATTGACATTGCATTAAAATTTTTGAAGATCAAAGTTGACCGGAAAGCAAGAAACCGGAAGAGAGCTCCACAAGCAAGAAGTGCGAGAGAATAAAATGTGAGCATAGAAATTACAGTTATATCTATCCATTTCAACTGTAAACTGATGAGATCTTGCCGCCAATGTAGTACTGCGCTTAAATTCATAAAGTCTAAGTACCATAGATGAAAATTTATCAGATACTTTAAGACTAAATTGAGGCTCAAATTATTTTTAATGCAATTCAATATTAATAACTGAAATTTATTATTATTATTTACTCCCTAGGGCTTAGGGCTATTGTTTCAACATGAAATAAATCTCAAACTTGAGAATTTGTTAAGTATGACCAGGAACAGAATTAATTATCTGATGCTAAAAAAAAAAAAAAGAAAGAAAAGAAAAGAGGTATAATCATGTTGGTTTGATTACCGTTTATTTGGCTCACGGAGCTGGAGGACGACGAAGAGTTGAATAAAAGAGTTGACTAAATGGAATTGATAAAAGAAAACAACTCATAATTTAAATAAGATAAACTCACCTATCATTGTGTGTGATCTGCCCTCAATAAGCAATTATATCCAAATTTTATTTAATTACAATTAATGGTGGATGAAGTAGCAAGAATAGTTCAGTTATGGTGATCCGATTGTTCAATGAAGCCTTGAGTGTACTTGTCAAAATATTGGGATGAGATATCATCACTATTCTAGTTAATTAAGTCTATTTCACTTAGCCAACGTTGAGTTCAAGTCGCTGTCTACCTCTTGTACTTGTTAAACGGTAGTCAAGCCATCGTTTTCTTTTTAATTGTATTTTCATCGGAAGGTGTGCGTAGGTGCATCTCTTAGTCTGTCGCCTGATGATAAAAAGGCATTTATTTACATGTAACAAATATTTCTTTTTCAACGTAATTTTTTCCTTGTCAATGCACTTCTTAACACAACCGTTAATCGCATACATCGAACAGTGAAAGTTTCAGATAAAAAATCATTTAATGACTATGTTAGGCGACAGATTTATTGATCCAATCTAAGAGAACAAAGGGGTTATTAAATAAGATTAAACAAAATATTGATTGCAAATTGAAGTTATGTGATAAGAAATTGTTATACAGGGTGGGCCAAAAGTAGATTTACAGTTGTTTCACTATTTGTTTCAAGTTTCCACAGCTCAGAACCAGAGCTGATTTCGCCGAACTGTTATTTCAGCAAGATAGAGTATCTCCTCATTATGCTTTGGTAGTAAGGGATTATTTTAACCAAACCTTTCCTCAGCGTTGGTTCGGGGTAGCATCAAATGGCCACCGTGTTCCTAAACCAACGGCTTTCTTTTTTTTAGCGGGGGTGTAGTAAACAACAATGTTTATGGGAGAAATTCCCACACAGTGGACAATTTAAAAGAGTACGTCCCGGAAGAATTTATTGAAATTGATGCAGATCGGCATGTTCTGTATGTCATAGTATACTGAAGAGGTTCGAGGAATGTGACAATGTTGAAGGAGATTAAACTGTAGTAAAAATGTAAGTAAAGTGTTAAACAAATGAACATAAACCGTTTGGAACAAATATAATTGCAACAAATAAATATACATACAATAAAATGTTTCTTAAAAATGTAAAGTGCATTCCTACTAAGTATAAGCCTACTTTTGACCAACCCTGTATACTAGTGTACCCGTACCGTCAAAAATGATGGCAATTGTTAGAAAGTTTTAATAGGGAAATGCATTTAAGCAAAAGTCTTGAAACAATGTATTGAAATTCAACAGTTGAGATAAAGAATTCAAAACTAAAATAGGGGCCAATGAACCATCTAATTAATCAGTCCCCTTTATACATGTTAGATGTTCAATGGTAAGTATGATTCGTTCATTACTCCTGCTATTATATAAATAGATTTTTATTAAATATCTTTGCATGTTAGAAATTCTCTGTTTAATATAACAGTAAAATGGAAATATCTCTCGGAAGAAAAAAATTAACAAGACGACAAAGACAGCAACGACAAAGCCTATTTCAATACCAAGTTGAAACAAGACGATCACTTATTAGACAAATATATCTGAGTGCCTCAAATGAAAGGCTTGAACAAATAAGACTGCAATCTAAGAAACGTAGGAGTAAAGGAACTGATTAATTAAAAAGTTCATTTTGCTCGGGAACTAATTTTGTTTAAATGCAGATGAATATTTTATTTGTATAGATTATTAAAACGGCTAAAGGAAGTAATCACTCATAGATTTACTAACTTAAGTTGATTTTGCCCCCCTTCCCACTACAGATGCGAAAGGAAGTATGTAAATAAATACACAAGAAATATATCAATAAATACACATTGATAATTATTATATGGTTTGATTTCATGGGATAATTTATTTAACTGTCCGCATATTCTAAAATGAGAGTTAAATACATGGTTTCTTTTGTGGGTGAAAGAGACAAAATATTGATTGCAAATTGAAGTTATGTGATAAGAAATTAGTTCACGTAAAGTAAGAATTTATATCATTTTATTTTAACAACCTGTTCAGTGAAAAATTACCTTAAATGTGGTATTTATTTAAATTTTAGATTTTGAAGTTAAAGGCAATATAGGCTCAGATGCAGCCTCGAACGGGAATTAAATTGCTTTCCCTGTTTTACGTTCGCCCTCATCCGTTTAAAGTGATATATAATAATAATGATATATTAAATAGTGTGATATATGATGCGGTTTTCTTATCAGATTATTTTCTATTATTTCTTGGTTGATAACGTGCTTTGTTTCTAGGTGTTATTTTAAAATGAGCAGCAGGCGACAATGTCAAGTTGACAGGATACACCAATCAAAATAGTGACTCAATTTGAAAAAGATCAGCGTTCGTTCTACGGATATGACTGGTTCTATGTTTTCCTGTAATTAAAAACAGCTGAATCATTGTCAGCAATGGTGGTGGGGATATCGATGTCGAGCCATAGTTTATTCATAGACTTCTTAGTATTTTAATAAGCCATTACACATGGGGGCGAGACAAAAAGATTAAAGCTATTCTTTGGAATAAGCGACCGGCAAAAATAAATAAATAAATAAAATAAAATAATGAAATAGTACAATAGCTGAACCAAGCAAAACCAAAACTAAACAAAATCTGACGAAAAAAGCTTCTCAACAAATACCATAATTTTTTTGATGACTGAATAGTGATTCTTACTAATTTGTCAAAGTTTAATTTTTTTTCTAATAAGAATAGATCGTTATGTTTAAAAAATTCCATTGGATACCACAGTTCAGAAAGTTGTTTTTAGTTTTTTTTTCTGATGTTTAATGTTGTTAAATTAAGTCTTACAGAAATTCTTTAACAAATATCTTTATATTATTTTTCGAAATGCATAATTTCAATATAGAGTTATATTGTTAAATATGGGGGAAATGTATGACAAAGTAGAAAAGTTTACTTGTGACGCATTTCGTCCTTCAGGACTTCATCGGATAAATTTGTTATTCTAAAAAAGTTCTAAAGTCCCCAGCACCCATTGCTCGTACGCATGTGTAGTCGTGGCTACATAACAAATTTAGTTCGATGAAGTCCTGAAGGACTTAATGCGTCAGAAGTAAACTTTTCTCGCTTTGTCATACATTTTCCCCATTATTGTTCTTGATATATCAAAATGTATATTGTTTCGTTATCTCATTGTTATATTTTTCAAAAATTATTGTTTGGGCGTCTTAATGTAACCGAAGATCCGTCACTAAAGTTTTTGACGGTGTCTTAAACTTTTAAAATAAATTAATTCAACACGTGAAGGATTTTGCATGTTTTATAGAAAAAAAATCATTCAGAAAAGGGGAGAAAAATATATTTCGGCGATTAGCTGTAGTGTGTGTGTGTGTGTGCGCGCGCGCGTGCGTGTGTGTGTGATGCGCCACGTAGTTCGGTTGAATAAAAAGTCGGTTCACTCGGGTAAAAGAAGTCACCTCGGAGGGGAACCTAAAAACGTTTTTCTACTACAGCATCCCGTGGTTGCGAGGGCATAAAAAGATCAAGAGAGTTTATGCCCTTCCCTTTTATACTGCTTATTACCATGTCATCTAGCGGGCGTTAAGAGAAGTCCCTCAGATAAGGTTGAGTAATCCCACAATTTTAACGAGCATTTTCTTTATATATATATATATATATATATATATAAATCCTGTTCTCCTAGAATTTTCCATAAAGGTTCTTGTAAGTTATGAGTTAATAAATATTTATTAATCGCACTCTGCTGTGACAGGTGGCATGTATGACTTCTACTCAGTGAGTTATTGGTGTGCCCAATATAGGTCATTGATTTTTGACAAGTAACACAGTCTTGTACAAGGCAATGGAATTGGTACACTATATTGGTCACTGCTAGTTTTGATTTGATGAGGTCATTTCGTTTGTGACGACGAGATCTGCGGTCTTCCATTTTCTATAATATATTATGAACTTTATGTTTTCCGGGAGTTACCGCAGAAATATGGTGTTTTTTATGTGACATTTTCACTCACCATGAAGAAACACTTACAGTATTACAACAAATTATACTACTGGTACATTTAAAAAAAAGAAAAGAAAAGTGAGGTAAGGTTTAATTACCTGAGCACTTTTGGCAAAGAAGAATTTTAGTATATTTCATCATGCATTTATTGAAAATTGTTTTTTGGTGCTTTTAAGGGATCGAAATCTGCACATACAGTAAATTCATAATAGCTACGATGAGATCTACTGGTATCAGTGAACACTAGTACATATGGTAATAGGCAAAAAACCCCAGAAATATGGTACTTGTTGGTAAATGAAGTCCCATACCAATACATGCAGAAAAGCAAATTCCAATACCTGTATATCAACAAAAGCACGCACAAAACAAGCAGCAATATACCAGTCAAAGCAAATATTTCTGTAAAATCTGGTACAGTGTAACCCGGATGTAAGAGAGTTGTCGGGACCGGAGAAGAAGTCTCTTATATCCGGGTTTCTCTTATATCTGGGTTTGGTCTATTTTGTTTAGGTAAGTATGGGAACACTTTGGGACCAGAGAAAATCTCTCTTATATCCGGGTTTCTCTTATATCCGGGTTACATTGTATTTCTATAAAACAAGCAGCAAAATATTATGCAATTCCATACATTTCTTAATTTCCTGGATGAATTTTTCAGGGATATTTTTTATTGATATCATGTTTCAGGAGTCCTAGTTTCAGAGCTAAGCACTGATTCCTGATGAATCCCACTTTTTGGTGGTTTTCATGCCCCTCTCATACTTGATTCTGCTGTATTAGACGCAGGGTAGTTTTTTGAGAAATAATCGGCTTCCAGTTGGCCACAAATACGGTAATTCGTGGCTTGTGTCTTTGCGTCTTTATCTGATAGTTTGTTCGTGGCGGTTAATCGTATTTCTTTGAAGCCGCTGTAGTACCAAGTGGTCCTTTTGACAAGTGTAAATCTTCTGCTACTCATTTTTTCAATTGTCCGTTCATTTTTCATTTGTCTTCGACTTGGTTACTGTCGATATAATCATATGATTCTATTGAATCTTGAAAAGCTAAATAGAATCATTTGATTGATTAATTAGTCTGCTTGAACGAGCATCTGATTTGTTCTCTTCTGCATCCGCCAACATCAGACCGGTACAAGCGACACAAGTTTTTTTTTTCTTCTAGAAACCAGGCACGAGCGTTATGCTTATAGTTTTAGAGCTCTCTTGTTGATTTGGCAATTGTTTGTGATGTCTCCTGCTATTGGTCATTTATTTTGTAGAGATATAATAAGGAAATTCGTTCATTTTTTTTGTTAGTGGGAAAATCACTGTAGATTACACCTACGATTATTTTAAGCCAGTTGTTCTCAGCTTTTTCCGCAACATGGACATGTTTCACCATATCTCAGAATGACATACCCACTTCCAAGATTGTGCCAATAGGCGCATTATAGAAATGTTGTTTATAGAAAAATCAGCAAAGTCTTTACAAAAGTACCTCACCCCCCCAAAAAAAAACCCGGTGTACCAAAAGGACAGTTTTTCTCTTGATACCGCTATCACTGTACACACCGTCGATAGTTTTTATTGCCTTAAAAATCTATTTTTAGAATTTTTATTAAAATCCAAACATATGAAACTGAATTTATACATTTTTTCGATAACTGACAACAAAACAGTGAAACATCATTTATTTATTACTTTATATATTTACAAGATATTTACAATAGGCACCGCCACTGATTAGCTAAAAATAATTATCATACCATACACAAAAAAAACTTAATAAAAACAAAGTTTCATCACCAAAATTTTTATATCATTATTAAGAGGGAAAACCAAAGGGTTTTATTATTAAATTATATATTTTCATCCTTTCTAACACATTCAAAATTTTGGTTAAAAAGTCTTTTTTCTTCTCGCCAGCGCGAGAGCTAAAGATTAGTATAGGAAAGTTTAGCGTCTTTTTTTGCGGTGAAAACATATTGATTTGGAAATTCTTGCAAAAAACAAATAATTGTTGGATTTTAATGAAACTTTCATGACTTATTTACAAATGAATTAAATAATTTTAGAAATGTTTTATTTAAAAGAAAATCTTGGTAATTTTTTTTTTATATTTGTTACCCCTCACTTATTTAATTTCGTGAAATTTCAAGAAATTAAATTTTGTAAAGCTTAATGTTTATATTAGTTAAAAGCAGAACTTCTTGGGGAATTTAAGTCATCAATTTATTTTTATAAAACAGAACCTCCGGTTACCAAAAATCTGCTCAGAATCGTAAAATAAAAAAAAAAGGCAGTAAAACTCAGACATCATTTAATTAGAAAAGTTTTTAATTTCTTACATGAATAATATATTTACATTATTAGCAAAAACTGCCGTGATGAAATTCAATTCTGAAGTAAGTCTTCATCAGTGGTTCCCAAACCTATCTGTGTTGGCAATCCTTTGTGCCCCAAAACAGAACCCTACCCCTACCAATGTATAGTCAACATTTGATTGAAGATTTTTGGTGCTAGTATTTCCCATAATAATTGTTATGTAAATGGGTTACATTGTAAAAGTAAAGGCAAGACACACTTCAATGTGGGCGCGGTTGAACTTCCACCAACCACCAGGGGCGTGGTACCGCCCACTGTGGGAATCACTGGTCTACATGTAGAACAGATCATCATGGTACGACGGACCCAGCCGCCAAGAAGATTAGTTTTACCTTTGTGAATAAAAAAGTTTCAACGCAAATATTGCTCAGAAAAATTCTGCGAAAAAATATATCATGTATAATACGTACTGATATTTGAGAATTTATACCAACCAAAGTCTAACATTTTTATTCAACTTTTTATTTGGTTCGTATCGATTATAAGCAAGAATTTATATAGTTCGCATTATGTTTTAAAAGAAAAAAAATTATACCAATTTTTTCCACACTTGTTCTGTTGCAGGAATGGAAAGTATTATCATTTTATGCCTTCTGGTACATTTATCCGGCAAATAATATTTCGCGGACTCATGTGAGTCTGAGTAAAAAAAAAATGAGGAAAAAGGACACAAAACATCGCATTCAAACAAACAGCAATTAACAAATGTATTAACAAGACATGTTACAGAATAAATAAATAAAGAAACGAATTTAAAGTTATGAACGGTTCAATACAATCTTCACTCTATATCTCTGAAGTACTTACATGCCTTGTCTCCTTTCTCGGAGCGAAAGTAAATGTGAATTGTCGCTCTAAAAGTCAAAGGAAAAAGAGGAAGAGTCTTTCAAATATCGCACCATCTGTTGTTATCGCTGGGGGAGGGGGTTAATCCAACAGTTCACACGAAAATGCTTACGGCGAAAATATATTCAAGCTATGAGAAATAAAATTATGAACAAACACATTCCTGGCACTAATGCTATTTCACTGGACGTCATCATCGACAAACCATTACAATTGCTTGTTTGCAACAAGTAGAACTAGTGGTTGACAGAAGGCCAGAAATCATTCACTCCGACAGGCTGTATTCGCAGATCAGAGCTTTCTGTTATATACACATTAAAGTTCAAAAGTTTGAAGCCACTCCCAGAATTATCGTGGGATAAACGTGAAAGAAAAGTGAAATCTTTCCACCCCAATAATGAAAAAGATGCATTAGTCATTGAAAAAAGAATGGAATCAATCATCAAACTTATACTTTAAGAAACCTTTGCAACGTATGCCAAAAATTTATGCTGCTGTAATCAAGGCTAAAGGAGGATATTTTGACGAGAGTAAAATTTAATCTCAAAATGCTTTTTTTCTTTTTGTCATAATAAAATTTCTAATAAAAATTCGTGTCTCACTTTTTAAACTATGTATAATAATTTCCGCTTATTTAAAGTACAAAACAACTACTTTTTGGCTATTGCATTGGACCAATTTAAGGCACGGTGGAGTAATGGATAGCGACTCGGAATGAGGAATCGGAGTGCCGAGTTCGAATTCCAGTCGGATCCATTACATTCACTTACCCTTGGGAAAGGTATGAATACACTTCTGGCGGCAGAAGAAGAGGATTCTATAGCCTTGGGTGGCAACCGGTCTAGGAGAAATTAATTCTGAATTCAAAACAGTATGTATCCCTGGCGTAGCACATTCTGTACAGCTAAAGAAAGGATCGTTCGCATTGCTCGATGATACCAACTACGGTCGAATGATTATAAAAAATTACCTGGGTTTTCTTCAAACTTTTGAACTGTAGTGTACATGGATATTAAAAGCCTGTCATACCATCAGAGAAACCATTGTGATATTTTAAAAAAATACCGCACCACGAATACACTGAACGGTTGTAAAGATGATATTTTTAGGAAACAAAGACGTCATCTTATCTTTGTTTTTGTGTGGACAATAACGACAGCGAAAATCACGAAAACATGGCGTCTATCTTTGACATGGACAACAATGAATAAAAATAAATGTGCTTAATATCTATAGGAAAAAATGCAGTACTTGGTAAGTAATTTAAACTCTTTATTGTGTATTAGCTTAGTTCAGACCATCCGTATAACTTACTTTCAGTTTCTTTTAAACTCTACTTCAACTCTATACTTTTTACGTCTCCGCCTAAAACTCTGAAATTTCATTTACTTTTTTTTCCTAAATAGGAGGAGATAGTTTCGCCTATCGTTCGATTCAGACTTACCCCCGGCCTTTTGAACAGGAGTAGAAGTTTATCACTTGTTTCCTGTTTAGGATTAGGTTTCCGGGTTCGTTCTAATGTCTACTTCAATAGCTAACGTCTCCGCCTAAAATTCTGAATTGATTATTTAATACTTATTTACTTTTTTCCACAATAGGAGTAGATAGGTTTGCCTGTTACCCGGTTCACACTTTGACCCGGTCTTTTGAACAGGAGTAGAGATTTATTCTTTGTTTCCTATTTAGGAATGGATTTCCGGTTCCTTCTAAAAATTTTCCTTCTCTTTCACCTTCGGTGGCCCCTTGCGTCTTCGTGGCATTACCGCCTTGCTTGTGGTGGTATCTCTTACCCTGTAATCCTCTACCTCGCGTGGTTTTTGGGCCTTGTTTAGGGTGAGCATCATTGTAAAAAAATAATAATATGGCGACACAAGTGACCGGAAAAGGTTAACTTTTACACTAAATTTAACACAATACAAGACTCGAGAGCCACTTAAGATAGAGGTTTACATTTAAAATAATTATGTTGAATGTAGTGTGTAATGTGTGAAAGAGGAGGTGCTAGGAAATGAGGATTATAAGGATAATGAGAATAGATAACGACTGATTCCTGACTTGAAGAGGTTAAGATTGTAGTGTTCGGGAAAGTATCCACGCGGGAGTCTGTTACACAAAGTAGCAGTTCTTGAGAAAAGGCTGTTCAAGTTGAGCTTTCTCCTTGTATTTTGAATAGAGGGAAAATGAGAGTGATTTGATTCCGTGGAAGTAACATGATGTGCACTAGTCGCAAAGGTTTTAACTAAAGAATGAAGTTCATCTGAACACTTTCCATAGAAATAACGACAGAGTAACGATAGATACATAGTTAATATTTATTTTTCGTGCATAATACGCAAGCCTAAATTTTAGGCTTAAAATAATTACATTAGTATAGATATAAAATATGCAGTAATAAAAATAAGTTGTCTTGGAAGATGGGTATGCAAACTATTTATTGTCATCTTATAGACTGCGTTTGTGTCTGTGGGATTTTTACTTAAATGCTATAAATATTTTCTCTTGTCTACTTTCGCCAGGTGATCAGGTGGTTTGTATAAACTCTAAAGCCTGTTTATGTTTCGCTTTTTAATGCAATCTTCTACGATCAAAATTTCAGTTTCTTCTTCTTCTTCTTCTTCTCTCTCTCTCTCTCTCTCTCTCTTTTCCATTATCTCACTTTCATTAATCTATTTTTGTGACGGAGAGAACGTACTTAAATCGTTTTTTTTTTTTTTTTTACTAATGTTTACCCTATACAAGACACAAAGCCAACTCAAGACAGAGAGTTACTGGAGGTGGTAATAGTAAGAGGCGCAGTTTATACTGATATGTAGGAAAGACAACGGTTAACTCTAGACTTGATTGGTTGGCAGATTTTGTTTAGCTGCATATCAGCCTCTATCTTTAATGCCAAAATCTAAATATTTTGTACGTAATTTTATGCTTTCAACTTACAGATATTTTGTTCATAATTTTATGCTTTCAGAGTAAAGGTATGTTTTTTAGATGCATATTTTGTAGATTATTTTGTTGGTAATTTTACTATAATAATGTATTTTTATAGTATTGCATTAATTGTTATCTTGCTATAAAATGTATTGTTAGTGATTTTATTATAATAATGTACTGTTGTTTTTTGTTTGGAGGTTCAGTATTTGCTCATAGCTGGGACCCTAACAGATGTTGCCACCCCGTGTCAGGATGAACCTGAGAACAACAGCAGTTAAACGTGGATCCACCCTCCTTAAAACCACCATTCTCCCGATCACAGACCTTGCTGCTGGATGTAGTTCATTGTCGTACCAAAGATGGCTCTAGACCTGAAGAGGTTAAGATTGTAGTGGTCGGGAAAGCACCCTCTGGTGATTCTGTTTCACAAATCATCAGTTCTTGGGAAGAAGCTTTTCGAGTGGAACTTGCTCCTTACTAAGAGCGAGAGTAGTTCACTTAAATGTACGCGGCTTCGCAGGTCTTGGCTAGCTGGGTAGAGTTGGGGAAATTAAGGAATGTAGCTCGTTTGAAATTTTCCATGGAAATAGCAGTAGAGATACATTTCATCTGTGGGAAAGTGATTGTAAGGGGGAAAAAATTCATCACCTATAAGGCCAGGGAGACGGATTTTTGGAATTTGTCAAGATTGGAAAGTGAAGACTGGGAAGCAGCAGCCCAGATATAGTAGCAGTACTTCATTTTTGGCTTGATCTGGCTCTTGTCATACTTATTATAAAACCCAAGTTGTGTGTGTGTGTGTGTACGTTTATATATTGGATCGGATTTCCTACATTTTTCAACCGATTTCAACAAAACTTCACAGGACTACGTAAAATTACCTTGCAGTGGTTCTGACAGCGCCCAAAATTGGAAAAACACAATTGTTTTTGCACGAAATCAATTTGCAAACACGATTAAGAGACATCGCGAAAATGAAAGGGAGACAACTCATATCGAGTTATACTTATTATAAAACCCAGGTTGTTTGTGCGTGTTCGTTTATATATGGGATCGGATTTCCTACATTTTTCAACAGATTTCAACAAAACTTAACTTTTTTTTTAGCAGGTAGTGTTTCTTATTGTTTTGCACACTTTTTCTTTATTTTTACATTCAGAATGCTTTAAAAATTCCATTTACAAGACAACTGTTTATAATAAAAATAAAATACTATTCAATCGGTAGACTCATAACGATTGAAAACAATGTCTTTGTTTGAGATTGCGTTTGACCAATTCGTAAAAAAAAAAAAAAATAATTAGGACATGCGTGTCCGTCAACCTTAAACAATAATCTTTGCCAATTTTATTTTTCAGTCTTTATGATGGTCGATACTTTATCTCCCCGGGCAACGCCGGGCTCTACTGCTAGTAAGTATCTAACTCTTTATGGCAGGAAGAGTCATATACATAATGAAGCACTACAGGGAACTCACCATTTTTCAAGTATCTTTACCAATGGATCGTATATTTTTCCACTTCAAGTCTGGGGTGAGCTTGAGTCTCAGTAAGCGTTCAAGACAAGGGGCGAGAACACCCGTTCATTGCGATAGACTGAAACTCAGGGGCTGTTAAGCGATGATTGAACGTACAGATAATAATAATAATAATAATAATAATAATAATAATAATAATGGTAGTAACTACCACTGTTACATGGTAGAATGTTCTAGATTGTTCTACTGCCGAGGATACTTTATGCTTAGGTAATAAGCAATAAAAATAAATATTTGAAGAAAGTGATGTCGTGAATGTGAACAGAAAATAAAAATTTAGAATATTAAGAACATTGACTGAAGATATAAAATCAGTCAAACTACTACCATTAAGTAAATATCACAAAGAAAACCATAAACAAAGAAGTACATGAAAATTGATTTCTCAATAGTCATGTTTAGAGATGAATATAAATCTACATTGGATGAATCTGATGGCTGGATTAGAGTTTGGGTCCTTCATGGAAATAGGCAACCAAAATGATTTTGAAAACAACAGATAAAAGGGGAATAATGTTTGGGGAGCTAGTATTCTGGGCAGTACATGCGTACTAAATAAGCAATTTCAATTGGGGTATGGGATGTCAGCTCATCTACGAGCAAACGTTGTACCCCAATTTCTCCTAATGTGTTCTTTAGTCTTCACAATTGAGCGAGCTAATCCCGGTATCTGGGCCTTGCTTAGGTATGATATTTCTGACCTAATTTCTGCTGCCGGAATTCCTGGATAACACCTCATTCAGTAACCCTCTACCTTGAGTGGGTCTTGAGCCTTGTATTGGGTGAACAAAAAAAAACAGAATAAAGAAAAAATCAGATCAAACAAGAAATGGGGTATTGCCATATCTGGGCTGGAGCTGCCCAAACCTCACTTTAAAACCATGACAGAGTTCAAAATCGTTTACGCGGCCTTGTGGATGATGAATTATTTTGAAGCTACAACCCCTTTCCCACAGGCAAAACGTTGCAAGCCTAACGCTACTCTATCGCTATTTCCATGGCAAATGTTCAGACGAGCTACATTCCTTAATTCCACCAGATCATACCTTTACAACTAGGACCTACCATGACACGTATACCACATACAAAATGTCGAATCATCCTCATTAACCTCGTACTTCATTGATAAGAAAGAAGTTCCACACAGACAGCTACTTTCCGAGAACCGCTACTTTGTGGAACAGGCTCCCGAGAGGATGCTTCTCCGACCACTACACTTTTAACTTCTTCAGATTAAACGTTATCTATCCTATATATCTTTATGATTAAACTGCAATTACTTCTTCTTCTTATATCCATATATCAATTTCATTCAGTAACGCTCTACATTGAGTTGCTCTTGAGCCTTGTATTGAGTGAACATTTAATAATAGAGATACTGAGAGTAAGAGAGAGAGCGAGAGCGAAAGAGCTGTTATAAAAACGAATTTTCTCTCGGAATAAGAAATAATCTGAAAGAATTCACACTGGGCTTGTCTTAAGATAGAAATGAGAAAGTCATGGCGAAGTGGTCTATAAATGGCATTTTTCTCACAGGTAAATACCATCAACAATCAGCTGCCTTTTGAAGTTGGACAAGGATTGACATTAAATGTTCTCACATGAATATTTAAAAAAAAACTATTAAACTCGCACTGACATATGTGTACCTTGTGTACACATGCATGCACACAAATACGATTGCGATCAATAATAAAAAAGCATTTATTTTACTCAACAAATATTTACTTTTTCAACATAATCTTCCTTGTCGATGTATGTAATTCAGTGGTAAATTTTAATCACACGGATCGTGAGTAAAAAATTCAGGTCAAAATTCAGCAGATAATACGCGTTAGGTTACGGCCTTATTGATTCACCCTCGCATAAAAAAAAAACATCAATATATTATATCCGATCACAAATGCAAATGCATTGGACAAGACAACATTGTCACATGTTTGCATTTTTTGTGCATACATTTTTGTTCATGCAGCGGCATACCTAGCGTTTTGTGCTACCCGGGATTGCTGAACAATTTGCCTCTCCTCAAAATAACATTCCAAAACTAGACAACATCGACCAAATATGAAATAAGATTACAATTATTGCCATTTATGTTTACAGACCGAAAAAAATAGAAGATTAAAAAAAAAAAAAAAACAGGAAAGGCAGCAAAAAAATAAGATGAAAAATCATATTTAAAATGATTAGAAAAAAGTTTTTATTTTTAAATAAATAACAAATTTTTAACTAAACTGTTAACAATTTCTACACTTTCTAAAAATTCTCTAATATTAACTGATTCATAGTGTAACTAACAAAGTAGAAGTCCTGTGTATTTCTTTTCATTTCTTTTTTAAAATTTCATCCCATGTTTTCCATGATCAAATAATTGGTTTGTTTTTATGGCTTATCAACCTTTTATAGCTTATTTAAAGCCAGAAATTATACTTTTAGATTGTTAGAATTTTTTGGAAATAATAATGATTTGCTACTAATTAACCCATAGCTAGGGGGAGAAGAGGTGGATTCATACCTTTTCCAAGAGTATTTGAGCGTAAGTGAATACAACGAACTGGAGTTGGGACTCGGTTCTCCAATTTCCAATTTCGAGCCGTTATTCATTACACCACCCGCACGTCCAAGCTTACAGTACCAGGCATTTACAAACGACAATCCATCTAGGTACTGAGTATGTTCGATATTGCTTCACTTCGGTGATCTTACGTGAACTGGCGTTTTGACATTACATGGCCGTAAGCCAACAATTTCAAGGATACATGAGTCGATATTTATTATAACACTAGCAGGTATACCCGACGTCCTTCTGTATTATATTGCATTAAAGCCAAAATTAAATTAAATTGTAATGAATATTATTAACCATGAATTTGTACATTTTTGGTGTTATTGGGTTGGAACCGAAGTTCATAACGTTTTTCGTTTCACACGTGACTGAAATGCGTTTTATGTGCACAGACGGGCGCATGAACACATACGCGCAAACGCATACATACACTATGCACACACAAAAAAACTTGCACCAATGACAAGTACATATATAAATGAAAAATCGAGAAGTATAAGCAGTCAATTGCTGATACCCCCTGACGAGTGGATGGAGTAATTCCTGAAGGATCCGTCTACAAAACTTTGGAGTCGGGATGCTGAAGATAATATTTCAAAGCGTCTTTCTATATAAATCGCATATGAATTGCGAATTGTAAATGTTTTACGTTAAAAATGAAAAATGGAAGAAAAATAGATACATTTTCACCATTTGATGATTTTATTTTTAATTTCTGGAAAAGAAAAAACTGATGTACAAACAGCAAAAAAAAAGATATGTGTCCTTTATGGAGGTGGAGCCATAGCTGAGAGTACGGTTTTTAAGTGGTTGGCTAGGTTCAAAAAGGAAAATCTTGATCTGGAATTTCCAGAACGTTTCCACAGGCCTGCAGTCGTTGATGATGACTAAATAGAAAGGCTAGTTAGAAATAATGTAGGTCCCACAACACGGGACATCGCAGACATACTCGACATATATTAAATGGGCGTTGTGAAGTATTTAAAGAAAAGAGACCCTAATTACTACAATGTCTCACGTCATGGGAAAAATGAAATGAGCCATCAGTTTGCATCTGAAAAAAAAGTGATACTGTATATTTGGTGGGATTGGAAGCGTATATAATGAGCTCCGTTCACAATAATAATAATAATAATTATAATAATAATAATAATAATAATTGAATTCAAACAAGTACTGTTCCTAATTGAACCGATTATATGCAGTATTTTTTATTCTTCATTAAACAACAAGTATGTAATTGTAATATTCATTCATTTTTCATCTGTCAACTCTGTTACTGTTTATTATAAATATAATTAAATTATGTCAGGTTTAAATTAGAAACACAAATAATACTGACCTATTGTTTTGTAACATTTTCTAATGTTAACTATTACATATGTTTCAGCTTCTTCGCTTACCTTTCTTGGAACATGTTTAATCAGAATATAGTTTTAACACTTTGCCTGTCCAGGGCATTTTCGTGTCTTCTATCCAAATGTTCATGCTTGTTTTCAGATTTATAACTATTACAAGGCAACTCAGCTTATTTACATAGAATACACTGATATATAGTGTTTCACATAATAAAAACATACAAATCATAAGTTATTTACACTAAGTTCTGTGTATCACGTGTGATGCATAGGTTTTTATTATGTGAAACATTTAAATATCAGCACATTCTATTTGCCAAATAAGCAGAGTTGCCTTGCAATAGTTATAAATCTGAAAACAAGCAAGCGTCCTTTAATCATATATGATACACAAAATATTAGATTAGGCCTTTCCTCGGTCGTCCTGCTCAATAGTAGACTCTTTTCTTAAGCGGCCTTTTAGTTTTTAAAATCATGGCTGGTGTGCACCACATATATTGCACGGACGTGGGAATTACATATCCTATGTATCAGATATGGTGCGCAGGACAGGCAAAAGGTTAAGGATTTTATAATATTGTAGTTTTTGAGTTTAAGCCGGATATACATACACACATTAAAATACCCTTCGTACTTTATTTTGAAAATGTTTTAACTATCCGATTACCATTTGAACTCCTATTAATTAAAATCTGTATTTAAAACAAACCAAAATGTTAACTTTTCTTCCTATCTACATTTAAATTTTACAATCAAAAATCGACTGCATCATTTATTCTTAAAAAATTCTTTAAAAAAAAAAAGAAGAAATAAACGATCATGCACACATTCCAGGCTAACGGTGCTTAACCATGTGTATATCTACATTACCAACTCACTGTAGTTATAACTAAGCCTGCTAAACGTGTTGAGTGATTTATTTTTAAGCTGGTCAGTGCTTGCGTACGTGTCTGCACGGACGATTTCCCACTGTGAGGAGATGAGTGAACAATTACGTTTGAAATTCCTTGCTACTCCAGGGCATTTCTTTTTACCGTGGTTGCGTGCTTCCCAGACAAGTCAGACGGGTGGAAGGAAAGGAGACAGAAAGTCGGCTGGTTGCGGCTCACCCAGTAATGACGTTGCTCTTTTAAACAAGGTCAACTCCTCTAGTGTGGACACGTCCATTTATCGTCAATTCAATGCCGTAAACTCAGCGACAACCAAACTGAGTCATTATGCAGTATTGATTCCTATGTCTACACTGTATAAACGCTCTATCTCAGTAGCGAGCACTTTTGTCATATAACAAATTTTAAACAATATTATAAAAGCATATTTTAGGGAAATCTATGACAAAGTGGAAAAAGTTTTTCGTGTGACGCATTTCGTCCTTTAGGACTTCATTGTAATAAATGAAGTCTGGTGAAGCTCTAAAAAACAGAATGCGTGACATGAAATATTTTCCACTTTGCCGTAGATTATAATAAAATTGTTTTCAGAAATTGTCCTTAAATTATTCAAATTTATATATCATTCCCTTACACAGACACAAACACATACAGACACACGTATATATCAGTACTGTGCAAAAGTAAGTGAACCTCTACGATAATATTTTAACGCTAAGCGTTCTTGTATCTTCAAAATTGTAACCGACGTGTGTTGCCTTTCTTCACCCTACTCATATATACAACCCCCCATTAATAAAATCATTATATTAGTCTCAGGAAGTACTTTTGAAGGACGAAACGAATAGCATTATTTTATTTTTTTACACCTTGTCACTCAATTACCCACTATTAGTCTGATTATCATATCAATTAGTCATAATTATCTGTCTACATGTATCT
Source organism: Acanthosepion pharaonis (assembly GCA_903632075.3). Classification (NCBI taxonomy): domain Eukaryota; kingdom Metazoa; phylum Mollusca; class Cephalopoda; order Sepiida; family Sepiidae; genus Acanthosepion; species Acanthosepion pharaonis. Next base: position 532,925 of record CAHIKZ030001238.1, read on the forward strand.
ACAGTGCTGCGCAAAAGTAAGTGAATTCCTAGGATAATATTTTAAAAATAATTAAACTATATATTCATTGCGAAAAACCTTTATTAAACGAATTACAAGCACTTTCAAACATTTTTATCAAGCCGGAATAAAAAAATATTAATTAAAATTAGAATGTGCAAAATTAAATGAACCCTTACCTTTATACTATGTATTTTTGTTTTACATGGTTGTCAGTGCAGATAATTTGTGTGCACGTGAAAAAAAGCCCCAAAATGATACGTGTTCATTTTCTTTTTGTAAGCTGTGTATACCGCAGTCAACCAATATACCCCATTGTGTATGCAAAAGGGTGCAGTTAGAGACTAAATTAAAAAAAATATGCCAAGATCAAAAGAACTTCCTGAGGCTTTAAAAATCGCACAGTTGAAGCCTATAATGGTGGAAAAGCTTGAAAAAGGCGGTAAAATTATTTGGAGTGCATGTCTCCACTTTGCGACAAGTCATTTATAAATGGAAGGCATTTGGTATGACGACATCGCAATGAAGAAGCGGCCTTTCGCGAAAAATAACTGCAAAAGCAAGTAGACATCTATAGAGTTCGGCAAGCCCTGGCGAATCCTGCTGTGACCTCTACGGTTCTCCAACGCTCCCTGGCAAATGTCAGAATCAATCTACAGTGCAATGAAATCTGAACGATACTGGTCTTCATGGAAGAATACCTAGAAAAGTCACTGCTTACGAAAAAGCACAAACAAGCTCGTTTCAACTATGCCAAAGCTCATATTTTAAGCTAGAAATGTTTTGGCAAAAGGTTTATGGCCGGATGAGACCAAATTAGAGCCTTTTGGGATGAACGATTGCGGTATGTCTGGCGAGCACCTAATACGGCTTTTGAAAAGAAAAATATGGTGCCAACAGTTAAACATGGTGGTGACAGCATTATGTTTTGAGGGTGCTTTAATGCAGCTGGGGCAATGCAAAAATAATACGCATTGACAGCACAATAGACTCTGCGAGATATCAAGCAATTTTAAACGAAAGTATCTTACCCTCTGTTCGAAAGTTGCATTTAGGTCAGAACTGGATCTCCCAACAGAACAATGATCTGAAACATCAAAGCAAATCCGCAAAAGAATAGCTTCGAAAAAAGAACTTTCAAGTCTTGGAAAGGCCTAGTCAAAGTTCTGATCCAAGCCAACTGAAAATCTGTGGTTCAAGTTAAAGAAGGCAGTACAAACAAGAAACCCATGCAATATCGAGCAATTGTAGAAGCTTTGACAAAAAGAATGGTCAAAAATTGACGCTCACTATTGCCAGAAACTTCTTTAAAATTATAGAAAAGGCTGGTCGTCGTTGTCAACTCAAAATGAGGAGTCACCAAATATTAAATGTAAAGGTTCACTTACTTTTGCACATCTTAATTTTTAATCTTTAAATAATATTTTTATTCCAGCTTGATAAATTTTTTGAAACTGGTTGTAATTCGTTTAATAAAAATTTTTCTTAATGAATATATTGTTTAATTAATATTTGTTGATGGAAAAATATAGAAAATTTAAAAAAAAATATTATCTTAGGGGTTCACTTACTTTTGTGCAGCACTGTAGATAGATAAATACATAAGTAATTATGTATATCAGACTAATAAAAGGTAATTGAATGACAAGGTAAAAATATAAAATAAAATAATGCTATTCTTTTCGTCCTTCGAAAGTACTTCCTCAGCACTAGATTGGTAACTAGGTTTCATAATTTTACTATTCAAATTGCTAGAGGTAAGCGTAAATTCTATTCTAATAGTTTCTTCTCTCGCATGGGGAACTCTCTTCTAACTTCTTGCTTTTCTTGAACTACGATCGTCAAAAAATGAAATGCAACGTCAATCGTCATCTTCTGTCTTTTTGAATGCCGTCTTTCTCTTCAGAAATATTTTATCAGTTTCTGTAACTACCAGTAACAAGTGTTTTAGTGATTTACGGCTTTACTGGTGGTGATTTGTATAAAATAAAAACAAAAATAAAAGAGTTTTTTGTAATATACTAAAATGCTATATAATGAAATAGAAACATTTAATGATGTATAAAATGACACTTGTGTGATATAAATAATAATACAGAAATGTTTTTATTTGATTCTACTTACCTGATCGATAAATCGATTTGTTTTTTTAGGGGCTTATGTTAACCAATCAAGTCCAGTTTTGTCATCTGATATGATTAGGATAATTATTTCTTACCTTTCAGCAATGGTAAGCAAAACCTGCCACCAAGACTGCTAGCCCCTTGCAACTCTTTCATTATTATCATGGCAAATGTTCAGGCGAACTATATTCCTTGGTTCCACCAGTCCAGACCTGACATTCACAGCTAGGACATGTCGGGCCACGTACACAGAGTAAACTCATGCTCATTCCCTTCCTTTTCCATTGTTGAGAGGTAAGATCCATTCAGATAGCTTATTCCTCAGAAATTTTGCAGTGTGGAAGGGACTTTCGAGAGGATGATTCCTTGACCATCACAATTTTAACCTCTTCAAGTTGAGGGTCAACCGTTATCTATTCTACATATCTTCATAATATGCAACGCTTGAACGCCTTGAACATCCACATTTAGTAAATCACTACCTTGAGTGGCACTTGGCCTTGTACTTGGCGAACAATACCAAAAATCAAATAAAATAATATCTCTTATAGTCTAATGATAGTAGCCATGAATACGAAAGCTTCATGTAATTTATGGACTATAGATTTACTAAACCGCGTATGGTTGCACGTGTTAAAATAAAATTATTTGTATTGCCGATAGAGAGGATCAAGGCGGAATGTCTCTTTGTGGGAGAGGCAAGTGACCTGAAGGATGGGGAGAGTCGGTGGGGTATGGAGTTGATGCTTGCATTGGGGCTGTTGTCTGAGTTCGCTAGTGGTGACGGTGACAGCTTGACTACGACTGATCTTCAGTGTCGTGAGCGGCATCCTTTTAAGCAGTCATGGTGGATACATTTTTTGCCATGCTTTTATTTTAGCGGAAACGTCCGTAATTGGCGCCTTTTAAATTATATTTTGTTTTTTGGTGGTGGTGGGTGGTTGTTTTGTGACCCGAATGTAATAATCAAAGCCGTTGTGTAGAGAGCGACTTTTTTTTTTTTTTGCTTTCGTAGCATTCACATCTGGCTAACAGGTTTTGATGCTGAGAGAATCAGAAAGAGATCTAATTTGAAGCAGAGTATGCAGATTGTTCTCCTGTATAATGGCTTTCAAAGGATTAATTAATCCATCCGTGCATCGTTCTGTCATTAGCTTCTTGAGACTCAAGAAACAATTTCAATACAAATGTTCAGATACTTTTCCAGAAAAGTGAAACGTACAACGCCTCCTTTAAATTCTTTTTTTTAAATGTTAATAAAGAAAGTCAGCATTTGACTTGTAGTGTGTTTTATAATGTACGAAAGAGATTAAAATATTTTGTGCGAACAGAGTGCTGTGTTTTATGTCGATAAAAACAAGTGGAGATCGCAGATTTTACAAAAACTTTTTTTTTTTTCAACTTTTTAGTTTTGCACTCAGCATGAGATCACGAGTCAATATTTACTAAGCTTAGTTTATTCTGACACAAACTCACCAGTATGGAGCACCCAGTGAGAATCGAACTCACGGTGGAATTGCAGATCTTTCGGTTCTTATTTTCTAGCACGTGAGTCAACACCTGCCAGAACTAAAATTTACATCCGAAAAGAATCGCATAGCACCGGTTCACGTGGTTACGTCACACACCGGTGAAACCTGTATTCTGCAGCGATTTTTTTCCGTTAATTAAAAAAAAACATATTTCAGAAATTAATTGATCGTGTGAAAATACCGGTTAAAAAAAATAAACTAATTTATCAATATATATATATATATATATATATATATATATATATATATATATATATATATATATATGAGTTGGACAAAATAATTGGAACAGTTGCAAAATCCACTACTATATTTCAAAACCTATTATATTAAGAACTTTAACTAAAACTTTGTAATTTCAGGTTATATCTATTGTAAATACGTTTATTTATCTAATTTACTGTCTTTGGCTTATTTCTTTTTAGAATTTAGTAAAATTTAAGCTAAATGCGTGACCTCTCCGAGTTCGAAAAAGAGCAAATTGTTGGAGCTCGCATGACAGGAGCCTCGATCACTAAGTTTGCTGAACTGTTTAGAATTTGAATTTTTCTGTTTCTGTTTCTAAATCTGGGCCGGACTTGCAAACTTACTGACAGGAACTGACGTGCATTGAAACGCAATGTGGCAAAAAATCATCGGAAAAATGCGGCCAAAATGACTGCTGAGTTGAATAACCATCTGAATAGTTCAGTTTCTACTAAAACTGTTCACCGTGAGCTCCATAAGGCTGCATATCATGGAAGAGCCGCTGTGAGGAAACCTCTTCTCTCCAATCGCAACATTCAAAAGAGGTGCAGAGATCACAATGTCTGGTCTGCAGACCAATGGAAGCAAGCCATATTCTCAAACAAGTCCAATTTTTCTCTTTTCCCAACTTCAGGGTGAGTTTATGTGTGGAGGCAGCCCAAAGAAGCTTACAACCCTGACTGCCTTCTTCCAACAGTGAAGCATAGAGGTGGATCAGTGATAGTTTGGGCCGCTATATCATGGAAATGCCTCAGTCCAGTAGTTGCCCTGCATGGTAGAATCAACAGCAAAGATTACCTGAAAATTTTGGGAGATCATGTTCATCCAATGGCCAAGACTTTATTCCCTGATGGTGACTGCATCTTCCAAGACGATAATGTTCCATACCGCTCGAGTGGTTAAGAATTGGTATGAAGAGCATGAAAGTGAGCTAGAACACATGGAGTGGCCTCCCCAATCTCAAGATATCAATATTATTGAACATTTGTGGTGCATTTTGGAGCGACAAGTTAGGAGCCGCTATCCTCCACCGTCTTTAATGGAAGAAAGACTGAAAATTCCTCTGGATGAAGTCAGGAAGCTGTATTATTCTACTCCTAGACGTATTAAAGCTGTCTGTGAGTGAGGCTAAAGGAGGACCAACTCCATATTAAATAAATTTTCTTTGAATTTAACAAGTGTTCCAATTATTTTGTCCAACCCCTGTATGTGTGTGTGTGTCGTTTTCTATCTGTGTTGTTCGCTTGTATTTCTTTCAAATCATAAAAAATGCTTTAAAAGTTAAACTATGAAAGAGGCAGATGGGCGTGTGGGGGTTAAGTACAAAATAAATTTTGTATAATTTTCAACAACAAAAAAAATACCTTTTTCTTTGTCGTCGTTATTTCAAAAGAAATGTTTAATTCGCTGCTAGTTTAAAAACTCAAATGATTATTTCCTTTACTTTTGCCAACAAAAATGTAAAAAATGTTTCATCTACATAAACGTATTGTATTAAGTGGGTTTTAAACGATCTGTTTCATCTTATGAAAGTTTATATTCGTTCCTGTAATTAAAGTATATAGAAGGGTGGTTACTGAAAAGTTCTCGGACAAACCAAGATGGGATTTCAAAAGATTCTCACGTCTAATTTATTTACTAGGAAAGTTGGTCCCCTGTGTTATGCTAGATATTTTTTCTCGCCTGAACTTATCTTACATATTTATAATAAGTCTACCATTCGTCCATGTTTAGAATATTGCTGCCATATATGGTCTGGTGATCCTGCTATATCTATTAGAGATCTTTAATAAAATCCAAAAAAGAATGTCATTGGTTCTGACCTGACATCTCGGCTTCGGTCATTTTCCCACCGCCGCAATGTAGCTTCTCTGTGACTTTTCTATAAATACTTTCATGGTATTTTTCTCGTCTATGGTACATAGATTCTATGAATTTAAGCGCATTACTAGACTGGTGGCAAGATCTCATCAATTTACAGTCTAGATGTAACCGTAAGTTCTATGTTTCTTTTTTCGGACTTCTCGCTTGTGGAACTCTCTTCTGGCTTATTGCTTTCCAGTCAAGCTTGATCTTCAAAAATTTAAATGCAATGTCAATCGTCACCGTCTATCGTCCTAATTACCGTTATTTTATTGTTCTCGCTCCTTAATGTTTTTACCTTATTACCTTGCTTGGGGTGAAGAACTTTCCCAGTATCCCTTTGTATTGATGCATACAGTGAAAATATTAATTGCTTCGACAAGAACACTGAAACGCACCAATTTTTCTATATACAACACCACGAAAGTAAGTCTTGTCCCCGCTCTCTTTGTTCACTGTGCTTTAAGATTACTGCTATCGCACGCAATCAGTCATTTCATAAAAATATCTTATCCCTCGATGTATTATTTTTACAAATAGAGTCTGTTATTTCAGAATTTCAGTCACTTGAATTTTTACTTGTTTCATAAAATATCTATCATTAGATATGGCATTATTCCTCGATGTAGTAGTAGCTGCCCAGACCGCACATTCCAGCCTCGATAAAGTCCAAAAGGGTCTCCAAGTCCTTGTAGGTAACGAATTATTTTCCATCCACTTCTCTATCGCTACTTTCACGGAAAGTGCTCGGACGAACTACATTCCTTGGTTCCGCCAGTTCTAGCCTTCACCGGAATGACCAGCCATGCCGTATACCTTGTAGCAAACCACTCACATTCCTTTCGTAATCCATCGGTGAGAAGTAAGTTCCACTCGAAAAGGTTCTTCCTGCAAACCATTGCTTTGTGAAACCGACTCCCAAGAGGATGTTTCCCCGATCACTACACTCTTAACCTATTCAAGTTATAACTGTTATCTTCCCCTCCTATCCGTATAAACTGCCTCCTCACGTAACCCTCTATCTCAAGTGGCCACCGGGCTTTGTACAGAGTGAGCCTAACTGTAATATATATATATATATATATATATATATATATATATATATATATATATATTAAAAGTCTTAAACACTAATATTCCATGGTCATAATTCCGATGGAATAAATTATGACCATGGAATATATATATATATATAATAAAAAGGCTTAAACACTAATATTCCATGGTCATAATTTATTCCATTGGAATTATGACCATGGAATATTAGTATTTAAGCCTTTTTATTATATCCTTACTCTGTCCTGGACATTGAGTTCTACCTGGATTCTATCCTCTTGGAATTATTTTTCATACAAATATATATGTATGTATGTATGTATGTATATATGTATATATACTTATATAGATAGATATATCATTGCATATGTATGTGTATATTTACCACTAATATTATCTATCTATCTATCTATCTATCTATCTATCTATCTATCTATCTATCTCTGTCTCTGTCTCTCTCTCCATATATATATATATATATATATATATATATATAGCACAAGGAACGTTTGAAATTTCAGAATATTCATTTTCACCAGTTTCATTTAAATGTCTATCTTTAGATATAGCGCTAGTTCTCAATGTATTAGTATCACAAACGTCTGATTTCAACAGACGTCTCTTTGTCTCTACTCGTAACGAGTGCAAGCGTGTCCTCAATGAAGCGAAGATATTGTTTGCTGATAGAATGAAATAACCTAAAGCATCTCGCAAGTTCAGTTCTAGATATTAATTGCGGCTCTCAAGAGTGTGCTGAACAACAGAAAATCCTATTCAATCAAGTTGAAGTCCTGACATCTACAGCTAATAAGGTGAAATCCTTTGCTCGGAAATTCTCTTCCAACTCAACACTCGACTCATCTGGAGTACTCACATCTGATTTTCTCCCTAGAACTCGGGTTATATTGAGTGATATGCGCATTACTTTGTCACTGATCTCGGACATCATTTCTAGAGTAGACTCCCATAAGGCAAGCGGAAGTGACAAGATACTAGCAGTTGTTCTAAATAAATGTGCTCCTGTGGGGAAAATTGTGAAAATGGCCTACCTCGGAAACACCCGCGAATCGGTGCGTCGTGCAAACTCCGATTGCTCAACGATAAAAGAACCAAAATGGCGGCGCCTATGTTTTATGCCGGGCGGTCTCGGACAGTTAACGCGAAATCTCGCTGTCTCGTCATTCGCATGCAAATCGTGGTCGGTCCTCGGCTGTATAAAGCAGGCGCGTTTTTGTTTCTGAGCACGGGGTTTTTTGCTCGTGAGAAGGTTGGACGTGTAACACTATTTTGTCGGTTACCCTCCTCGCGTTTCCTATCTGCTATTATCAGTTGAGTCGTTGCTTTACCACCACAGCTCCCGAGCCGGGTTCAGTTCTCTCCAGACCCTACACCTAGTGCAATGAAGCTTCCTGCTTTCCATCTTGGAAATCTTCCTCTGTAGTTCCTGTTTTTAAGCACTCTGGAGAACATTCCGACTCCTTTAACTATCACCCTATTAGTCTCCTATCGCTTTTCGGCAAAGTATTCGAGGCTTTAATCAATGGTGAAGTGGCTAAACATCTTACCTCTCACAACCTACTCTCCGACAAACAATATGGATTCCATTCTGCTCGGTCTACCGCTAGTGTGCTAACGGTCATCACTGAATATATCAGGTCATCCCATAAGTTCTGTCCAAATTTTGAATAAAGAAAACAAGTGACCAAATGTGACATTTAATTACAGATTCAATCAACAATGTATTTTCCCTGATTATCTATGACTTCCTTCCATCTATTAACAATCTTACTATCCGGTCATCCCATAAGTTCTGTCCAAATTTTGAATAAAGAAAACAAGTGACCAAATGTGACATTTAATTACAGATTCAATCAACAATGTATTTTCTCTGATTATCTATGACTTCCTTCCATCTATTAACAAGCTTACTAATTCCATTACTGTAAATTTTTTTTGGCTTTGATTCAAAGAACTCACAAATGTTAGTTTTAACCTCTTCCTGTGTTACAAAAGCTGTTTCTTCCAAATGATTCTGTAAGCTACGAAACAAATGGTAGTCTCAAGGAGCAAGATCGGGAGAATAAGGTGGATGAGGAATTTTCTCCCAACCAAGTTCTTCGATCTTTTGTGACGTGATTCTTGCTGTGGGGTCGCGCATTGTCCTGATGAAACATCACCTTTTTTCGATTCACTAGAGCAGGTCTTTTTTTTTCCTCAAAGCTTGGTTCAAACGCTCTAATTGCTGACAGTATATTTGAGCATTAATTGTTGCATTAGGTGGTAAGAATTCAAAGTGGATTATTCCTTGGTGATCGCACCAGATTGAAAGAAGAAACTTTTGCTCATGAAGTTCCCTTCTCGGCTGTGGCTGGGGTCCTTCCCCTTTACCAAGCCACTGTCTACGACGCTTAACATTTCGATAAAAAGATCCATTTTTCGTCGCCAGTTACAAGTCTATCCAAAAAAGGTGAAACAAGTTGGCGAGAATGGAGAGAAGAGCAGATGTCAACTCGGGATTTGAGGTTGTTTTCAGACAATTCATGAGGCACCCATTTTCCAGGTTTAGGAACTTTTCCAAGTTGTTGAAGATGACGATGAACAGTTGTATGGTTTGAACTGAGAACCACTGCCAATTCCTCAACTGATAAAGTAGAATTTTCTTCAAGGACTGCTTCAAGAATCTTTTCATCAAACTCAACTGGACGTCCGGTTCGATCTTCATCTTCAACGGTGAAATCTCCACCTCTGAACTTTGCAAACCATCTTCTGCAAGTTCTTTCATTCAAACATTCCTCTCCATAAACTGAGTGAATGTTTTTAGCCGCTTCGGCTGCTGAGTTTCCTTTCTTGAACTCATAAAGCATTATGTGCCTCAAATGATTCTTGGGTACTTCCATGTTAGCAGGATTTTAATCAAACAAAATTTTATTTTATTGTTCTCTGAAATAAAATTTGATCACTTTAAATGCATCTAAACATAAAAATAATGTTCAGCTCCATTAGACATTATAAAATACTCTTTAAATTTCGTTCATTTTAACAAAAAGCTAAAATTCGGACAGAACTTATGGGATGACCTGATATATTTCATAATAACGGCAAAGCTCGAGTTGTGGCTTTAGATATCTCAAAGGCGTTTGGCACGGTTTGTCATGGTGGTCTTGTACATAAACTTCAAGGCTACGGTATTACAGGACGATTGTTTGATTTAATCCAATCATTCCTATCTAATCGTGAAATAAAATCGTTCTAAACGGAGTAGCTTCCAGATCCTTTCACACGAACGCGGGTATCCCCAAGGCTCTATACTGGGTGCTACGCTGTTTCTGATCTTCATCAATGATCTTCCTGATGTCATCAATTCCCAAGTAGTCATTTTATGCAGATGGGAGTACCATTTACTTCTGTCTCAATAGCAAATCCGTTAGAACTGATAAAATTAACATCCAATCAGTGGTTAACTGGGACATGAAATCACTTGTAAATTTGAATGCCTCCAAAAATAAACTCCTCGCATTTGACGACCATAGAAAAACTTCCCTGTCTGCCATCAGTATGGCTGATGCTCTACTCCTTGGCCTCATGTTTTCAACTGCCTTGAAGTGGAACAACTACATTCAATCAATAGCTGCATCTACTGCAAGGAAGGTTGGTTCATTGTGTCGTGCCAGTAGGTTTTTCTCGTCAGAGTTAATCTTGCACATTTACTAATCTGCCACTTGTCCGTACATTGAATACTGTTGGCATATTTGGTCTGGTGCCACAACTGTGCATCTCGAGGTTCTTGACAAAATCCAAAGAAGGATCTGCAATGTGATCGATCATGACTTTGCATCTCGTCTTCAGTTACTTTCTGACAGAAGTGATGTGGCTTCCCTCTGTCTACAAATATTTTCATGGCAACTGCTCTGGTGCTCCGACTATGTGAATTTAAGTGCACTACTAGATTGCCATTTCGTCCCACCCCTTTAATGTTAAAATAGTTAAATGTAACCGCCACTTCTGATCCAACAGTTTCTTTTCTCGCACTTCCTAACAGTGGAACTAACCTTCCGTTTACTTGCTTCCCTGATAACTACACTTTCTAAAAATTTAAATGCAACATCAATCGCCATTTTCTGTCTTCTTTAATCCGGATCAACTTTCATCCTTTCTTGAATCTTCCCTATACCTAGTTCTTTCTTTCACTTTCATTCCCTTTAAACCCCTGCGTACTAGTGGCACTCCCGCCTTGCTTAGGATGAGATGTTTGGGAGTGGGGAAATGTAAAAGGCTGGTCAAATCAAGATAAAAACTGAAGATAAAAACTGAGGAGATAGGAAGATAAAGACCATAACAAAAGAAAAAGCCGGAACGAGGCCGGGAAAGACAGTCACTCACATTAATTAGAACAAAAAGAGACTAGCTTAACCAGAAGTTGTGCCCGTTAGGAATCCGCCCCGTTGTGCCTTAAGGAGACTAAAACAGAAAATCAAGATTAAATCAATTCACGTGAACCACGCTCGCAACTCACGCGGCCGAGACCGATCTATCTGTTCTGGTCTTTATCCTGGGCTGATGCCCTAAGAATCCAATTAGATCCTGATGAGATTACTGTTCGTCTCATAAGATTCTATCCATTCGCGTACCCCACACCACTATTCTTGCCACGGCTAGCAGTGTGAGAAACACTAACCGTTTCATCCTAGATCATGGGGGCAATACATTGTTGCACACTTACGCGTGTTCGCTGGTCACCAGATGTTCGGGATCGATAAGAGCCGTCAACTTGCCGACATGGCCCCAAAAAGGGCGCATCAATGGGCAGTGGAAGAAGGCGTGCTCGGCCGTCTCCTACAACCTACGATCAAACTAGTAACAACCAGACTTGTCTGCTAAAAAGACCCTGAAATTCATATTGAGAGGCAACGCATTCCGGACCAATCGCCAGGTAAGCGAAAACTCATGGTTACTGAGGTAATTCCGCCGCTGGCATCCAGGACCAGAAAGAGGACAACCTATCTACCGATAACCTGAGCCGGTCACGGTCCTAGGTAGTGAAAGGTCACTGGACTTACGTAAGGGCTGACGACACTCACGGTGGAAAGCGCCCTGACGCCGGAGCTTACGACGGCACTCAGCATCGGGATAGAAAGGAGTAATAGTCAGGCTAAGATAGGCAATCCTAACCCTCCTCGCCCACAGTGGCTCCTCTGTCAACGCCCGGGGTAAGAAAAGCAGCCTCGAAGCGTGTCTGTGACTCGCCAAGGGCGGCATTAGCCGCCCCACTCTCATGAGATGAACGTTGGATACAGACCTCTCTGCGGACCATTGGCTTGCGTCACCCCTACAAAGGGAGAAGAGCAAGAGCTCGAGCGCCTTCAGACGGTCCTTAAAGAAAAGAAATACAGACAACTAGTAAAGGATAAGGAGAGATGGACACAGTGCACACCTCAGCCCTATCCTTCAAGGAAAACCGCCTTCGGAGCCAAGTCCGGACCTCCGACCAATTCTTCTCCACATCAAATTTTTCTTCTTTGATGTGACGTTTCCCTTCAGGGCGTAGGCGATCATGTGTCTCCAGTTCACCCTGTTCCTTGTAGCTCTCAATAAGTTTTTTTTTTGTTATTTCTCCCAGCCCCTGTTCTGCCATCCACTTGCTTAAGCCCGTTAAGTATGTCATGCGTTGCTTTCCCTTGTCCCACTTACCCCTCTATCTGCCCTGTGAGTATCAGATTTTCTAAGCCCTCCTTTCTTATTACGTATCCAGAAATTTCAGCTGTCTCTTTCTGATGTTAAGTACAAGGTTCCTCTTTGTTTGCATCCTCTCCAAAACCTCATCGTTGCTCACATGTTCAGTCCATGGTATCCTCAGCATCCTTCTGTAGAACCATACCTCTGTTGCCTCGAGTCTCTTTTTCATCTTTGAGGAGACCGTCCAAAATTCGCTGCCGTAAAGAAGGACAGATATCACGTAGCAGTTCAGTACTCTTTTCTTTGTTAGCAACGAAACCTTCCTGGTTCGTAATACTCTGTCTAGCTTTTGGAATGCGCCATTGGCCATACCAATACGTTTTCGGATCTCAGCGTCGCACTTACCTTCCTCTGTCAGAACACATCCCAGATATTTAAATTTCCGCACCTGTCTGTTTTTAGTGTCCCCAACCTGTAAATCACATTTTGGGCGCATCTTTTTGCTGATGATCATGTATTCTGCCTTCTTGTAGTTTATGATTAGTCCCTTCTTCTCGCTCTCCTTTGCTACTTTCTTTTTATAGTTTCCTTTCCGTGTCTGCTATCAACACTATGTCATCTACGTATCTTATGTTGCTAAGATTGTGGCCGCCAGTAATGAATCCTGCTAGAATTTTCAGTTTTCTCAGAATTGTCCCGATATATAGGTTGAATAAGTCCGGTGAGAAGACTCATCCTTGCCTTACACCCCTTACTATTTTTGTATATCTGCTGAACTCATTTTTCATCTTTATGCAGGCAGTTTGCTGCCAGTAGAGTTTTTTTTATTATTATTTTAATGTCTTCCCCGAATATGTCAAGGTTACTGAGCAGCTCTAACAGATCTTTGTGGCGTACTTTGTCGAATGCCTTTGCGTAGTCTATAAAACACAAGTGCACGTTCTTCTGCATTTGTATTGCTCTTTCTGATAATATTCTGATTATGAATATCGCGTCCCTTGTTCCGGTGTCTTTAACGAACCCGCACTGTTTTTGTCCTATCTCTGGCCTGATTCTGCTGTGCGCTCTATTTATCAAAATACGGATTATGTGTTTTGTTATGTAGCACATTAGGCTGATAGTTCGGTGGAGTTCACATTCCTTTGTGTCTGGTTTCTTAGGCAGTACTATGAAAATAGATCTGCTTAGATCTTCCGTTATATCCCCACTGTTGTAGATTTCATTTATTATTTCCGTAATCTTGTCTATGCCAAGATCATACAAGGCTGTCAGCACCTCTGTTACAATTCCGTCTTGCCCTGCCGCCTTGTTTCTGTCCAATTTGGCCAGTGCCGCTTCTACTTAATTTTTAGAATTTCAGGCCAGTAGGTAATTATGCGTATTGTCGGTTGTTCGTTTTCATCGTAGATGATTTTTCCAATATATCCGTTCTTTGTCGCACTCAATTTCTCTATTTCTGCACATTTTTTGTTTTGTTTTTGTTTAGCGACTCTTCTTTAGCCTGCCTGCATTTGGTCCTTATTTCGTTGTGTAGTTTTCTGTATTCTGTTCCCTATCTAACCAGTGATCCATTTGTTTTTTCTTCTTCGTCCATTCTCCTTTGGGGAGAATGAACGAAGAAGAAAAGCTTCTCTTAGTGCGTCCCATTTCGAGTTTCCATTCCATAGTGGTTTTCTAAGCGTAGCGTAGATGTGGCATAAGGCCAAAAGTATGGGGCACCTAGTGAGGATCTAACTCACTAATCAATTGTCATTGATCTAGCGAGATCAGCTTGCGAGATCAGCTTGCTAACCATTACACCGCATCTAGTCCCGTCTGTGTGACGTATCACTTTCTAATACCGCAGCTAGCAAGTCTCTTCCCGTCAGCCATCTATCCACAAACTAGTGTTCTTAAAAACTCTCAGGAATGGCTCGGACCTTGATTTTAAATTTATGATGGCGAAATACAGAGGTAATATAGTTTTTGTGAATTTGAAAAATGAATCTCTAACAATCCACCATGACAGTTATTTCTGGCAGTCCTCTTTAGAGTCAATTCTAAATAAAAAAATATACTTTTACACACAAAATGAAAATTTTACTATACCGTCTGATTTTCCATTAATGCACTTCTCCCAAAAGTAAGTGTATAAAATAAATTCAGACTATCTAACATTTATTTACTCACACTTTTTAATTCATTATTAATTTCTAATTATTTATCCAAATAAGAAACATGTTTATAAAGTAGGGTCAAACAAGATTCGTTATCTAATTTTATTTTATATTTTCTTCAAATGTTTTCTTTCGTCACAGAAAGTTTACATTTATTGACAGATACTCAGTAGGTGAGTTTTATCTTAAGGAAAGTGTTCCATACACAGTAGAACCTCGTTATCCGCGGTATGTGATGGACAAATATTGGAATCAGCGGATAATACCGAATCACCCATGTCCGAAAATTTTCGCCGGGAAATCGAAACACTATTTTTTAAAAGGAATTTATTCAATTTATACATTAAACCTAGGTGTAAAATTGATATAAATTAGACATTGAAATAACTGAGCAATTTTACATAGGACATGACGAGATATTCCTAGGACAGCAGAACGCGAACAGTCTACCCCCGTAGATTAAATCAAGGGCTCAGTTCTACATTCACTGAACGTTACCCGTATAGACAAACACCTGAAAAAAAAACCGGAGGGCACAAAGGTTAAAACGTTGTGATAATAACAAAGATGGCGACAATAGTAAAAAAACATGATAATGCCCTATTCCTGAAAATCAAACACTTTTTTAAATTTTATTAATTTGAGCTTTTTTTTTTCTCTCGGTCTGTTGAGGACATTTAAAGCAGAGGCGTAGCAAGGTGAGGACAAGTGAGACAGTTTCCTCCTACCCGCCGAGCGCAGATTTGAAGATGCGTAAATTTTCCTCCCGTGAGAAAGGTTCATTTATAGCTTAATGAAGCGATGAATACCAGTTTTGTAAAACAATATTTTTTTATGTAAACTTAAATGAATCTATAAAATATAGTATTTTTATGTAGGTTTCATAAACGGCTTCCCAGAACTCTGAACTAGAGATAGAGCATTAACATACTCTAGCTGTTACATTAAATAATAGCATCGATGCATAACCTTTATTTCAAAATGATCTATAAATTATGTAAGTCTACTTATCATAAATATTATTTAACTAGCCTAAAAGCCGCCCAATTCGGCGGCATTTAAGCTCGATCCTGCGAAGAGCTCTTGATTGGGCCTTCAGCACAATACGTAGGGATGAGTAGATACGATAGGCAACAATAAACAACAGAAGAACTCAAAATTGATCGCTGTATTTAAGTATTGCATTAATATTTAAGCTTGCTTTTAAAAGTTCAACGATAATTTTTCTGACGCCACTTAATTTAAAGACAATTTGATGTGCGTAGGTCCTTACTTTCCGTACAAACAATTATTTTTATTTCATGGGTGACTTTACGCGGATTTTGCAATTAATTTCGATTATTCCCAAATTTATTTCCAAGTTATAAAAATTGTTATCGTACAAAAAAAAAAAAAAAAGAAAAATTCGTCGTAAAAAATCGTCGAAAATAATCGTAGTGATGAAAACTTGGGAATCCAAGATTTTAGGATTGCAGGTCCGGATCTGGCCTGGAATTATTTTAATTTGCTCACGGAGTCGGCCTGATTTCAAAATGGGATGATATGTTGGGCTACGTTCTCTAGAAGTAAAGTTGAAAACATGGACAATTTTATTTTGAAATGCTGTAATTTGAGAACAGTATTTTTTCATTTGAAATGAGCTACTAAAAGTTAGAGAGTTGTGTGCCTTTAATTGTTTTTTATCAGTAGAAGACAATATGGCGGAACCCGAAAACAATTGCAGCAATGAAAACTTGGGAATTCAAAATTTCAGGATTGCGGTTCCGGATCCGACCCGGAATGTTTTTTTATTTGCTCACGGTGTCGACCCGATTACAAAATGGGCTACAGCCATATGTTGGGCTATGGCCTCTAGAAGCAAAGTTGAAAAAGTGTGACATAGTAACATTCGCATTTATTATACAGATTAAAAACGTATCAGGGAAGAAAGCTCATTAGAACTGAAACAGTTCCAGGGCTGTCTCCCTCTTTGAAGAAATCTCTCTTTGAGTGACATTGTCTTTAGGAGTGTAGCAGTACTCATCACGCTTGGTCAAATGCGGGTTGGTGGGGCTGTTTAACCTATGGTTCGGAGTCGTCCTTCTCCTAAACCGGTTGACTGAGATTAGACAATGTCTGTCCCGCTATTGACTCATAGCTGAAGGGAGATGAAATGGATTCATACATTTCTCAAGTGTATTTGCACATGTGAATGCAATTCGATTGGAATTCGAACTTGGTTCTACCGATTCCACAATCCGGGTCTCTATCCATTACTTCATTACGCGCTTAGGTTTAATTACTTAATTCAATTAGTTCCAGTTTTACAATTATGATATTGAGATTATATTTTTGTCCTCGTAAAGTGGTAATTGATTCTTTGCTATTATCATTCAGAGGATAATAATTCACAAAATATATAGTAAAACGGTCGGATACGCAGGCCCCTGGCCTTCGTTGGCCAGAAACGTCGATCACCGGGCTGCGTATTAAGTTACGCTCCCATTTTTTTTGTCTGCCAACTTGACGATAGTTGGAAACTTTCCTTTCTCTCTCTCTCCTTCGCTTACTCCTCCTGGCTCCTTGGCCCCGTTCGACTCTGCTGGCTGCCTGCACGTTGTCCTTAACCTTTCCCGTACACTATGTTAGTAATTATTACGGGAGGTTACTAATATCGGACTCGACCGGCAAACACGCAACGTCTGCACTGGACCTGTGACATGCCCGAACAACGCCAGCTCTTCTTTCCTTCCCAACACGTCAAGTTGGCAACCCCGCAACGACCAACTACAACAAACCAACAACCAACATCAACTGCAACAATCAACTGCGATGATCCTGCCAACAACCAACTACAACAACCAACAGCGATCATCCCGGCAACGATCAACTTCAACAACCAACAACGATGATCCTGCCAGCAACCAACAACAACAATCAACTTCAACAACCAACAGCGATCATCCCGGCAACAATCAACTTCAACAATCAACAGCGATGATCCTGGCAACAACCCACATCAGCTTCAACCCCAACAACCAACAGCGATGATCCTGGCAACAACCCACATCAGCTTCAACCCCAACAACCAACAGCGATGATCCTGGCAACTACCAACACCAACCTCGACCATCAATGCCTGCACTAGAACTTCTGCACCTCCACCGTTCCGACCTCCTTATTTTCTTTTCTAAAATAAATCAGCATATATCATACATATCCTCGTTCTGTCGTCTATATTGTTACACCTCGTCAGATTTAACGTCTTCAAAAATGTTAGCGGGCCTCTTGTGACCTCATTCTCCCTTGTGTGATACGGGGCCGCTCGGGGGTACCGCTATAATAATATCCTTCGAGTAGTTAAAGAGAAATAAATTATCAGTTGTATAAAAGAAAATTATTTCGTGTGCTATCAACACCGTTTTTTCTCAATTAATAGGTTTGTCCAATATGAACCCAGTTGGTGATGTGTCATCACCAAGGCCAGTGCGTACCCCCGCCCCGGAACTCGTCAACCAAGTGTGTTTTTTCGTGGGGGGTGCCCCCCACACCTGATTAGAGGCCCTAGACAGTGCTTTGTGACCATCGCTATCTTTCCAAGGTTAGCTTTTTTTCTACCTACATTTATATAGATATTTACTTGACTCCCCCACTGAGTCAGGTTGAGACACAAGGTCAATTTTTAACGTGGGGGACCCGAGTGTTTTCACTCGGGCCGCTGGTCTAAGCTTGTCTTAGCTGGTCATAGCTTGCCCAAGCTGGTCAGAGCTAGTGTAAGCTAGTCATAATGTTACAAATTAAACTAAGCACAACAGACTATTAAAGGATCTTAAAATTTTTGCAGATTTTTACATCATTCCGGGGTTTGTTTTTTTTTTTCGCGTCCAAATTCGTGAGATTGTTTTGGTCATGCTAAGTTTCGAAAAAACACCATATAAAATTCACTATTTTTACCCATATGTTAAATTATTCAGCTTTTTAACAAGAAAAATCTCAAGCTGATGTTAAAAATTGTCGCAAAACATTGTTGACTTATTTAAGATGGAATGAGCTATTATGTTTCTAATTTGCATTTAGATACATTGTATTTATTTTCAATTTTTCAAGTTGAATTGTTCATCGGTATTACATATGATCTATTATTTTACATAGTTTGGTTACTATAAAAATTTTATTTTATATGAATGCTACCCTATGAAAATTGAGATGTAGTAGAATGTCAGAAATCGAATTTGAGGGAGGCATATCATAGTATTATAGAGCCCACGAGACCCTTGCACCGGCCCTGGTCATCAAAAAGTGTACCTACAGTGTAACCCGGATATAAAAGACCCGGATATAAGAGAAACCCGGATATAAGAGAGATTTTCTCTGGTCCCAAATTAGAGCCTGTGTTAATGTATATAAAATAGACCAAACCCGGATATAAGAGAAACCCGGATATAAGAGACTTTTCTCCGGTCCCGACAACTCTCTTATATCCGGGTTACACTGTACTTCATTATGATGTCGAAATTAGTACTTCTTGCTATTAGAATAAATACTACATATAAAAACATCTATTTTCTTGATATTATAAGTTTGGCTTCGCCTGACAACGCCTGGACAGTGAAGATCGAACTCACTAACCAGGACTTGTGAAACTCACCTGTTAATCATCGCTCATGACAGGCGGCATTTTTTATATGTGGTGAACCGCCGGAACGTGACACTGTTTGGCGCTACTGGATTAATTCTTATTTCATTAATTCAGTTGGGGATTATTTGACCCATATTCTCCTGGCGTCAGTTCAAAACGACGCCTTCTTTTTTTACCCATATATCGTGATCATTTTGCTGAAAGTTTGTATAATTTTTTTTTTTATTTCAGATGAAAACTTGGAATATTTCCAATATATTCCAGTGAAATTTTAATTTTCCAAAATTGTAGTTTACGAAAAAAATCCGTGAAAATTTCACGGTTGTCTAATTTTAATATTTTGATGAATCTTAATTCTTAAGTTAATAATTGAATAAGTTCATAGCGAGTTCTACAATAAAATATATGTGAAATTCCATTATCGCTTCGTTAAATATTTGAACTTAACAACTTTAACAAAATATTGCAATAACAATTATGAATGCTGATCATTATTTTAAGAAGTAAGTACAAACGAACAGATTTGAAATTGACTACTTTTCCCATTTTACTGAAACCTCAGTCAATCTTCCCTTCTTTCATTCCTCACTGAAACCAAGTAGTGTCTTTTCCCTTCTTTTCACGCGAACAAAACGAAATAGTCTATGATTTATGAGGTATTGGCAGGAGACATTAAACACTACTATCTTATCATCTTTCTTTCATTTTCTCACCGAAACCAAGTAGTGCCTTTTCCCCTCTTTCCACATGATCAAAACGGAATAGACTATTATTTATGAGATATTGACAGGGAGTAACGGTCGTGCGAATTAACGATGGGAGTGACAAGCACAATTATAATAGGATTTTATTAATTCAGTTAGGGATTATTTGACCTATATCTTCCTAGCATTAATTTGAAACGACATCTTTTTCCCCATATTATATGGGGAAAAAAGGTGTTTCAAACTAATAAAAAAACACCTTTCCGCAAAATCATTTTGCGAAAGTGTTTTTTTTTTTTTTTTTTTTTTTTATTATTTCAGACGAAAACTTGGTAAGTTTGCAACATATGCAAGAAAACTTCAACAATACTAAAAAAAAAAAAAAATTCAATATAAAGTCCATTCATTAATGAATAAAAGCTGAAAATTTCAATTCTGATTTTTCGTAAATGTTTAAAAACAGATATTTTTTTCTCTCACGTGACGAAAGTGTAGGTACCTAGTTAAAAGACTGATGCCGGAAGGTATAGGCATATAAAACCATTTTTTTTTTCAAGGATGAAAAAATCTTGTAATTTCGTTGGTAAATATATAAACAAAATAATTTCGTTGAAAATAAACTGACTTGGCTGTTGAAGAAGAATGGCAAATAAACACAGGAAAGTGATTTTCATTTTGAGTGAGCTGACATTGCGGATTTTAATAAAACAAAAAAACGCAAGTCAGAAACCTGTATTTAAATTTGTTTTGGAAAAAATAATGTCATTGTTATTGGCATATATTTATGCATGCGTAAGCACATTGATAAAAAAAAGTATTTTTCTTTTGTCCCGTAATACATATGTATGTATGTATGTATGCGTACATATAACTTTTCTATCTGTTTTTTACACAGAGAATGTTATTAAATACGCATGCCCACACAAAAAATATTTTGTGAGATATTCCATGTATTTTTTAAAAATCAAAATCACCCCAAGCAAGGCAGTAAAGCCAATAAGACACATGGGGTTACTGAGTGTGAAAGAATTAGAAAACAAGCATTATTGAGGAGGGGGAATAATAGAAGAGTAATTAGGAAGACTGCAGATAACGATTGACATTGCATTTACATTTTTGAAGATCAAACTTGACTGAAAAACAATAAACCAGAAGAGAGTTCCACAAACGAAAAGTGTGAGAAAAGAAACTGTTAGCATAGAACTTGCGGTTACATCAAGCCATTTCAACTGTAAATTGATGAGACCTTGTTGGTAGTCTAGTATTGTTCTAAAATTCCTAAAGTCTACGTACCATAGCAAAGATCTCATCCAAACAATTACCATGAAAGCATTTATTGAAAAGGCACAGTGAAGCAACTCTACAGAGGCGGGAAAGTGACTGAAGCCAAGGTGCCAGGTCAGAACCAATAATATTGCTGATTCTTCTTTGGATTTTATTAAGAATATATATATAGTAGGAGCAATGGGCCATAATTGGAAGCAATATTTGTGGCATGGATAGACATAGATATGTAAGATAAATTCAGGAAAGAAAAATTGTCTAGCATGACACAGTGAACCAACTTTCTTAGCAGCAGACCTAGTAATGGATTCAATATAGTCTTTCCACTTTATACCAGCCAAGAATATTAGCCTAAAGGTGAAATGGGTTACTCTCCTGGGGGTTAGCATCAGCCATACTGATGGAAGGCAGAGAAGGGTCTCTCAAATGATTAATACAGATCACTTTTATTTTGGATGTGTTAAAATTGACAAGTCATCATTTGCCCAAGTTAACAACAGACTATAGGTGTTTTTCAGATTAGCCACCAATTTGACCTTATTGATATGATCAGACCCACTATTGAGACAGCAGTAAATGGTTGTGTCATCAGCATAGATACTAAGTTGAAAGCTGATGCCATCAGGAATGTCATCAATGAAAATTATGAACAAAGTAAGACCAAGGATAGCACCCTGGGGGAGATCTGCATTAATAAGAAAAGATCTAGAAGGGTCGCTGTTCAGGACAACTTTCATTTTGCGATTTGATAAGAAAGGCTGAATCAGGTCAAAAATCTGTGTAGACACTAATTTTTCAACTTGCAAAAAAGAACAGTATGCCAAACCTTGTCCAAAGTAACAGCCCAAGCTTTACTATTCTTGTCTTAAGCTTGATAGACTTTTTCCACAATAACTGTTAATATATCAGCAGTTGACCTAGAGAAAGGAAAAACATATTGCTTATCTGAAAAAAACCCTGTGATGTGAGATGCTAAGCATTGATTAGGGCCTCTAGTAATTTACCAAAAAGTAGTAGAATGCTAATAGGCTGATAGTTGGAAGGGTCAGATGGTTCACCTGAATTCTTAAAGACTGGAACAACAGATGAAGATTAACAACAAGAAGAAATGCAAGAGGCAGCAACTCAGTTCTAAGTGGAAAGTCAGGCAAGGATTCTATAGAATGAATCAAGAGTAGAGTTTAGAGAGAAACATTGTACTTTATCATTACAGGATGTTAATACCTCAAATTGATTGAAGAGAGGAGGAATAGAAAACTTACTCTTATTTAATACACTATTACAGAGCTGCCAGTAGTCACAAGAGCCAAAGTTGTTAGATGCAGTATGGTGCCTTATTCTATTGTCAAACAAAGACTTAGCTCCTTCTCAGATATATTTACATTATGTGCAACCAAGAATAGGCATCTGTTGCAATTGGAATTGTTATACTGGTATAGATGGTAAAAGTGGTTCCTATGGGTTATAGCAGCTGAGCAGGTTGATGTGAACCATGGAGAAGATTGAGGTTTCACCTGGTATTTCCAAAAAGGAAAAAAAACATCTATGCTGGCTTTGATCCAAGAAGAAACCTCACGGGCACAATTCTCAATAGGAAAGTTAAGAATATCAATCTAAGGTGCATCTTGAAGAAAGTCACAAAGTGAATCTCAATCAGCATCCTGGTAACAGAAGGAGCTTTTGTGAATAGGAGGTTCCTGTATGTTGTACTTCCAATTTCATTATTTCCAAAATTAGAGCTAAAAAATAGCATCTAAGCATTTGTATTTATTATTCAATCACATTCCTTCTAAAATATTTAAATACACCACATATAGTCTCACACTTTTTAGCCTCTACTAAACAACACTTAAATGTCTTCAAATCATGCTGATGTATATATACACATACCATGTGTCAAAATTAACTAATTTTCAGAGTTTAGCTGAGGAACCCGCCACATAAAAAACAAAATAAAAGCTGATAAAGTCATTTAAAAAACTCTCAAATCAGATATATCACATATATCAAATTACCACTTTCTGCTCCTACTTTCAGCCAGTACATTCCTTTTGACTCCAGATACTGTAAGTTCTAAAATTCTTATTATCACACATATATTAGTGGCATTTAGTAGATCTACTCCTTACACACCTTTACTTGTAGGAAAATCTTCATGCATATATACCTACTCACTACCCTTTCAATTAAAGGGCTACAGTCATAAAATGCCATCCTGGGTAAGATGATAAACTACATCCGCATCCTGGGTAAGAGGATAAATTACATCTGCGTCCTGGGTCAGACGATAAACTATATCCAACAGCAAGGAGATCAGGAGGTTTTGTGGAGCATGGAACCACCTTTTAATTGCTGGTATTCTCGGGTTTGCCCTGACTTGGGGTGGTCGCACCTGTTAGGGTCCCAGCTATGAACAAATAGTTAACCCTGAAACTGGGGTAAAAACACTATGAAAGTGTAAAAACAGGTTTTAATACCAGAAATACTTTGTAAAAAATTATTTCTAGCAATAAATCTTTGAAGAAAAAAAAACTATTACCAGCTATACATTTTTGAGGAAAAAATATTACCAGCAATAGATTTTTGAAAAAATTATTACCAACAACACATTTTTTTAAAAAAGAAAATTATTACCAGAAATAGATTTTTTACAAAAGAAAATATTACTGCCAATGAAAATTTTGTCGGCATTAAATAACCCTTTGGGGTTGATATGCCGTAAAACAAAACAAACCAAATCATAAAAGGACTTTTGGCAATATTTAAATTTCATGCCTGCAAAAAATACAGTTTACCAAATAGTTGGTTACTGCCTTGACACTGCTATTACTGTATAAATTTTTAATTCCCTCAACAATGTTTATTTACAAAATTATAAAAGTATGTGAATGAGGTAGGGTTGACCTAGGGTTACTCCCAGCTACTGAATTGAAAATCATGTGTCCTCACAATTACATCCAGTGTGGGAAAGATACATAGTTATATAAACAACCACCCTAGAGTTGAGGAGAGCCGTCTCTGATACATTGCATATGAGAATGTATGAATCATGTTTCAGATGAGGTATGTGGCCGGTTGCACAACTGACTGGCTGAGAGTAACTGACAAAGTCAGGTTTTGATACTAATGATGAACACGGTACACCTGATAGATTAAAAAAATTTGTCACCATCTATACAATAAATGACTTATGACTAAAGTACTTTAAAAGTTCTTTCTGAACCTTAGGCAAAAAGAATACACCTTTTTCCTTTAACTATAACAGTAGCCAGATAAAGTTACATTAAAATGAGAGAGAGAGAGAGAGCACTCTACAGTCACCAGATCTTAATACCATCAAACACTTTTGGAATGTGTTGGAAAATGAGATCTGAATCTTGGATATGCAGAACAGCATAGACTCAAATTTGTGTATATTTAGTTCTAATTTACAACAAATTGAAATCTGCTTAAATTTACATGCTGCAAGTATGATTTTACCAAATTTGGCACTAGATAACTTTGTGATTTAAGAAAATATCAAGCCAAAATATTATTATAGTTTTTTTATACCACTATAGTTTTCTATAGATTTGTACTTCATGAACACAGTCAAACTTAGTAACAGTAGAGAGATGAAATAATGTTTTGATTATATAGTAGGCAGTAAAATTATAGGTCCTTTCGAAATGCAGAGAATTATTTGAGGCTTGTGGATAAAATATTTTTTGAGTTTTTTTTAGGATTTTAGATATTTTTTAAAATCACAATAAAAAAAACTTTAAGTTAAAGAGTATATATAGATTAAGGAGTATATTTCTTTTTTAAGCGTTTCACCCCAAGCAAGGTGGGAAGTCACTAGCACGCAATGGGTTACAGAGAGTTGGAGCTAGAGCAAATAGGAGTGATAGAGGAAAGGATGAAAAGAAGGTTAGGGGATAGATCAGGGCATCTGGAGATGTCATTGACATTACACTTGAATAGTTGGAGATTATAGCTATCAGGAAAACAGAAAAAGGGGAGGGAGTTCAACAGGCAAGAAGTGCAAGACATGAAGCTATTGGAGTAGAAGAGATGGCTACATTTAACAGTTTCGACAGTGAAAAGGTGAGAGCGAGATGCCAGCCTAGTAGAACACTTAAATTCATGAAGTCTGGGAACCAGCGTAAGCAGCTCATCGGAGCAGTTATCATGGAGGTATTTGTAAAAAAGACAGGGGGTGTATCAAAAATGATTTTACAAACTTTGTGGGTGGGTTCCTCACACCAAAACAAGCACAAAAAGTCCATATAAACATATGTTTGCAAATCCTTTGTTTTTGATTTAATAAGCTTAAAGTTTACAGTAGATGCTGTTAAATGTATGATCTAAGAATACTTTTACAAACTTTGGGGGTGGGTTCTTAACACCAAAACAAGGCAAAATGTCCATATAAACATATGTCCAAATGGTCATCATTGTACCTCAACACTGCAACTCATAACAAGTGTTCTAAATGTCTTCCGCTTGCTTTTACATATGCATGCATCCATTGGATCATTGACTGCCATACACTTTCAAGTCTCTGCATTATTAATATCTGCTGCATAATCCAATTGTTTTAGGTGACCCCACAGATAAAAATCCAAAGGATTGCATTTGGGGGAATGTGCAGACCATGGAACTGGTTCCTCCCTATCTATCTATCTTTCATAGTAGATGTCAGCCAGTGCATCTTGAACAATGTGACTAAAATGTGCTGGAGCCCTATCATGTATGAACCCCATGTGTCATTGTATTAGCAGGGGTACATCCTCTATAAGTGTGTTGAAAATTAAGTCCCTGTAAATGGTATCTAGCAACTGCCCCATGCAGTAACATGTAGCACAAGGCCAAATTTAATGTGGGGTACCTTAGCCCATAGGCTTGGCACCAAAATCTCCTTAGACCCTGCATAAATGGGATCAGATCTGTCTGCCTGACTGGACGAGGCTATGCCGAAGGGCAGAGACTCATCTGGGTTCCTCTCTGCCCAAAGGCTGAGGGTTCAACCAGTACAGCTGGAAAAGATTCCAGCTAGACAGTCCCTGTAAACAGCTCCTGTAAGATGTGCTGGTAGAACTTATAGACCTAACAGATAATCACCTACAATTCCAGCCTACACATTAATTGTAAAATGATGCTAGTGTCTAGCCTGTATTATACCATGGGGATTCCAATCCCCCCACAAATATTGGTTGTGCAAATTTGTTATTCCATCTCTTCCAGGTGATGCCTCATCTGTAAACAAAACTGAAGAGACAAACAATAGATTGGCAGTTTGTGCAATAAACCATGGGCAAAAGTTCTCCCTTGGTGAATGATCAGAGGGTGAAAAACCCTGCACATTTTGGAAATAATGAAATTGGAAGTACAACATACAGAAACCTCCTAATCACAAAACCTCCTTCTGTTACCAGGATGCTGATTGGGATTCACTTTGTGACTTTCTTCAAGATGCACCTTAGATTGATATTCTTAACTTTCCTATTGAGAATTGTGCCCGTGAGGTTTCTTCTTGGGTCAAAGCCAGCATAGATGTTTTTTTCCTTTTTGGAAATACCAGGTGAAACTTCAATCTTCTTCATGGTTCACATCAGCCTGCTCAGCTGCTATAACCCACAGGAACCACTTTTACCATCTATACCAGTATAACAGTTCCAATTGCTACAGATGCCTATTCTTGGTTGTACATAGTGTAAATATATCTGAGAAGGATCTAAGTCTTTGTTTGATGATAGAATAAGGCACCATACTGCATCTAACAACTTTGACTCTTGTGACTACTGGCAGCTCTGTAATAGTGTATTAAATAAGAGTAAGTTTTCTATTCCTCCTCTCTTCAATCAATTTGAGGTATTAACATCCTGTAATGATAAAGTACAATGTTTCATCCATAAATTCTCTCTAAACTCTACTCTTGATTCATTCTATAGAATCCTTGCCTGACTTTCCGCAAATGATACAGATGTGGGAGCTACTCTTGAAGTACCCTCCATGCATTACTATGGGTGTACAACATTCTAGGGCCATCTGATGTGTGCTGATACCTGTATTGTTTCTGACTGTCTATAGAATGTGTTCTTTGTGATCAGGTGTAAGACTTGATCTCAGTCTTACTTGATCCATAGTTTGTGGTGCCACAGATCCTGTCTCAGCAATGCAATAATAGACAGCAGCAAATGTTAGATGACTTTGCTACCTTCAGTCTGGAAATGTAATCTGATGCAACTGTGCAGCCTTGCATCCATTACCATTCATGCGACCATATATAAAAACCATATCTGTCTGCTCGATATGAATATCCTGCCCTTGTTAAATGGAACTTTTCTCAGTTAACTCATTACATGTTAAACATTGAAGACAGGCTAGCCACAAATGTACACTGAATTGTATCACTTTGTGTCCTCCATAGCTGGCTTGACATTTCAGCTAACCTGGTGAATATTTATGAGCATTCCTAAACTCAAAAACTTTGAAAAACCAATAACATTTTTACTCTTGTATATAAATAATTATTATGAAATAAAATCCTTGCATTTGCCTTGATAAAATCCCACAGGGGATGAAAGGCGTCAACTAAGTTTTTCTTTTGCCTTTATTCATATATATATATATATATATATATATATATATATATTCAAATGGTTTTGTTGTTGGCTAGTTTCTTAAAGGAGTCTTTTATTTATCAAATACAAAATTTTATTAAGAAGCTGAACAAGCATATGACTAGCTGACATTATGTTAAATTACCTTCTTTTGCTTTTGCTTCTTGAGAAGTTTGAGCATTAAGGCTTCAATACATCTTATGAAATAATGTAACAATTTGTATCTGCCCATAAGGAAATTGTCTAGGTTTTATATGCAGACAGCTTTGTGTCATGACCTATATTAAAAGTTTTTTTCTGGTGAATTTGAATTTACTATAGGTCACATTTTATTGGTTAATCATGGCAAAGCCTACAAATCTATTTTTTAAAAAGTATTCTGTTTTTTGAAATTAAATGAATTTTTTACTCACCAGTAGTTTAACATCACCCATTTATGGTGTCGAAACGTAATTGTAATTGTGTAACGAATTTTAACATGTTTTAATATCCTAAAATAAATAACATTTAGCTGTATATTGATAATGACTATTAATGTTTTTGTCGTATGGTCTGGTACAAGAGAAATGTTTGCCTTTATTTTAGTAAACCCATACTGGAAAAACATTTTTATTATTTTTGATTTTTAATCATAACCTTTTTACGTGTTTTCTCACTGAGCCTTACTATATTTATCTAGATCTTAATTAAGAAACACTTTTCGTATCGATGACGACCTTTGCTGAGAAACTTGAAACTCATTTTCACTGAAGTCAATAAAAATATTTTTATCCCATTTGATAGTCATCATGAAATTCTCCTTGAAATGCTTGTAAATTTACATAAATCAATATATAGAAACACCTGTTAAAGACACTATTTTAATGGTGGAAAAACTTTTTTTAAAGATTCACACTGCAACAAATGACAAAATGTATTTTGAAGACAATAAATAAAAAAATTAGTAATAAAAAAATCCACTGATAGTTCAATTTTTCAAGTCTCCTTTTCAATTCTCTGCAATTCATTTTTTCATTCCTTTTTATCATGTCAGTATCTGAGAAATAATGCATCAAGTATTTTCTTATTTTGTACAAAAATATCAATTGAAAACACCTTTTTTTTTAACATACCAATTAAGTGCATGTTTCACATTTTGAATAAAGACATTGCATGAGATTTGAACTTGTGATTTGGTGTAGATATAGATGAGAGAATATTTTTGGCTTCTTATATATCATCATCATATTATTGTTTTGTCTTCTTAATAATAATAATAATAATGTGGCACATGGGAACATTAACAATCCTTGTTGTAGTTGGAGTCCTCAGATTGGTTGGAAAAGATTCCAGTAGACACATTGAAGGGATTCCTGGAAACTCATACTTTAAAGAAATACAAAAAATTGTTCTCATGAGTACAGCCCACAACTTATGAAGGATTTTATCTAAGTAAAATATGTGGGTTTTTTTAATTGGTCAGTGCAAGATACCATGATGCCATTTCTAACCTTAGGTCTCTGGGGCGGAAGGAAATGTATACACACCAGAAATCAAAGGAAATAAAATAATAATAGGTGACTTGGAACAGCTCATGTACTGAAGAAAGTGTTGTATCTTTAAGCTGCAGGTTGGAGCTGAGATATGACCATCATCAACCCACAGAAACAACTAAGAGTTGGAGACGATATCACATAATAATAATATTAATAATAATAATAATAATCTGTCTATATTTCTGAGATGAGGTATTGTAACTATTTACATTGTTTCAGACTGTTGTCCTCATCTTTATTGCCATATTCACAATGTTTCGGTCTTGTTCTTCAGGTGATATACTTTGGAATTTTGAACACTTGACCAAGTGTATAAAAGTGTTGGTTGAAGTAATCCAAAAGTGACTTGACCTAAAAGAGTTGTGGGTTCAATACCTGGCCACAGCAGAGGTAAACAAAAACTTGGAGAGTTGAGTTACTAAAGGGAGATAACTGAAACTGAGACATCCAGAAAAGACATGGCATGGGAAACTAGAATAATCTACCACCATAGACTAAATAAAGTGTTTGGTTCGAACATATATCACCTGAAGAAGGCCAGAGCATACAACAGATAGAACATTGTGAATATGACAAAAAAGATGAGGACAACAATCCGAATAATGTAATTATTATTATTATTATCATTATTATTATTTGAATGATTGAAAACTAAGCAAATACAAAGATCTGGAGATGGAAATGTGGCACTTAAAAAATAAAACTGTTCCTGTTATGGTTGGAGCTTTGGGCCTGACAAAGAAAGGAACTCAAGAACAAATCAACTAAAACACTAGTGCATCATCTCTTTAGGAAATCCCCAAAATAGTTCTAAAAAGCATGGCCCATATCCTATGAAGAGCTTTGTCCATTTTGTTGATAGCTGTCTTTTGTTTAATTAAGTGGAAACAACAAAAAATTACATCCTTGGCTTGCCCTGGGTCATTAGTTATGTCCTGGCATGTGATTATAAAACAAATGCAGGTCAAAAAGAAATTTGTTAAATAATAATAATAAATCAATTATAATAAAAAGGAAATATTTTTCTAATTTTTAAACATTTGGAAATTTCTTTTTAAAACACAATTTTTACTTTTTCACTATAAGGGAATTATTTAAAATTTATTTAAGTCAGAATAAGATATTTGAGAAATCTACCAGAATAAGAAAAAAACTTAGTAAATCTTACTTATTATAAAACGCAGATTGTGTGTGTGTGTGTGTGTGTGTCTGTACGTTTATATATTGGATCGGATTTCCTACATTTTTCAACTGATTTCAACAAAACTTCACAGGACTATGTAAAATTACCTTGCGGTGGTTCTGGCAGCACCAAAAATTGGAAAAACACAATTGTTTTTGCACAAAATCAATTTGAAAACACGAATTGAAAACACGAGGCATCGCAAGAATGAAAGGGGGACAACTCACATCGAGTTATACTTATTATAAAACCCAGGTTGTTTGTGTGTGTGTGTGTGTGTGTGTGTGTGTTCATTTATATATGGGATCGGATTTCCTACATTTTCAACCGATTTCAACAAAACTTCACTTTTTTTTTGGCAGGTAGTGTTTCTTATTGTCTTGCACACTTTTTTCTTTATTTTTACATTTAGAATGCTTTAAAAATTCTATTTACAAGATAATTGTTTATAATAAAATTCTATTCAATCGCTAGACTCAGAACGATTGAAAACAATGTTTTTGTTTGAGTTTGGGTTTGACCAATTCGTAAAAAAAAAAAAAAAAACTAATTAAGACATGCGTGTCCGTCAACCTTAAACAATAATCTTTGTCAATTTTATTTTTCAGTCTTTATGATGGTTGATACTTGATCTATCTCTTACTATTACATCCCCGGGCAACGCCGAGCTCTCCTGCTAGTGTTTTAATAAAAATGCAAAATTATTTCACCAACAAATCCATTGACAATCCCTAAAGACTAAAATAACTTTGTAGATCACCTGTTAAGACCATCATTAAGAAAACACATCATTATGACAGTAGAAAAACCTTTACCATAATCCCTGCAGATTCTAACTGATGGAACTTACCCTGATCCCAACAGCTCTTAATTAGAGACTCCTAAACCATATTTCCGATGTTTTCTGATATGAAATCTCCTGGTCACTCACCATGACCAAATATCAAAAGTACTTTTACACTCAGATCACATTACCTACCTGTCATGGTCAATAGCACCTTTTTTTTCACTTTACTTTGTTCAATAGAGACATATTCCAGGCATTACCTGACCCTAGCCTTTGAAATCAGAGTCCCTTATAGACTACATATATCATGATAATTGGTGTATTGTGTGCTTTGGTGAATTGGACCCTTTTATAGTTTATGCTAATAATCACACAAAAAGAGTCTTTTTTCTATCTTGGTGACAAGTAAATTGAAGACTATTACTGAGTGTACATCTCTGTACATTAATTACATTGCTTACATCTATGAACATCTCTATACCAGGAGCATGATGTATATTGTAAAAATGCTTCATTTACAATATTACTGATATCAAATATCAATGACAACATCTATCTATCTGTCTATCTATCTATCTATCTATTCAGGAACATTTATTATAGAGCTTACTCTGGTAAAAGGCTACGCTACTGGGGCACCAAGTGAGAATCAAACACAATAGCAAATATCTTTAACATTGCTCTGTGAAAGAAATTTGCTAATATATTCAT